>JAWZYV010012980.1:0-208924 GCA_038373885.1 Cheiracanthium punctorium | reverse complement strand
GTGCCTACAAGAATCCTAACCAATTCCTTGTAATGTATGTAATATCTTTCATATTTTGCCTCTTCCCTTCACCACAAGGTTGGAGGAAGTCATCTTTACTGTAATATCCAAACCTAATGGGACGACAGTGAGAAACGCGATTGAATTTTCAAACTTCGAGACGAGAACTGATTTTTATTTCGTTTCGTCTTGTCTCCATCCCTAATCCGCTTCCCTAATATCAACAGTCTTCTAAACTGCCTGCGTATACTAAGATTGTTTCCTTTTTATTCCGAGTAGACTATTCTAATTTGATACTTTTCCGAAAACTTTGTTTTTATATTCCGTTTTTTTTATTATAAGTAAAATTAAAAAAAAAACATTTTAAACATTTTATAGCCTTAAAAATAATTTCTGCTTATGAAATATTTCAATTGCGTTTCATAACTTTGTCAAAGTTTAATTTCCACCAAAAATATTTATCTAAGAAAAACTGATAATTAAAAAAAATCTTTACTTCGAACTTGTTCTCATGAAAATATGATAAAAATATCTGAACCATAAGTACCGTCTAAAATATTTACGATACTTTAAAATTATTTTTATGTATAGTGGTTACTCCATTTTTCTAGCTTTATAGCGGCAAAAAATAAAATACAAAGTGAAATATTTCCACTCAGAGCACTGAATTAATATTTTGAATAAAAAACGAAAATGATTTTTCCATCGGCGCACTTTAGAAGGGTTTTTAACTTATTATGTCTGAAATATAAGCTCGTTTAAACGCAAAATTAAATATTTAATATGGTATTTTTAAGTTATTTTTATTTTAATCCAAGAGAAAATTAATTAAAAAATGAGTTATAATCCATGAAAAAAAAACACTTTAGGCTATGTGCTGATGCTATTTTGCTATTTAAAAAAAATATATATATATACTTTTATTGTTACATTTTAGTAAATAAAAGCAGATTTTTAAGACATTTACTCGCATTTATTTAATTAGTTATTCGTTCTACTGTACCTTTAAACTTTTCAGTAATTTAAAAAATACAGTTATTGACTATTTATATAAGTTTTATAACGCTACAATATAATTTATAAATAATATAACAAAAGATCAGAATTAATTCAAGTTTTCTCAGTTGTGACCGAATTATATTTTTTATTCATGTAGCTTAAAGAAGGGTACACTCTCAAGAATAACAAAATTTGTTAGCATTTGTTACTTATATAAAATATATATGCACGAAAAATGCTACTGGGAGTAGGACTGGAAGAGATTAGAATTTCAAAAACAGACAATTTGGCTACTTTATATCATGATATTACTCTTAATCGGTATTTTTCTAATTTAATTTCGATATCATGACTCCCTTTAATTCTCTTTATGTTTTCGTATAATTATAGCTGCATATTTAAATAATTATATTCACGAATGCAACAGAATAATGAAACGAGAATTTAATATGAAATATACTCATTTACTTAATTTCACATCTTTTTCATATTCCTGCTGACAGGAGCCTATTAATCGCCCAGTGGCACGACCTACAGATTTTTAAAATTATTCTGTAGGTTTACTACCACAATTTAGATAAGAAAGTTCGGAATTTTTGAGTATTCGGCATCCGTCAGAAACTGTAGCGACTGTCGGGAAGACTTTCAAAACCGCGAATACTAGAGTCTACACAAGTCCAAAATTTTAAGTCCCTACTCAAAGTGTAGTCGATCCAGCCTGGTCCGTAACTAAAATTGAAATGTAGGGAACAGTCCGTTCAGAATTAACAATTTAAGTATCTGCCCGTAACCAGAATAAAGAAGTTGAGCGACTGACCAGCCCCGAATAGCTTGTTTATAAATAAGGATTTAATAATCCCATAGCGAAATGTTATCGCACATATCATTTCAGAAAAATCATATTTTAATGTTGACTTTATTTTATGATATTTATTAGATATACTAGCATGAGACATGCTCATTAAATTATACTATAACAAGAAATTTAAAAGAAAAGATTTTAATCTTAAACTCAAATTTAATTTTAAAGGCAAGACCTCTGAATGGTGTGATCTGTAAGCACTACGATCATAAATGCTAGGATGTTAACTTTTAGACTAGATTATCGTATATCATGATCAACACGCATGAAATTTGATAGCATCAGCGATTACTGTTACTTTTTCTTTAACTGTTACTATAAATATATTTTTAACGACTACTGGGGCGAAATAGTACATGCTTAATTCAAACGAGCGAAATTAAGTGAGTGGGAGCGAATTTTCGCTCCTTTTCGTACTTGAAAGTGCACTTTTCCTTTAGGAGCGTTTTTCGATCACTGAGCGGATCAAAATATTCGGAGCGAATGTTATTAGTATTTTGGTAAATTGGAAGCAAGACGTCGATTTCTCGGAAAAAGAGAACTTAAAGAGCATTTTTGCTTTAATACCGCTGGGTTTCGATGTAAAAAGGTCGAAACCGACAATTTTCCCTTTCACTCCCTCTTTGATCGTTATTTTCGCTCCTTTGAATTAAGTGTGCAAATGAAGTATATCTGTATTTACATTATTTTATTATTAAACAGTGGTTATGAAAAATTCATATTTCGACCTGCAATAAAAAAAGGTCAAAAGTTCACCCATCCCGTTTTTACTGAAAGTGACGAGACAAGGCACGCACTATAATTCATCATGCTACAAAAGCCTAGACCAGTACTATGGTTTTGTGCGAAGCGTTACTAACCTTCGCTCATCAAATTCTTACCCTCATCATAGTCTTCCTTCATCACAGCTCCCCCTAATCTGTGTTTTATACTGCCTATTCCGACAATAGAAATCCATATAAGCCTTGATTACAGCACAAGCACTACAAGCATGTGGGGACCAAATAAAAACACCAAATAAAAAGACCAAAAAGACAGCAAATAAAAACACCAAAGTCATATTCTTCAAATATCTTTGGCATTATTTCACAACATAGTTGGTTATGTTTAATGAAGCAGGATATAGGTGTTTCGCTTACATTGATTGGCTACTTTTAAAGGAGATATGTCTCGTATCTTTGTAATGCAATTACAAATATGAAGTTAATTGCGATGGTAAGTCATTAAGTAAGTCACAAACGCATACTACATAATTTAAAGCAGTAACAAATCTATCCAGATATAGCAATAAGTGAGAGAACCATTACAGTAATAACGATATTAGCCCAGATGGACTGTCACCTTTTTGTTCCATTAAAACAGCAGCTTGAAGGCAAACTATTTGCAAATGATGAAAGAGTTCAACACGAAGTCTTGGGAATGAGGGAGCAACCCAATTAATTTCATACAGCTGGTATTGCGGTGATGTTGAAACGATGGGGTAAGTGTATGAAGATTTCTGGTGACAATGTTGAAATTATAACGTGTTTCCAAATGATTATCATGGTGAATTATTTTTTTCCTTACCTTTTGTGACTTATTTAATGACTTTCCCCAGAAAAAATGCAAAGCATTACTACCAGTTTAACTTGCGACTTAAGTTCTGAACAGTTCGAACTTTTCGATTAAAAATATTTCAAGTATGCATATGGGCGAAATTATTTTGAATACATAAAAGGTATTTTTTAAATAAATTTCTCTAAAAAGAATAGATTTTTACATCTTCCACATGAATGAGCTGCTAGTGCAATCGATACGTCCTTTTTAATTCCAGACTTATTTGAAACAAACAACTAAAATTAAAAATTTCTTAATTAAATAACAATTTAAAGGGTAATGCAAATTTCTGCTTCATTTATGCTTCATCAAAATTTTAGCTGCAAACACAAAAATTATTTCATAAAGCCGGGAATAAGAAATTAAAAATAGTTTTTTTTTTAAATCTTAAAATCAATGAGCCATTAATGTTTCATAGCTATAATTTATTCTAATAGTTTTTTTAAAGTCTTCCTAATTTTTGCTGTCGAAATTTTCTTTAATACATTGCTTTAAGATATAGTCTAAGTACTGTCCTCTAAATCTTTTAACCACTTAGTTTTTTATAACGCTTTTAATTTACCTTCTGGTTATTATTTAATTTCTAAGAGTCGCTTAAACTAACACAAATGCAGCTGTTTGCTTAGTTTTTTAACATAAGTTTTCGCCGGTTAAAGTGCCAACATGAAAGATTTGAAAGCATTGATGTTAAAAAAAAGGATATTTGATAAATTCAGTCTGCAATTATTTTTCAAAAAATTTAAAGGCAAATATTAAGAACTTTTTAATGTATAAGAAATAAGATACTAGCTTTAACATGTATATATATATATATATACACACAGGGTGTCCAGCCTTAATGTGACCCAATAGCTGATTCCCGAACCGTTCGGTTTAGATATGCACTTCCAATTTGAAAAATGTTTTTAAAAAGGTAAAGAATGTTTTTACGTGCTTTTCGAACCAAAAAACCCATTTAAAAAAATTACAAAAATTAAATTTTTATACGGTCCCCAGGTCCTATCACTTATGTTTTGGAAAAGATGCAGTACACAAAAACAAAGTAAACACAAAAAGTTTCACTGTATTACGATAAAAACTGACCGAGTTATGGAACTTCGAAAATCATACATTTCATCCATTTTCTCGTCCATTTTCAAGACGATCCCTTACTAGCTTCTTGAAAATGGCTGTGAAAATGGATGAAATGTATGATTTTGAAAGTTCCATAACTCGGTCAGTTTTTATCGTAATAAAATGAAATTTTTTGTGTTTACTTTGTTTTTGTGTACTGCATCTTTTCCTAAATACAAGTGATAGGACCTGGGGACCGTATAAAAATTTAATTTTTGTAACATTTTTCTAAATTGGTTTTTTGGTTCGAAAAGCACGTAAAAACATTCTTTACCTTTTTAAAAACATTTTTCAAATTGGATATGCATATCTAAACCGAACGCGCATTAGCTATTGGGTCACATTAAGGCTGGACACCCTGTATATATATATATATATATATATATATATATATAAGAATCATTTAAATTTTGATTAAGAAATATACATACGAAACTTATATGCTTTGCTTGTATTTGTTTAGTACCCTGCTGACTACTACGTCTAACTTATCCTGCGAGTCATTTAGCTAAGCGATATCTAACTGTCGCCTCCAACACTTATGCTATCGGATCAGTATGCTCAAGCGAAACCATTTACGTGACAGTTACATCCACTCAAAAGGCCAACGGACCATAAGATACAAGACTGATCATGGAATAGCAACGGCGATTTCGGCAAGTGTGCACTTGCTTCAGACTGCTGATTTCAAATCCGAAGTGACTCGATAGAAATCTGATACTGGATCTGACATGGCATAGATGTATATACCTATACTGTATATATACATATTTTTTATTTGAATGTATAAACTACTTCGTTATCTTTTCTCGCATAAATATTCAAAGACTGATAGACATTATATAAATCCAATTACTCAAACTCAGATCCACAAGCTTGTGAAATAGCCGGTGCATCCAATCTAGTTACTCTTTCGACAAAGCAGTTTTGTTATAGGGTGTCTTTTACAAAGCAAGTATTCAGAAATTTAGAATAAAAGGATCAGAATATATTTCACAATTAAAATTTATTTGAAACTTTGTTAAAGTTGTTTGAATGAATTCCGCCTTTCTTAACCTCTAAACACTTGAAAATACATTTAACATTAACTTACAGAAAACTTAAACATTTTTAGCGAAAATATAAAATACTAGGTATATTCTTTAATCATCTGATAGAAAATTAAAATATTTAATAAACTAACAGCATCGTAGTATAAAATAAAAGTAAACTGCGCTATCTAAAAATAAGTAATTGGATACCTATGATAAAACAGATAAAAACTAATCACATTCAGTAGTTGGTAGAACCTCTACCTGAGTCAGTTACAGACTTTACCCTCCGGGACAGGCTTTCCACAAGTGTTTGAATGAAGGACAATCATAATTTCGTTCACTCAGCTTGGAGAACACATGTAAGTTCTTTCCCCGAATTTGGACGGTTGCTGCACCTCTTAAGTCGGTGTTTCAACTCCTCGCAGAGGTTTTCTATAGGATTCAAGTCTGGACTCTGGGAAGGCCAGTTCATTCGGTTCACCCCAATTGTCATCTTACCAATCCATGGTTAACCCGAAACATGACAAGGGGCGTTGTCATTCTGGAAGTAACAATGATCCAACCAGTAAAATTGCCACAGCGTAGGAACCACATCAATGTCTAGAACAGCTAGCTGAGTAGGAATTGGCGCTGAGTTTACCATGAATTGGGATCAAATGTCCCAGTCCATATCACGAGAAACATTCCTGGACCACAATTCCATCTTCGCCAAACTTTACTGTAGGCACAATGCATTCTGGAGAAATGCGTTCTCTAGGCATACACCGAACCCAGACTCTGCCATTCGACTGGTAGTGATTGAACCTTGATTCATAACTCCAGAGAACCTGTTTCCACTCATCTACGGTCCAATTTCGACAAATGGCCTTGCACCAACCAAAGCAACGCGGTTGGATTTTGTAAACAAAGGCACATGAATGGTACAACGACCATGACAACCAAGCAAATGTGTTTCTTTGAAGGAAGTATTTATCGAAACAACAGTCCCGGATGCTTGTTGGAATTCCTGGAGTATGTGGGCATCGCTTCGGTGAGGTTTTTCCGAATTTCTTTGGACAGCACTCGTCGGTCTCTATCTTTTAGAGTGGGTCTGCTGTGCCGAAGCACATTTCGACTCACCCTCCATTTCTTAATCACAAAAGCCAGTGTCAATTTTGGAATGTTTAACCCACGAAATATATCCCTTTAGGATCGGCCATTTCTATAATATCCGACAATTTCGCCTTTCTTGAAGTCAGACAGCCCTGAATTTCGTGGCATCATGCAATACGAATAATGATAATGCTGTTCCCTACACGATTTTTAAGCACAGAATATTTAACGTTGATCAGGATCGCAGATATCCTCAATTTGCGTGTAGGACCACAAATGAAAAACCAAATATTTATTGGTGTCCAAATATTTATTGGTAGATAGTGTATGTAGGTACTAAGTATTATTTCTTCAATTTTGCAATAAAATAGTAATTGCATTGGATCTTAAAAATACCTTCTAGTTGTTTGTAAAGCCTTATAAATTTGAAGAATATCGGATTAAGGCAAGGTTTCATAAAGGAGGATTTTAAAATGTTCGAATTCGTACTGGCAAATTCTGAAAGAGATTTTATAAGGAGTTAATAAATTTGTAAATTGAAAGTTTATTTAAAAGCGAATTTCTGTTTTTTAATATAAAAATTTTCAATACTTCTCTCAGTAAATAAACAGCCAGCGAAACAAGCATTTTTAAAGTTAAGGCATGCGAATCTTTCCACAAGCATTGAAATTTAACCGGAATAAGAAAAATATTTTTACAAAGAGATACAGTGAAAGTGTTAAAAATTATCACGGGGTTCCCCGTTGCTTAGAAAAACTGCCTGGTATGTTAATGCGAATGTAAGTTTTATTATGTGCGTAGCTAAAAAAATGTTCAGAAAATTAAAAAAAGAAAAACCTGTACGTTATTTAAAAAGAGCTTAGTATTTTTAGCGAAAAGATAGAAACATTTTGAAAAGTTTAATTGTAAAACATAATTTGAAAAATTTCATCGATATTTTCATGAAAAATGATCATTCAATTTTTTGAAGACAACAAATCTAAATCCTTAATGCAAGAATGAAAAGTTTTGTGCTATAATTAAAAGAAAACTGGGAATTCCATTGTATGGCTACTGTGAATGACTTAGTTTTTTTTAATTACAGTTTTGCGTATTTTATGTTTTACTAGGTATGGTCAAGTCTTTTTAATTTATAATCATTGACTGTTAGATCAAGTTCAATTTTTATCAGTGGAAAATGACTTTTTTAAAAAAGTCGATTGAGAAAAGAATTTGAAATAACTGCTAGAAATAAGTAACGATAACTTTAGAAATTTGCTCTTTAGTTTTGAATTACTTTTATAATAACACTTCATCAGGCTTCAAGATGGTGTAGAAAGAAATAGTATCAACGAACATTAAGCCATAATTAATGTTTTTGGAATTGTCCTTGGTCTACCAATTGATACTGTTCAACTAAATAAGTGTAACACAGCATTGTATCCAATGGAGAAATATGAGCTGGCGAAATCACGCTAGAGGCAAAATGCTTGGTTTCTTCAGTAGAATTTAGTGTTTCTCGTTACTTTAACTTTTTGTTGACATGCGATTGTAGTACCTATAAGTTATATTATTTCTGGCTGGAAGCTTTTATCCAGAATGTACTTTGAATGTATAAATCAAGGACTCTAGTTCTCTTTCATGTCGAGAATCCCTTTACACTGCAAATTCCCAGCACACATTGGGAACACATTTAGAACACATTTATTGGAAAAAAGTGTTCCAGTTACCTAAAAGTGTTCTGAAATGCGTTCCGAATGTGATTCTTTATAAAGGAAGTGTTCCGAAAGTGTTCTGAAAATGTTCTGAAAGTGTTATGCTTAGGATATTTGTTAATCTAAACTTAGGAACACATTTGAGAACAGATTGGGAACACCTTAAGAATAGATTGGGAACACATATTAGGAGCACATTTGAGTACAGATTGGGAACACTGGTGAAATCATTGCTTTCTTTGTTACAACGTTATTGTTATGAGCGAGTAGCCTGGACGGTATAGCATTGGCCTCGAGATCGGGAGGTGCGGGGTTCGAATCCCGCTGCCGGTAAGTGAGAAAAAATAAAATCCAAGTCCACAGATTAATTCTAAAATTCAATAACAAATGACAGCATTAAATTATAGGAATTAACTAAAATTCAATAATTCATTAAAATCAGTTCCAAAATCTAAAAATTTCCAAGTCCAATTCCAAAACTAAAAAGTAGTTCTTAAACATAACACCAGTTTGCAGCACTAAAAATGCAATAACAAATGGCAGCATTAAAATTAATTAATTAATTAATAATAAATAAAATAACTAAAATGTTCCAATCGAAATATAGCAGACTCCAAATCCAGAAAAAATACAACTCAACCATCCAGGATGGAAACAACTTAACTCCACCCCTTACGCCAATTGCGGCCGCGCCCCTTGATGACGTCACTTCCGCCGCACCTGCTCTTACTTTTTAGAAAGTGTTCTCAAATCTAATCCTAAAAGCATTCCTTAAAGTGTGCTAAAAAGGATGACAAAATAAGTGTCCTAAAAAGTATTCTGAAATGGGTTCCAAACAGTGTTCTCAAATGTGTTCCAAAAAGTGTTCTCAAAAAGGGGACAAAATAAGTCTTCCAAAAAGTGCTCTGAAATGGGTTCCAAAAAGTGTTCTACAATGTGTTCCCAAAAAGTGTTCTCAAAAAGGGGACAAATAAGTGTTCCGAAGTGTGTTTCAAAAAGTGTTCTGAAATGAGTTCCAAAAAGTGCTCTGAAATGTGCTTTTAAAAGTGTTCTCAAAAAGGGGACAAAATAAGTGTTCCAAAAAGTGTTCTAAAATGTGTTCAAAGATTTGCAGTGTACATAAGTGATAAAAATTGCCCAGTATCAGCCCACCTCATCTGATCATACATGAATGCTTACATTTGGAAATCTGATTTATGTACAGATAAACACATTTGCAATAAATTTCTGAAGGATGAACATGTTGGTCCTATCTCAACCTCTTTCACGACAAAACGTTTTGCTAGAAGACTCTGGATGGCACAAAAAAGAACCTTTATTTTCTCTTGGTTTTGTTCGCATTATGATAATTTCTATTATGAATTTTTGCGACAATTGACAGAACTTTTTTCGACTGACGTGAACCACATGAAAACATAC
The DNA here is from genome assembly GCA_038373885.1 of Cheiracanthium punctorium. Lineage (NCBI taxonomy): Eukaryota > Metazoa > Arthropoda > Arachnida > Araneae > Cheiracanthiidae > Cheiracanthium > Cheiracanthium punctorium. The sequence goes on along the minus strand of JAWZYV010012980.1, from coordinate 199,115 downwards.
TTCTGTATTTAATTTGAGCATAAGAAAAAAATTAAGTGCAAGCTGACGAACTAATGATTAAATATCCTTAAAAATAATATAAGTTGGTAAACAAATAACTGAATGAATACGGCAAAGAAAAAAATAATAATATGCTGTTTAATATTTCGCATCTAAAGAAAAAGAAAAAATTCAGAAATTTCCTGTTAAGAATTCCATAAAACATTCTGCTAAGAATTTTAATATCTTGCATGACAAAAATCAATCATCCGCGCAATTTCCCGTAATAAAAGATTGAAGTGATATTTAGCTATTTAACTTGAGCTATATTTTAAACAATGATAGAAAATAAAATAAAAACTCAAACATCTCCTTAAAGCTGCTTTTTAAAAGAGATTCTTATTATTTGTTGAAGAAACTGAGTATGATTTCCACCAATTCTTCACTTGAGGATCGAAGTTTCTATTGTCAAATTCACAAAAAAGTACTTAAGAAAATGTTATTTCTTTTGTACCGTACTTTGCAAGTTCTATCGGAAAGATCATTAGAATGTAAAAAAAAAAAAAAAATCTGTAACGAAAAGAGATAATTTCAATGCCAAAAAGTTTTGAAATTATCTGTTTTCGTTAAGAAGTTCATTTTCAGAAAAGAAAGAGATCCTAGAAAAACTATTCTTAGGACAAGACGTACAAAAGAAATTATAAAGAAGCATTAAAATAAAAACAGTATTACGTTACACTTAGTTTTGTAACTAAAAACACACTTCTAAAAAAACCTTCTATGCTATAATTATCTTATTCAGTGTGACATTATTTAAAGTAGAATTAACAACCAATGAAGTGAACGTACAGTTCCAAAGTGCTGTTTAGGTAAAAGAAAAATATAATGTCTCTATAAAAAATTTTTGTTTTTAAAATATTTGAAATCCTGGTCACGCATTTAACATGAATAGAATTTATATTACCAAATGAAATGTTTAATTTGATTGTCTGAAGCAGTGGTTCCCAAAATTTTCCCCTTCTATATCCTCCTCTTAACCCTCTCACTGCTCAATTTGTGAACCAAAATCTCTTCAAAAATTGTGTAATTTTTTTTTCATATTTCAAATCTATATACATTGGAGAATTGAAATGTGCATTTTTTCTTTCCAGAAAAGATTTTTTATAAAGATTTTTATCATGAGAAACTAAGCTTCAGAAAAACCAATTGCAGATGCTATTCCATAATTTTTTTTTAATACATTTCAATTGAATCATGGTCAGATTCATCGCCGTCTGAGGAGCAGTCCAAAAAATCTAAATCACTATCACTATCAAAACTAAAATCTCTTTCGGAATTTCATAAATCTTCCGGAATATACACTCTGTCAATTGCTGAACGATTTCTAGCAGCCATTTCTGATTAGGAAAGGCAGCAAACAAGTGAAGTTAGAGTATAAATACCGAGTACTACCTTCAAATGCCGCAATTGAGTGGATGACTAACGATATCTGTTGGTCAAAACCGAAATTAAACGTCTAACACTGTATCTAATTTATTTCACTGGATAAACGGTGAAAACGCGGGATGCTCTCCTCAATAAAGGAAGAAAAACACCTGCCCGCGAAAATCACGGGATGAGCGAATTTTGCAACATTTAAGTTGCCCGTGGAAATCGCGGGATGATCAGCCAGAGGGTTAAATCTGAAAGATTTTGGCGAACCCCTTGTGTAGTCGTCGTGCTTAAGTGCAGCGGTACTTCGACATACGAGTGCCTTAACATACGGAATTTTTGAGATACGAGCCATCGAGCAAGCGGTTTTTGCTTTGAAATACGAGGAACGGGATCACCGAGTCGGCCGGCTGCGCATGATGCAGTTTCATTTCAATCATTACAATATAGGGATTTTGTGAGACGAGACAATGCTTTGCGGCTGTTTTGCGAGACGAGACGGGCCTATTCTTCGTCTCTCGTCCATCCCTAACACAAACCTCACCCTTTGAGAGTTCTGGAAGGACCACTTTACCATCGTGATACGCCTCAGAATTGTTGATCAGGTTTGTCTGGGTGTTACAACGAGGACCAGTGTTTTAAGGTAAATAGACTTTATAAAGCCGGTTTATTTCTTTACAATCTCTTATATTATGTTTTTTTATGCGATATTTGTCATTTATAAGCACATTTTTCTTATTCAGAAACACGTAACAAAAATAAATGAGGTGGCATTTTGGGGGCTGGAACGGCTTAATGCCCTTTAAATCAATTTGAAATAGGAAAATTGCTTTAAGATACGGGCAAATTGACTTATGGGCAAGGTTACGGAACGAATAAAATTCGTATCTCGAGGTACTACTATATCGTGTTTTCGTGAACTTTTCGGGCCCCTGGGGATTCGCGAAACATCCGATGGGAACCGATGGTCTAAAGCAACCCCTCCTCCCCCCCCCAAAAAAAAATCATAAAATTGTCTAAAAAAGTGTGATTTTGGTCGTGATAACGAACTGCCGCCCAAGGAGAGTTATTTTGGTGTATTATAAAACTGTATTCAACACTGCATTAATAAATAAGTATAAAAGTCTTCTTCTTAGACTTAAAAAACACAGAAAACTAAATTATTCAGTATAAAGAGTGAGCGAGATAAGCCCTTACCAACCTTTATTTTAGGAGCCGTTGATCAAACATTTACTCTACTCTCGCAAAGATGTCATAAATGAGGTAAACATTCATATAATACTCTCGAAGTAGTCAAAACATTTTATGCAAAATCTAGAAAATTAAAATAGCTTTCACTTTTTCCATAAAGTTAATGTGTAAAGTTAAAAATGTTCCATATTTGTCAGACACAAATAGCACTTACATGTTTCGTACCGCCACTCCCCAACCACCCGGAAATTTAGAGATGTTACTTAATTTTAAAGTCTGAAATATTTCGCAACAGCAGAATACTTGAATTTATGCGTAAATTAAAATTTTATAGTAGTTTTAAGATAGCATCTAATGTTAATAGCTTGAGTAATGCCAGCTGATGACAAAAAGAACACGAGTAAGTGATATCAAAAGGGGAGAAAATCCCCTAATTATTTCAAATATTTTAAAACTGAATTTTTGATGCTATTGCATGAGTTTTCCTTGATGATGTAATATTATAAGAGGAATATTTACTTTATTAATAACATTTTCGGATTTGGAAATAGGAGGTTTTATTTTCCAAACTCCGATGGACCATAAAAAAGGGAAAATAATAAAGAAAAACATGCATTTCTTATCTGAAGTTAGGTATAAACATGATTACTTTTCCATATAATGTCCGCGAGAATTCAGAAATTTGTGTTGTCGGTAGACGAGTTTTTTCTGCTTTTTTCTTTTCGAAGAACGTTTCAATCAGTAATTTGAAAAGATCTGAAAAATTATTTTGAAGCTACCCATTGGTCTGGAAGTTTTGAAAGAACCCTTTATACATGCTTTCTGAAAAAAGTAGTCGGTAGAAATATTCGGCTTAGCTCTTATTCTCAAAAAGCCATTTTCCAATAAAGTACTTGTAAATATCAGTCAGCGTTTCGACGCGATATTCGAGGAAAAAACAAAATATCTCTCATTAATTTTTATCTATTTGCATAAGAGTTTCACTGTGGAAACAAAATAAAATAACTATTGTTCTTGAAACAAGCTGTTTTTGATATACTATAAATTTTATTTGTGGCTGTTATTTGTTTCACAGTAAAATTAAAATAGAAATTGTTATTGATCAGTTGCCAGAGCTCGATATTTGTGTAAATCGTGACTGAAATGTGAACGTTTACAACTAAGGACATTAAGTAATGTTTCTTTCAATGGATAAATTGCTTACTTCGTAACTGTTTGAGTTAATAAAAGAAGTATTTGTGCGTCTGTCAGTCTTCCCGTTTAGGTTTCGCGAGTAATTAGTTTGTCTTTCTCGAAAATACAGAAATGAGCAAAAATTTCCGGAACTATAATTTAAGTTAAATAGTTTCTTGTAGAACCGTCGGTGATTTATGAAATAAAGTAAGAAAGTTGTCAGAATAATGTTTTAAAATAAAGCGGAATAAGGGTAATACATTTAAGTAAGTTTCCTTTCCACAAGTATCGCCCGTAGTCAGGCCTAGAGGTCTCAAGGTCGAGGTATGGTTTAGATATGTTTTGTGATGTACTGAGCTTATTTTCTCTTTTCTAAACGAGTTAAACTCATGCACTTTCATATGAGAAAGGCTCTTACTTGCAGGGATTGGTAGAAAATCTTTTTTTTTTTTTTTGCCATCGGAAAAGTTTAACATTTCTAACAGTTAGAAATTTAAAGTTGTCTTATGAGGGTCATCACTAAGTTACTTCTCATTTATAAGGGATAAATAAAACCGATACATACACGCAATATTTTACTGGGTTTTCTAGAAAGCAACCTCGTTTCTACAGGTACAGGTAAATGAATGCTGTTTGTTTTTCTTTAAGACGTTTGATATTTCATAATTAATGCGTTTTATAGGATTTGTTCTTGTGTAAATATGTAATTTTATGCTTAATGATTTTGATCTTGGGAGGTTAGAATCAGTTTTTATCCTTCTTTTACGGCTATAAAAAGTGTTTCATGGACATCTAGTTTAGAGACATCAAAAGAAATATAAGGAAACAGAACAATTATATTCAAACTTTCTTTTTGTACTTTCAGAATAGATTGTCAGGAAAAAAAAAAGAAACTCATAATTTTAGGAATTTTCATACTGATTTCTTTTAAGATACTGTTTCCTGCTTAAAAATTTTCAATTAGTGCAAACATTCAAGAAATATGAAAAATTAGTATTATGGCAAAATCTTTTTAAGTTATAAAACTGTGAGAAAAATGGACACAAAAGCTGCAGAAAGTCCGCAGGAATATTTTCCATTGAGTTTCTACTCGAGTAGCAATTTTTCATAAATCCCTTTTTACACGTCATAATCTAACAAAAGCAGTACTCTCTTTAAAGTATTATTCAACATGGTGCTATTTTCTCGATTTCAGCATTTTCCTGAGCACCTATTTTCTCGTTATAAGAGAATTACCTTTTTAATACTCTTAACAAGTCCGTAAAAAGTTACTCGCAGTGCTTTTCTGCTTCATCTTAAGAGCTTTAAACAGATTTTTATGTGCACGTAAAAGAGATTCTTTAATGGAAGTGGAGGCGGAAAATATATGCATAATTTATTATCGATTGAAGTTTTATTAATTTTGTTAAAAACATTTTGTGGTGTTGGACACGAAGTTAAAGTAATAAAAATAAAAAACTCCGGGAGTAATAAATGGTAAAACGTGTCATACGGCTAATTTATGTTTTAAAACCAAAACTGTTCTTTAATTTTTAATATTTGAATGTGAATGAAGCTCTTTGGAAAGAAATATAAACTCTGTTACTGTCAATATGATTTGTCAATAATTTACGATATTTCTTGACTTTTTTAATACAAATCAATAGACTTGATAACTTTTAATGTGAGAGACTATCAGCATTTTAAAAGATATAACGACATATTATGGGATATGGAATTTAAATTATTTTTAAATAAGACGAATCCAGTTTTAATGCGACGAGTATGTAATTGCAACGAAAATTGAAATATAGCCCTACTGCTTAACAGCAAATGGACAGAATTTTAAAATAAAGTTTTCGCGGATTGTACTTCCAAGTATTGTAAAAAGAGTAATTTTTTATATTACTATCAAGACATGCTATTTATGTTTTGTCGAGAATAAAATTTAAGTGATGCTTGAAACATATGATCTCAAGCCTATCTTCCTTAGAGGACGAATTTCAAAAGGTCATGAAATTCATTTTTAGGTATTCGCGAGTGTAGTATTTTCCAGAAAGAATTTCATGGATGTCTCGTTTTTTTCTATTAGATGTAGACTGATATGCTAAAAGAACACGTTGGTACTCTATCCCTCATAGGTTACGGATTTTGGTAAATGCTATCTAATCAAGTACATACGTTAAATTCTCACATACATGTCAATTTTCGTATTTTAGCTCCTGCAGCTTTGGACAGGAAATATAGATATACCAAAAAACGAGATTACTTTTCCGGTATTCTCTGATAATTTTGTGTAATTTAGAAAGTTACACAAAACAACAAGTGGCTTAATAAAAACAACCAGGTCAGTATTTTTAGTATATTAATTTCTTTTTAAAGCGAAATAATTCATCTTTCGAAAGGTAAAGGGAAAATCTCATAAAATTAGATGGTTTGGATTTTAAAAGGCAAGTAAGAGAGATCTACAATGTGGACCTCAGGACTGAAGAGGATGAAGAAAATCTTATCAGACAAAGGGATAGAGAGCTTGTTGAACCCTTGTCTCACTTCATTTACTGGTTTCGAATCTCTATCGGATTTTTAAGGATAAATAATCAAAATTGTACCAATGTTCTTTTTGACTATATGATAGAAACATCTGAGAATTACAAATTTTCATTAGAAGAGTACTTTATTCGATTAACTCACATTGAGACTTTGCGAACAATAGCAGAAAACAACTGATATTCCACGATATATCATTGACATGAATGCTTCTAGTACATAAGCAAAAAAAAAAAAAATCTTCATTTCAGAGTTGAAATCAATTGAACATGAACTGAGTCACCATAGAAGAAAGAAATCGATCATTCTGTTGAAAAACATTATGTTCATCGTTCCATCCGAAAAGTTTTTACTAAATGACTGAGACATTTTAAGGTAAACAATAAAAATACACCTTGAGAAAACGACGCCGTTTGCTTTTAGAAAAGCAATAAATTCTGAAAAAAATACACCGTGTTCAAATAGTTTCAAATTTAGCCACAAGGTAGCACTAGCGTCAACCTGTTACAGGAAAATCGATATAGACAAACAAATGGATAGACTCCTCAATGCTGAAAAAGTTCAGTCTTTCCATCGCACGATTTAACTAGCAGCAATATAGCTGTCAATCGAATCGTCAATCATTTGCCACAGAACCAAAGAACTTCTATAACACAGTTGACTGTTGCGGCATGAGATTGGCGATTCGATCGTCCACCTTTCTACTGACAGTTAAGTCAAGTGATGGCAACGGCTGCACCTTTTCAGTATTTTGGCCCATTGAAGCTGTCTATCTAGCTATTCTACATAGATGTGCCGGAATGCAAGCATAACGACTAGTTTTCAGTCAATCTTCATTAATATTGAGTTCATGCTAATGTCTGCAGTGCAGAGATGGTGTATTCTGTGAAACAACTAATATTTCTATAGAATTTCACTGCCTGATTCGTAGTGATGAAAAATCAGCTGCAATTTCAATGGATATTCAATGTGACTAAAGGACTGGAAAAGAACACAGCTAAAAGTTGTCAAAATTTGAACGATTGGAAGCGTGGACGATGATCGTGAAGGAAACAGAGGTTTGTGGTTGCAGCACTCACCTCACAACAATGTAAATGCAAACATAGGGCCACCGTATGCATCAACCACTGACGATAGTAACCATAGGCAGTCCGAAAGGAGATTCAAACGAGGATTCGAACAGAAAAATTGCAACTGCGTGTGCATTACGAAAATCCTGGACTATAAAATTTTGAAAATGAGTTTAAACCTGTATCCACATAAAATTCAGTCTCGTGATCCTATCAGTGTTTACAACGGCAATTAAAGAGAGATCTTCTCCAACGATTTGTTTGAAAAGATATATGCCCTAGGATTGTAAAGAAATCCATTTGGTTTTCCATCAAAGCCCATTTCTACCTCGACGACTTTGTGAATAAATAAAATTGGCAATTTTGGGGAAAGGAAAATCCCCTATTTCTGTCGAATCATCATTGCATTCGCCAAAAGTTGCCGAAAGCGTTGTAGAAATTCTAAAAAGAAAAAGAAGTTTTTGAGCTACTTTCTTTGAATGAAATGTACTAAAATTATTTAAACAATAAAATTATTTTCAGTTTATTAAAAAAAGGAAATTAAGAGTAATTATCTGCGAATATTAATTTAAAAATGCGCTTTAAAAATTTGTTCTAAAAAAAGGCTTGTTTCTAACTCTGTCTGTCGATGTATTTTGATTTATACCAGATGCAAGAACGTCATTGTAAATTAATAAATTTTTCAAACAATCAGAATGATCTCGTTGTATGAATAATCATCCATAAAATTTAGCAATTCCGACTAAATTACGTGCTTATAACAGAACAAAAGCAATCAATAGGGTCATATTCGATAGATATTACCATATATCAAAGGGTATTGCATTTTTACAACTGTAGGGAAGCACTTTATAAGTAATGTACTTAATCGTAGAGAATTATTGGGAAAGCAATCAAGAGGAATGCTTTATTTCTTAAATGTTAGCTATAAAAAATAGCTATGGTAGATTTATGCTATAGTAGAAGTACAAATTTATTAATGATAATAGAAGGGTTGAAAAAAACTCTTTAAATTATTAAAAGTTTAATTAATTTATCTACAGTAATAAACTGCGTGATATAAAATTGTTATTATTTAAAGAATTTAAGAGTTCTTGCATTGGCTACTTTATGCTTTTATGTATTTTAATTGAATCATATTATTTTAATCCATAGATAGCTTCACACTGACAAGTTCCATTTAATAAATAACCGGAAAAGTTGTATGGAAAATGCAGAACTGCAACAAAGTTTATTGAGAAACAGTAAAAGATGGCGTTATACTTGAAGATTTGCTCCAACGTGGAGAAGCGGAGTGTTATTATATTTCTGTAAGCTGAAACGTTGAAACCAATCGAAAATCACCGCCAGATGGCAAGGTGAAAGACTTTTGAGTCGGACACAACAGTTAGAGTTTTGAGTAGAACAAGGGGAATGAATACACAGATAAGTTCAAACTGGACATAAACAAATGCAAACTTGCAAGGTAGCCGCCATCTTGTATCTCTGATTCTTAGCACCCCGTTCGCCAAGCAGGTGTGCCAGGCGTATCTGATGATACTTCTGGGACACCAACAAAGAGCAACAAAGTACTGTTGAAGTTTTGTGTTTTTAATTGTACTATTCTGTTTTTTTTATTGAATGACCCTTGTTATATGAAAACAATGTGGCAGATCATTATGCTAAAGCTTATGAAAACTGCGTAACAGGAAGAGAAGGGAGTCGTTCTTTTACTCTCCAAGTATCAATCATATAACTTTATAAAGCAGACCAATTAAGTTGCAATATTAATAAATGTGGTATTCAAGTTATACTTACTGATAGATTAGCTAGTTTTCAAATAACATAGTAAAGGCTTTTTACAAGTATGTGTGATATAAAACATTTTAAAAGTACCTTTTGAATGATTTATTTTAATTTTATATCATAAATACATCACATAATTTACACATAAGGTTTATTTAGAATATGAAGTACTTAATCTTTTATACTATTCGTTTATAATTTCTAGGAAAAATGCAAAACAAACACACACACACACACACACACACATGTGTATATGTCTAAATCCGTATATACATACCTCTAGAGAGAAATACCCCTAGCGAGAAAAATTGAAAGCTTTTCTTCCGCAGTCATTGTATAGTGAATAACTTCGACCTTATACTGCACTATTTTCATATTTAACTTTCCGCATTATTTTTTTTTCCGAAAATTTTTAACACGCTGACAGCCAAATGTTAAAAGAGTTGGTGACCCCTGACGATTGTTATAATTTATTGAAAACATACAGCAGTCATATGATTATTTTTATCCAATTGATGAATGCAGCATGCTTTATAAGTTGAATCACAATTTACATCCCACGGCTTCTACACTACATACACTTTTAATGCCAGGCCCGAACAGTGCTCACGTGATTCGCGCTGATATGTTTAAGCTTGCAAATTTACAATACATGTACGCAATACATGCACATAATAAGCGTTTGTTGTTTTTCCTGGATTAAATTGCCTCATTTGATAAAAAAGAAAAATGAAGATTGTGTTAATTTATCTAATGAACCATTTGAAATTTGAACCATTTGAAAAAAAGTAGGCACATACTCACACACACGCCTGATCTTTAAACGTAAACATTATTTTTTTTTGTTAGAAATACATCTAAGATGTTCCATTGTTTCATCAACTTTAAGCACTTCATTCATGTATTCATGGATGAGCAACGCATCTTGAAACAAAAATAAAAGTGGGAATCAAATATCATGTGGCATATAGAAGAGATGCCGTGAGGATTGTCTTTGTTCATATGGCAGTCATCATGCTACATTTCATACTTTTCATACTGGCTTACTACATTTCATAAAACAGATTGTATAAACACAAGTTTGTTCCAGTTTCTTAAAACTTAAATAGAAATTATTATAGAAACTTTCACCATTTCCCGATGATATTTTTCTGCTGCTTTTCCAATCGCCGACAAGGTATAATGGAAAGGTTTTATCGCATTCTGAACATTTATATAGGGCCTTTCATAAAAGATGGGAAAACTTTAAGAGGTGATAGTACACATCCAAACGAATTTCTTTAAAGAGAGCGTGGACGGAATTCAAACATAAAGGTGCTAGATGGCATAAAGGTGCTCTTCGTCTCCATGGATGAATATACTTTACCCACGATGAACGTACCTGTGCAGATGTAAATCCACATGAGCATCAACAACGTTTTTTCATGAATGTTTTGACAGGAATAATCGGAAATCTCCTTTTCGGACATTATCTTCTGCCAGAAGGGCTTGACAGAGAGAAATGCTTTACGTTTCTGCAAATGGGCTGTCTAACACGTTAAACGACATTCTGCACATTTTCGGCGGGTAAGGTGGTTCCAGCTGGATAGAGAACCAGCCATTTATGTACAAGAGGTGCAAAACTATCTGGCTGTAACCTTAAAAAACCAATGGATTAGTGAGTTGGACCTGCAACTTGGCCACCGTGCTCACCAGATCTTTCATGTCTCGATTTTTTCTTTTTGTAGGGACCCTTATGTATGAAATTCCTCTTGAATCTTGAAGATTTCATCACCAAACTTTCAGTCGTTGCAAGGGAAATTCGCGATATCCCTTGGTGCGTTTATGAATTTCCGTCAATTCGTTCTTCGTCACTGTACCGCATGCAAAGTCGATGCCTGTCACTGTCTTGAACATTTATAATAATAATATGTCATTAAACTAGCTTGTGGAATTTACTCGTTTCTTGTTCGTTTTTTTCACGTATAACAACATCGCTTTCGGTGTCTTCTACCACCCTTGTGTTTTAATTAAAAGCGTGCATTCTTTGATGAAAGTTGACTGTTTGGATTTATGTACCATTACCACTTACAGTTTTGCCCATCTTTCACACCCTTTATATATGATTTGGGTAAGAATAACTTTTTATCCAATGTTTCTTCAAAATATCTCTTAAGTAGTTTCACTTTTTGAAGACAATGTAAGTTCTGCCTTTCTTATTTAAGCAAAAAGACAGACAATTCATGAATTAGAGTTTATTTGTTCTAAATCATTTTGTTTTTAGATTTTGATACGCATACTGTATTAATAAATCTTTATGTATATATATATATATATATATATATATAATACTATGCAACCCTAGTAGCACAACTAGTTCAAAAAACGTTCAAATTACGTTCGAAACACGTTTTTCGACGTTAAAAAACGTGTTTTAAACGTCTTTTGGACTAATTGTGCTACTAGGGATGCACTTTTTAAAAAAAATGTTAAACGAAATCCTTATTTTTACCGCTAAGAGTTGAGTATTTCCTTTCAATAAGCATAGAAGTATAACAAAATTCACAAATTAACTACTTAATTTCCACAGAGCGTGAAATGAAAAGTTCGAACTTCATATAAAAGTAGACTGATTGCAGCTTGCGGATATCCAAGATATTTGGTCAAAAAATTCTCTTCAGCTGTAAAAACTCCATTAGGTTGTACTTTGAAGGAAAGTCAATAAAACGGGTACGTGTAAAAAAATAATTTCTTATTTGAGTAAGTTTTTTTACCCTTTATTTTCAGCGCTTCTCAGTGACGTGTTAGATTTGTACAGTTAGGGTTGAACTAACCTCCATAAAGAAGTGAATTTTCTTTTAGAACAAACACTTCACTTTAAAAGTATTTTCTGGTGCAAATGCAATGAAAGATCAAGACAAAAAGAGTACTGTTAAAAACCTTTTGAAAAAGGAAATTGAAGAATTACCACTGTTAATTTATGACTTCTGTAGAAAAATGAAATGTTGAAAATTAATTAAGTTATTTCTTCCAATTATTTCGCCTTTTCTAAAAGTACTTGTATTACATAATATATATTTCTTGAAAACTTAAAAATCTATAAAAGTTATTTATTAACTAGTAGAATAGTAGACTTTAACTAAAATTTGTGAGAGTATTTTGATTTTAGTTCTAGTAAAAAGATTATTCATTAATTTAGTTCTTTTTCCATTGCAATAAATAGTCAAATACTTCTTGCTGATCTAAATCTTTTAACCTGTTTTATTTTCCATAATAATAGGACCAATATCTGAAGGGGTGTAAATAGATTTATGTTTAAGCTACCTGCAATATATTTAAAAGAATTTAGCAGTATGTTTAGCACATTTAGTGTAATATATAGATACAAAGAATAATAAAACTTGTTAAGAGAGTAAAACTTATTAAGAGAGTAATAAAACTAATTTTAACATTTTCAGCACTTTTAAAATGCCTGTCTCAAAGGTGCTGTAAAGCATTAATGAGTTTAAGTATGTGAACTATCCGTATTAATGTCTAGTTTTAAAGCAGAAACTGCTTATTTTATTATTAACGATATTCTTAATTTTGCAAAACAAATTACAAGAAACTCTGAAAAAAATCCAGTCAACTGAAAAATACACTTTTTGAAGTCTTGACACTTGATTTTGACACTGATATATTGAAAAAATACTATATAAAATAAAATAATAAAGCTTTGATGTAGGTGTTGTGCTTAAAGCAGAGGAATGGACGCAAGAGAAAGGTTTTAAATTTTTTTCTAATTCTCAGATCTTTATGAAAGTGTACTGAAGAATGTATTATAGATATCAAACTAATATTGCATACGAAGAAATATAAATTATCTGTTTTAATAATATTTCACCAGCAAAGGATACCGTATTTGCTTGATTATATACAGTCTGTAAAAGAATTTTTTAAAAACCTGTACGTTTTATAAAGAGAGGGGAACAGATATTTAAACAAATGTTTCAATAATAATGAAAGGTCTGTGAATGTGTTAAGCAATCTAAGGACAAATAATATACAAAAAATAAGTATTCGGATATATAAATTGCACTTGTTACTACGGTTTTGACGATTTTAATATTAAAACGTTAATAAATTAGTAATATATATGCTGTTTAATTATTAAACAAAATATGCCACCTTCCTCTTCTTTTAGTTATACTTTCATCAACTTCATTCCATTATTTATTTTTTTTTTCGCCTACTTAATTTTAATATTATCTGTATTTCTTGAATTTTTCCAAAGTATGGAATGAGAAAAGTGTTTTCTTTCCGCTTTTTTTTCTTTGTATTCACTCGGTCTGCTTACGTGTGAGTTGATTAATAGTCTGCTTCTGAAGAAAAGAAAACATCAGTATCGCTCGAAAGATGCAAAAATTTCTATTTTATAATTATATTTATATTTCATAAAAAAGTTTTTATTTTCTAATAGTTTATTATATCACTTCAGCCAGGTTATAATACTTCGTAGATAATACATTTCTCACAAAATAAACTCTTTAAGACACTTAATAGACAATAGACGTTAAAAATATAAGAAGACTCTATCACAGTATTAAAACAAATTTTATTAATGTAATTCATGTTTGAACTAACAGAAATGTTGAATTAATATTTAATTATAATAAATATTTGTATTTATTTAACTTTAAAATCGTCGTACATTAAAAACATTTCCATTTATATGTAAATTGCTAAAGTCGAAAGAATCAGAAAAATAAACAGGTAGAATCAGGTAAATTTAGAAAAAAACTCTGTGTAAATATTTGTACCTAACTTATTTTAATTACTTGAACTTTACTTATTTTATGAGAATAATAAAAATCATTATGTGTTAACTCAAAAAACTTCATAGTAAATTTCATTGACTCGAGCCAATTAATTATAAAAAAAGTCAAATTATACAAAACTTAATAAAGGATATAATCATTTTCAGTGTTTCACAAATTCATTTATTCACAAATTACTGCAAGCATCAATTATGACGAAAAACGTACTTGAAAACTATATAAAAACCTGGTTCATTAATGATTAGAATTCATATTTTGTATAAAATTTTAGATTTTATAATTTAAAAAATGCTTTTACTTTGTCAACATCATCTTAACCATTTTTAAAGAACAAACGCACACACATGTATTAGGGCTAGTAAAGAAAGAAAAATCGATAGCAATTTGGTTAATGTTCGGTAAATTTTAAATATTTTTCAGTTACATAATCAAAAAGCCAAAATATATAGAATTTTTTACTATTTTCAACGAGGTCGTAGTTTAATTCCTTATACAATGTACGTAATGTTATATATTTTTACAATCACAGCTGTGAACTATAAACAATGTCCTTCGACATTGTTTATTCGACATTAATTTTTCAGCTTTATAAACAATGTCGAAGGACATTGTTTATAAAGCTGAAAAATTAATGAGTATTGCAATTTAAATGTTTATATATTTCTAACTTCAACTGATCATTTCTCAAATTTTTATTTTTGGAATTTGGCGAAGTTCTTAATGTAATATTATGGTTGCGAATTTAGACTTTTTAAAGCAGGAATTATGTTTGCTTCGCTTTTAAAGTCAAAGTTTGCATATGAAGAAATTAGTCTCTCAGTTTGGTCATTGACCATTTCAGATCTCGTAAATAACTGTCTTCGAATTTAAAAACTTTGAATTTTGCTCCCTGTTAAAAAATCTTCTAAGTTGCAGTGCAATTTCAAAGCTTCAAAAGGGAAATGGGAATCTAAAATCAACAAACAAAGCAATAGATCTGTTGCTAATATCGACTTCAGATATGTGACTTACTCTATCGTCATTCTTAAATTATTTGAGACTTTTGTTTCCGAAAGATATAGTCTATACACAATTTGTAGATAATAGCTTTATTTTTTAAAACCTATTTTTCTTTTATACGTTATTTCTAGCCTCACTATGAAAGATTTGGAAGTATTCAAATTTCTTTTCAAAAGGAGCAGTGTGAATTAATCTAAAAGAGCACTTCTGTTGAAAAAAAGGCACTTTTCCGTTACTGTATTTTTTTTCACAGTATAGCAAGTTCTCTTCTAAAAAGCAGTTTTCCTTGCCTTGTCCTACTTATTTTCCTCAACATTGTACCTTATGAATAGAATTGTAGAACAAATAATTTGGTACAAAGTACATAATAAAAGTTTTGCCTATCCATTGATCCCTTCTCTCCCTATAGTCTGTATGATCTCGTTCGCCCTCTCTCTCCCCCTCATTTGGTACTGATTTGAAATATTTGTAGAAAACTTTCTGTTCTCAGTCTCAGCTAGTTGGGAACAAATGAAAAACTTCGCTTGGGTTTGTGTGCAAGCAGGTGTTGAGGGTGGAGTAGCTTACTACACGTTAAGAAACTCCGACAGAACTACATTTTGACTTTAAGAATGAATGATGCATTTTTTAAAAGGTTACGATTTGATAAGTAAACGATTAAAAAAGAGGCAAGGTCTATTTTTTCTTTCTATAAACGAAAGGGCGCATCGGTATTAAATGAAAAGTGCAAGGCGCAAAAGCAGAAAATAAGGCGGACAAGGCGCGGTGCCCTTGTTGTTGTTCTTGTTACTAATTCCCCCTGGCAACCGTGGACCTTTGCCAGATCTTCAATGTAATACGACAATGAGCAAAAGGGCTTACTATTTGAATTAGCCCCAGTGGGAGGAAGACCGTCTTAGCTCGGGGGGGGGGTCTTCTAATTTTGAACCAATTCCAGATGAGAGACCTAGCACCTGAAATCGGCATTCCCAGAGGTATCGTTTGAACATGAAGGCACTGGAGCCACGACATATTTTACGTGCACCAGCTCCCATTAGCGTAAACGTTCCCACAGCAGTGCAGCCGAGAGAGGAGTTCACCCTGACAAGCACTGGTCAAGCTGGTGCTGCTTCACTTTCCGCGTTCTTACGGGAACAAAGTTTAGTGACTAGGCCACTGCGGGACAAGTTGCTCCTTTTAAAAAGCCAAGCATGAGTACTGTTCTTCGATATGCAACTTCACATTTTCATATTTTTGGCCTTTCTACCTCTTTCTTGCTTGAATTGCTTCTGATAAAAGAATTCAGGTCTTCAAAAAAATCTGTGGTAGCTTTCATAACTTGTCTGGTATCATATGATCATGATTATCCCTTACGAAGTAAGAGTTATATATATTTAACAGGTCCCCCCCCCCCAAAAAAAAAGGAACAACACTTTAGGCATTTCTGTTTAAGTGTTATTGTTAATATTTTCGAAATATTTTGTTACAGGTGGTAAATAATATTATATTACCAAGTTTTGTAATCTATATAAATAAAAATGTAAATGTCTCTCTGTTTGTTCAAAACCTTTAATCTCCGAAAGTTCTTCACCGATTGTTTTGAAATTTTGGCACAATTTTGTATTCAAATATGGGCGTTTTTTTATATAACTTTTACATAAATTCCACACCCGTGAGATTGAAAACGTGCTTTACTTGAAAAAAGGCGGCAACCGACTACCTGAAAGAGTTCTTATCGCCTTCTGTTAAGTAATTTGGCGTGCGTTAAGGTGCAAGTAACCTCTCAGTGAACAACACGAGATTAATATTTTAGATATAGCAAGTGAGACTGACATTATTTTGATGTCACGAATTTAAGAATGCAATTTTTAAAAAAAATCACGAATTTAGAAACCCGATTAGGTTGAAAGCTTTCACGAAAAAAATATGCAACGAGCGAAATAAGATTAGAATGGGAGACTTATTTTTCACGAGTTCAATAAATCGCTTTATACATCCATTTGAATTAATAATCTCTGACGCACAAATTACGTCACGTGCAAAATTATTTCGTAACTTATCCGATTTCTGTTTGCATTTTATTTCCTTCGTATGTGTGGCAACATTTCTAAGAAGGCCATCAGAGAAACGCTTGCAGATCATTCGGAGCCGGATATGCGTTTGATGTCTGGCAGGGAAGCGACGCCTACTGTCGGAAAAATCAGAACCGTTTTGAGGGCTTTAGCTTCGTAAATGATCCCTGCCTTCTTTCTCCCACAAGAAGAATGGGTACTCAGCTAGTTATAAGTAATTAGCTTTTACTTCTGGAAACTTTATAGTCATACGGAAACGTTTTTAATACATAAGCACTTTCGTGTTTCAAAAGTGAACAACCAGACACTTATTGTGACAGTTTAACTGATTTCCGGTTTATTTTTTTATGAAATACAGAATATTAAAAACAAGCATTGTCTGTTCTAGGTACATTTTTATTAAAGAACTAATATGAAGAAGGATTATTCAACATCAAGCATGTAAGGATTGTGTGCAAAATAGCCTAGTTATTAATAAAACCTGCAAACAGGAGATGGTTCAACTATTTTGAATGTAAACGTTTAGAGCAATCATTATTTTCTTTCGTAATTTGTGTACAATTCCGAAAACACGGTCATTCGACGTGATTTCTCCCTTCGAGAGCTATTGAAAAGGGGTTATGTCAGAATATATTTATTTTCATATCTCTTATATTTTTTAGGATAAAATGATGAAATCTTGCACGTCACCAAATTAGAATATGGAGCACATTTTACTAATTGGGAATATTTTTGTACGGGGACCGTCTAAAATTATAAATTTTGTATTCATTAAGATTAAATTCCCTGAGAATTTTTCTCGACTTCATAGAATCCCACACCTTTGTTTTACACAACTTTGTAATTTAATATATATGCCTATAATCAATATTTAAGGTATAAAAGCAGAGGGCAATGTTTTGGGACATCCTGTAAATATATAGCAGTCGTTTAATGTTATATGCGTTCTGTATTGAAAAAATTAAAATTAAGTAAATTATCAAACGATTAAATTTAAATATAGAATCGTTGCAATATAATATTTATAGAGATAGCGAAAATCGAAAGTCAAACAACGTAAAAGTAAATACCTGACAAATTCAGAAATCCGAGATTTGAAATGTCTGAGTTATATTCACAGAAATCGATAAATTTATAATTAGCTTATGCTAATGCAATAAATTTACATTCAGTTTGTTTTTATCTCCTTCTGAATTTATTTCTGATATTTATTCATTAGATCAAAAATTACTTTATATTTTTCAAAAAAGTTAATTTATATTATGGAACTCGATTAAGAGGGAGGGGGGAAAATCAAAATGAGCCTTATTTTTCAGATTAAATGCCAACCGGGCAGTGCATGTAACAGTGTAAAAAATAATGTAATACTAAGTAAAAATGCAAATTTGTTTAATTATAGTAAAAAATCCATGTAAAATTAAAGCATGTATTCTTGTAAAATGCATCATGCACATGGGCTTCGCTACCCGCTGATCATTGAGGGGGGGGGATGTGACAAAGAGCAAAATGTAGTCTCTCTTTTCCCTATTAATAATTAAGGCAAAATATTGCGGGGGGGGGGATATATGTCCCCGGGTCCCCATAGGTTACGATGCCCGTGCATGCATGACTCATGTAACATTTCAAGCATGTTTTTTTGTGGACTCTTTTAATATCACAATTCCCATATAATTTAATTATCTTGTAATACATTTAATCTTTCTTATTATATTGTGGCCAATGGTACTGGTTGATAGAGGAGCGGCACCAGATCCTCAAAGTCAGATGGCAATGGGCGAAATGGAGCGGCTTCTATGTTCATGAGATCCAGTGGGAGGAAGACTGACTTAGCTCAGGTTCTCCTACTTTTGAACCAATTCCAGATGACAGACCCGAACCTTGGTTGACACCCCAGAGGTGGGGTTTGAATATGGAGGACATTGGAGTCGCGACAGATTTTAGTGCACCAGCTCTGTTTAGCGGATACGGTCCTACAGCTGTCCAAGCGAGAGAGGTTCTCACTTTCCTAAGGTCGGCGTTATTTCACTTTCGGTGTTCTTATGGGAACCGAACTTAAATGTCCCTGGGAAGCTTGCTTGTAATTTTTCTCTTAACCCTTTAACGCGCAGTGTTCCCGTTCTGGGATTATCAAACTCTGACGTTTTGACTGTTGCCTGTCACGAAAAATAGATTTGATTTCTATAAAAATAGTTGCGGGTGACCTAGCTCCACCAGAATCCTTTACTTTTTTGCACGTCATTTCCCGTAAAAAAATTGTCACTTATTTTTAACAGCACTGGCATTTGCTGGAAAATGGAAGAATGCGAAAACAGCTGGATCGATTGCCCAATGCTGAAACGACAGCTGGCTGTGCGCGAGCACAGCCAGCTGCGTCAAAAAAGGGTCTCTCGATCTGTGTCACACGATGAACGTTTCGATCGTCCGCCATCTTGCTGGTAGTTAAGTCGAGCGATGGCAACGGCTGCCCTTTTTTCAGCATTGGGAAAGGGTTGCGCCTCAAAGGGTTCAAAGGGTTAACTAACATTAAATACTTTTATTCCCAACGATAAGTAACAAGAAAACAAATCCTCCCTAAAAAAAATTCTATATACTTAAAAATAATGTATTTTTACAGCTGTACGATATCAGTCTATTTTTGCAAAAATTGCAGTTTAAATGCAGCATTATCTTCATCAAACATAAGTACACTGACAATAGGATCTCTATAAAATCTGCTGTTTAAAGGGAAAAACTTAAGTAGAACTTTGTAAATAACACATATACGCAAAATGAAACAATAAAAATATCTCGGGTATTTTAAAGGCACACCCATGTCCAACCCTTCCCTCACTTATAAACCTGTGTGTAAGGAGCAATTTTTTACACTTGAAGAAGGATGGACCTTTTGTACTATTCGAAATTTTCGCACTTTTTAATATTAAATATGTGTATGTACAGTCCATAACATTTTCGTGTCCAATTCACTTTAAAAATTTTGTGTTCCCTATATATAGCTGGCTCAATTTTCTTGCTTCTGTATAAATCTCTTTAAAGTCAATTTTATGGACTATTTCTACATATGTGCCGGGTCCGAAGTGCCCCTGCGATAGGCCAGGGCCTGTGACTGTACACATTCTTTAATAGATTTTGAGTATACCGATTGTTGCTATAGAACTTCAAATACCAGGATCTTCAAAAACGTAAGGATACAATTTCCACTTTTTGGGTCTCCTTCAAAATTTTCTTTTGGCTATATGACTGCCTAGTGCATTACTCTGCAACATCAATAATTATTTTTAATTTTGTCCAATTTTATCGTAGAAACCTGATAAGAATTCAATCAACGCTTGAAATACTATGAAATAATGAGTATTTACATTTTATACAAGCTTTTAATGACAAACAATTTTTTTCAAGAAAGGTATGTGAAAAAAATTGGAGGGTAGCAACTCACCTTCCTTGGAGGGCTGATTTCAAAATGTCCTGAAGTACATTTTTCGTTATATGTGGTGTAACATTTTGCAGCCAGAATTTTATAAATCTATCTTTTTCCTTTAACTGAGATACAGAGGGATATGTGAAAACCACGTTGTGGCCATTTACCTCTCATAGGTAATGGAATTAAGAAAATTCACTCTTATCGCGCACTACGTTACAGACCTTTTATACATGCCAGTGTTTTCACTAGAGCGCGAGAACGCGAGTCTCTCGCATTTTTTTTTCTTTTTCTCGCATTAAAAGATTATTACTGCGAGAAATTCGCGCACCCTACAAATCGGTTTCTCAAACAAAAAATAAATAATAATGAAGAACACATAGTGTAAAAGTGGATTCTCAAGAACTAAAATCTATGAAAGAAAAAAAAGAAGGGGCCTGGGGGTTCCTGGGAACATTCTGATCCTGGGGGGGGGGGGAGCTCAAACTGGGTTACTTTTATTGCATGTAACTGCGCTTGATTTAGACTTGGAGTCCAGTTACACTCAATAAAAATAACTTAAAATCACAAATACCTTGATTTTGGGTATTTACCCAACACAGGAATAAATACCCTACCCACTGGATAATTACCCAACCCAAATCTATTAGGGAAAAATTCTCACCCATTTTATAAAAATCTCACTTAGTTTGCGGAAAAGGGTGAGAAATTCTCACCCACTTTTTTTTTCTTCAATGAAAACCCTGCATGCCGAATTCCGTTTCCTTAGTTTCAGCTGTTTTGACTAGGTGAAATATTGACATATACAAAAATGACATTACTTACGGTTCTTCTTATATACAGGGCTAAAGAAAATTTATTCAAAAAGAAGTAATTCAGATTTGCGCATGATACCCGTTTTTTATGTTGATACTTATTTCATGGCGATAACATTGGAAATTGAAAATGACGTCTATGATGGAAAAAGTTCAGCGCGTTATGAGGCTTCATGAAAGTAAATCACAGATTAAAACCTTCACGTAAATAAAAACTTTATGAAATGAATATTAAAAATAAAAAAGAATTGAGTCGCCCAAATGCAAAACTCGTTAAATCCAAAAAATCCCGAGATTATAACACCATTTTTTTCTTTAAATCAAACATTGTGCATTCCCACCTATAAAGTTTTTAGAAAAAAAAATTCTAGAACTTTTCAGAAATAAAGCTCTGAAAATCCCATACTGCTGCAAAACTCCTTAAATGCATCTTGCTGACTGCTGCATAACTCTTTATATCCATTTGATTCGACCAGCATCAAAACTCGTACTTCCGCTGCTCGTAGTCAGTACATGTTCTTTGGCTGCAAAACTCGTTAAATTCTAGACATTTTCCCTTCATTATTATTTTCATTATTACCAGCATTGTATCAATATTTTTCACGTATTTTGTACTTTTTTTGTATTTTACTGCGATTACGTCAATTTTTTTAATCGTCTTTTAGTTATTTTTTAAAACATAATTTTACTTTTAATCATTTTATCATTGGACTGCCGTAAACTCTGCCTCTCCCCATGGTACCGGATCAGGCAGATTATTCATGGCAAGCTTACATCTAGAATTTTATAATCTGTGTTGGACATTCCGTTTAACAACTACCAAAGAAAATACTTTTTGTTACATATTGACAACGAAAACACTTTAGTACATATGGACAAAAAATATGCATCTGAAAGAATCAATTGAGATAGCATCCGCTCTGTACGATTGCTTCTACAAAATTGACCTAATCCAAATTTTTACTGTTCGTCTGGTATATCAGGACAAAAGAGGCTAGAATAAATGAATTCATAACTTAATGAAGAATTCGTACTGTTTCAAAACGTGATAAATTCTTTATACAGCAGCAAAACTATGTAAATCCAAATCAATTAGTTAAATAACATAAAAACTACACCAAATTCATTAAAAGCACTAATGAAATTGAATTCAGAATGAATGTTTACTCTAAAATGCCGAATTTTAAGTAATCAAAGCGAAAAATAAACTCTACAGAATTTTTTTCTTCCTGTAAAAACAAATCTGGATGGTTCTTATCGAGTTTTGCAACTGGCCAACTCAATTATGTATTACGTAGATTTTTAAAAATAAATTTTCTTTATCAGTGCAAGACCTTACAAGCACTCTGTATATAGCCAAAAGATCACTATATATAAATACAAACAAAAATGCTGACAGCAATGTGCAAGATTACACAAGCATTTAAAATGTTATCATATGATCAGAATAATTAATACGTAAAAAAGTTTTACATAAAATGTTTTCTTTATAAAAGGTAAAATATATGTTAAACTTTAAAATATCTTATACTTATTTAAAAGTAATTTAGTTTTGCATTTATTGAATAATCATTTACAGTAATCAGTTAACATTTATTATTTCTTGGTTTAAAAGCATTACATTTTTTATCACTTAAAAAATTAAAAGTTCGGTTGGTTAGATTTTAACAAGATACATCTTCGCATTTAATTAAATATGCTTAAGTTGCAAGTAACCACATGAAATGAATAAGTAAAATACGATCTTCTCAGAATTATCGCTTGAGTAATTTATACCCTCTTTTTATTTCTTTAATGCTGTGTTTACTTGTCTCTCAGAGGATAAATATTTTATCACCTCTGTTAATCTAAATGTCCATAAAATATTATGCGATATGAAATATGTATTTTTAATTTTGTTCTTTTAGAAGATCGTATGTTTTAGATAATGGGAAATTCTGCTAGTCTGAATAATAAGTGGGTAAAATCCGGATATTTAATGAAGGATTACATCAATTTTCATCTTTTTTTTGTGTGTTCTCTAAAACTCCACGTATTTAATGGAGGAGTCGATAGGAACGGCAGTAATTAAAGGTTTCAAAATTTTATGGTATGATAGTCTAAAATGTGTTATTAGCAAGGATCGAACAAGTTGCAGTTAGTACATAGATTATGTGATGTTAAACAGCGGTTCATATTTCGAGAAATATATTTTATTCGCAATGTTATACTTATTAAATCACGAATTCAAATCTTACATAAATAATTGTTCCTTCAGTCAAAGGCTGTTTTAGGATTCTGATTAAAATGAAACGATATTTACTGTAAAAAATATAAAGAAGGAATTTACAAGAGCATTAGAGCTTCGATTAACCGATGTTTCTGTTAACTGACCAATAACGAGGACTAACGTTTTCTTTTTCTCTGAATGAACCCTGGAAAAAATGATTTTACATGAATCGAACAAATAGGTTGTTGATAGGATTATAAGGAATACTGAAGGTGTTCAAGCACCAACAACTGTCCTAAAATATTTGAAGAGGTGAAGAGGTGTTTCCTAAATCTTTATATATTTTTCATGAAGGTTTCTTCATAAAGAAAAGGTTGCGAAATATACTGTGAGTGTAATTACAGCTGATCATCTTTGTCATGATGTAAACAAAAAATAGAAAAACTTAAAATTATATTTTTAGGATGGAAACATTCAAATAAAATAAGATATTACATTGGAATATATGTCTTTTCCCCAGCATGACATCTAATATGATTTTTCCGCTAACGAAAACAAATCGAATATGATCTGTACACTGTCACAAATTTTCATGTGACTGTCATTTTAAATGAGATATTACCGCATAAAATAGGCATATACCTCTCACAGTACAGTTTTGTACGGGCACTATTTTAATACTGCAAATAGTAATGATCAATATCTATGTAAAAAAGTATGGGGAAAAAGTCACGCTTCTGGAATGCCTAAAAATGCTTACCAAAAACTATGTAAAACAGAAGCATAAAAAGCTTTTGGAAATAAAGAAATCAGTTTAGAATAAAAAGATCTTACTAAGAAAAACCCGAATACCTTTTGTTTTGTTTAACATGTATCACGTAACTTTTTTTTTGTACCATGAATCCATTTGCTGGCTGGATTGAAAGTAGACCTGCATTTCGGCTCACGTATTAGAGATCTTTTCAAAGTAAGAACTTTATCCCTGAATAAATAAATAAAATAAGTAAATAAATAAATGAAAATTTTGAAAATAGAAGGTAAAAGACATCAGCAACTAAAGAAATAAACTAAAAGCAAGTACCCAAGTGTACATTAAAAGATGAAACAAATGGATACTACGTGATACCATGCAATTTCTTTATAAGGAACCTCTAATGAAATTTTATTAGAAACTGACCACTCACTTTAATCTTTTTCTACAATCATAGGGCTTTAACTCAGTTGAGGAAATGTTTTTGAAAAAGGATCTTGTATCTGATTTTTTTTTTTTTCTGTTAACAAATTGTTTTCTTTTGCTCCGATGAATTTTTCAGTTTATCAGAAGAAAAACTTCCGCTATTTTATCCAGTATAAAAGTTAAAATATCTTTTTTCAACAGATTATATACTTTTTATGTATTGTTTGGTGAAATAACACGAACAAAAACAATTTTTCTTGAATATCACCAGGTAAAAAAATTATGAAACAAGCATTAATATTTAATTAAATCTCATTTTTATCTTTCTTATTTTTGGCTCAAAATATAATTTAAATCATTAATAATATAAACGATTAAGAAAGCATCTAATTAATTAACATTACAAGATTAATATTAAATTTATGGATGTACTTTTATCTGATGGTTATATATTAAATCGGATGCAATAAATTTTGCTTAGAACTAAAGTAATGATGTCTCTAGATAAATAATGAATTACTCATACTTTAAAATTATTAACAACAAAAACAAAAAACCCTCCAAGGATTTAGATTAAATAAGTTAGCTTTTTAAGTAATAGTTTTTTATAATGCACTTTAGTTAACTATTATAACACTTAAAATTTCAACACTGCGTTAAGTTTTATAATAATGTACCAATGTGCATTAGTTCATTTTGTATAGGTAACTAGTTTTTCTGATTAAGACTATTACCAGTATCCAGATGCTGTGAAGGTTTATGTGAAAAAAAAGGTTTTATTTTTATTCGCCATATTGAACTCGTTAAATCTGAAATTTATACAAAAACATAAATTCCCTATCTAACGAAAAATAAAATAATATAAAATAGTATAAATGAATAAATATACATAATCTTTTAATTAAAAAAAAAACTTGTTAGATGGCGATGTAGAGCGTTATACTTCAAAAGTAGACTTCAAAAGAATTTCAATTACGATTTAAAAAATATAGTTTTCAGATAAATATTTTAAAATTTCCATTTGAAAAGCGCAGCTGCATAAAAATATTCTCTTTATATTGTGAAAAATGCCTTATTACTCCAATTGGACTCGCATATCTACCAGTAAGCAGTTATAAAACTAGCATAAAGTTTTCTCTGCATCGTAAAGTCAGATATATTTTATGTTTGATGTGTTTATTAAGGCTGGTTGTTATGTGAGTTTTAAGCTTTTGAGATACCTAAAGACCGCAAGTACTGTAAAAATTTTAAGTCCAAGAAAATTCCAGAAATATAAATAATTTGCAAGAGAAAAATAATTGCGGTTTTTAATAATATGTTTCATGGACAAAAATTAGTAAAAATTATATTTTCACAAAAATTGACTCATGCATATATATTCATGGTTACCCAAAATTATTGACCTTCGCTTTTATTCCTTAAATATTGAACATAAGCATAAAAAAAAGTGATTATAAAGTTCTGCAAACAAAAGAATTTTATGCAATTTATTGAAATTTGCGGGTTATTAAATTTGAGTAAATACTGAATTTAAATTTTTATACATCTCTTGCCCCTCTCCCCCTATAGAACATAACTATAAAATGTTTTAAATGGATATTCATATTAAATAAGCAATTTAAATCGACATCTATTAGACACACATCGCTAGAAATGTCATTGTATTGTTTTATCAAAGATTTCATATTAAACGAGGGGCAGACCATGTCTGTGTAGATAAGACACTGAACATGGTAGATGGCCGACGTGTGAAGGTCCAGGGTTCCAGCCTACCGCGCGGCTATCGATATAGCGGTCAGGAGATTTGGTCGTTTTTTTTCCAGATGTAAGATGCATAAGCGTTTTAACTCCTAAAAAAGTCTTTGCCTAAGGCATACCTCTTTAGGCAGATAGTCCTCGTGTAGCTTGGCCTTAACCACAAAATTAAATCAAATTACATGAGAGTTTAGGGTCTCCCTTAACATACTTGGACATACTATTTTTTTATTTTGTAAAATGGGATATTTTGTAATCTCATTTTACAATTCAAATCCTATATTTTGTAAAATATAGGATTTGAAACTGCAGAAATATTTCTTAATCTCTGCTTTTAGAAAATTAATCTAAATTAGTATTGTTTTTAAGGGTGGACAAGTGCCGATTAGGCTTTACCACAACAAAAGCCCAAAGTGTTGACCATTTTATTATGGGGGCACACAGTGTACGCCCAACGTTGACCCCTTAAAAGGGAGGGACCAGTTAACACCCAAGTTCATGCCAGGAATCGAACCCGGAATCAAGTTGGGCTCCAATGGTTCTTTAGCCTCTGCACCACCTGGCCGGCTAATCTAAATTACAACAGTTATTATGATGCTTGCATGCATTAGGATGGCAATATCACATACGGCTTTCTTGTACGTTTTTCTCCATGAATTTTTTTTCTTTTTTACGAGCTAAAAAAAAAAAACAGATCAATTCGCGTTGACAGAGCTGTAGAAATATATCCTGCGAGAAACGATATGCTGTTATTCCGCCAAATCTGGAAGTGACACTGGCAAGCTTAACACGTCAAGGTAAAAGGCTTTTTTACGAATTTCAAACCAACTGATCTGAAATTCAGCTTTTTATATTGAAGAAGATAGACGGATCGAAGAAACGGAAGTAGATGAGCTGAATTTGCAGAAAATGCCCTTTAGTGAAGCGTGTAATTGAAAATTGACATATAAAGTGTGAAACGTGAGTAGAGGCATATATGAATTTTAAGAAATGGTTTCTCTTGAAAATGGATGCATATAGAAATTAAATAATTCCGATTAAAGATTATACTAAAGCAATACAACGGGATAAACCGTTTGAAGGGAAGTTGTTTCAGAGTTGGTTAAATTTTTTAATATTTCAATAAGTTCTTGCTAATTAAAAGCGCAACATTCCTAAAAAATAAAGAGATTATTTCTACAGTAATTTCAATATCCTTGCAAATAGTATTAAAAAAAGGAAAATAAATTGGAAAGGCTGATTATTTTGGGTGAAAAATAAATGAATTATTTACATTGAAACTACCGTTTACATAAATAACTTGATGTTTGCTTTCTACAATTTTGTAAGTTGTTCATTATTCATAGTGCCAACTAAATAACAAGTTCAAGAAAACGAATGGCTAAATGATAAGAACTCATTACTATAGTATTAAGTTGTAATTTTTTTCAATTAAGGGATTTTGAACTTAGGAGAAACAGAAAGTTTTGATTGATTTCTTTTTTTTTTGATTGGAAATTGACATACATAATCAAGTCTAAGAATTGGAATGATAATCATAAAAGCAAAATAAAAAGTAACAACAATAGTAAAAGTAACAATATGAACTTAAAAAATAGTTTTAAATAACTTTAAAAAATAAACCTATTTTCTTATTATTAATATAAATTTAATAAAATAAAATAAATTAGATAAAAATTGATACAATAATTTATCAATTGTACATCTCTTAGCAGACATATCTCTCCTTTATTTTATGTCTCAAATATTAACTGTACCTTAAACGGACAGTCTAATTGTATGCACACAAAAACTGTATTGTGAATGTGTACCAATGTAGCACTTTTTAAATCGATTTCGCTACTTAATTTTAGAATAACTTTATCATAAAGCAATTTTATGTTGAAAGTCATGGCAGGGAATGAGGGAGTGTGAAAAATAAGATAAGAATTCCCAGAACTGTCATAATTCCGTGCAAAATACTTTTATAGAGTAGTAGCAGAACAAACTGATGAAATCTACGCCACACAGCTTTCATTTTAGCAATGTCATTTCTTTAAGATAAGACGAAGTGGATGCTCTTAATAATGTGTTAGAATAAAGCAAAGTAAATCAAGATTATATTATGGTTTTAGTTTATCTTTTCAGCCAATTACAGTTTATCATGCAAGGAGTTAACATAAAAATAAAATAACAATAAATAAGTTGCGTAATAATCAATAAACTAAAAATTTTTTAAATACGAGCATATAAAGCGGAATAGTAATTGGCAGTATTTTTTACGAAATGTATTTGATTCAAGTGTTATTTCTTTGCTAAAAACATATAATATGAAGAAATCTTACTATATAATCCTTAGTTCCTTTTTGTTTGTTGGATTATATGGGTATACTACGTGGTTCATCGGCAACTTTCGAAGAAAATCGAAAATCGAATAAATTATTTAATATTTAAATTGTTTTATTACATGAAACTTCTATTATTTCATACCCCCAGTAATACCACTTCAAATAAAAAATACTTTGAAATATACTCCGTGATGAAGTGGTGATTGAATTTAATTTGGCAAATATTCAAATTAAGTGAGCCTGAACATCAGTGTTTTTATAACCTTTACTTTCATTTATTAATCTAAATTGAAGCTTTTAATCTGAAGCTGATTTATTTATTAACATCATAAATAGAAATATGTAATCTGAGAAAATATGGAATCAGAAGTAAATTCATATAAAAAAAGTACAAATCTTCTAGAAAGTGTCAGAATTCCATTTAAAAATATTTGTTCTACTACTTTATCAATCTTTAAAAATAAATGTTATCTAATCATTAACGTGAATTAACTTACTTAAGGCTATTGGAGGACTGCCATCTTAAACTCAGCAGCCTTTTAATGACCGGAATAGGAAAAAAAAAATTACTTAAGTTAAAAATGATTTTAGCTATTTCTTAAAAAATAAGAAAAAAGAAAACACGTTCCTTTGTTGTAAAGGAAGCAAATTTTCATGATAAAATTTTTAAATTTAATGCATAGTTGAATGCAGCCATTCGCAGCAAAAAGCAGTTTTAAATTCAATCATTACGTTAAGGTAATTTATGCCTTATAGCATAAATTGTATCTTTTTCTTTAGCTTTTACTTTTGAGAACTGAAAGCACATTAGTGCAAAATAAAAATTCACTCATGTAAAGTTAGCTCTTACGGGGAGTACATTTAAAAATAGAGTTTGCTTTCTATTCAGCCACTTTTAAGGGACCTCGATAAATCTTCCTTAAGAAGAGAGGGACTTTAAACCGAATTAGTGATAACGTGAATTCACTAAGTTAATGTTACCATGCGCATGGCATCCAAGATTGTAAACCTTAAGATTTATCCTTATATTAGCCACATTTTCTTAAATAACTTCATAATTAAAGACGTTCTAGATTAGGTCTATATTTAATATACTGTAAAAGATACCTTGATCCGATATTAATATCGGCAACATGCTTGCAAAATTAGCTGGTAAGAAACAATCAAGATTATAATTTCAAGAATGTTTGAAGGGACCAAACTTATTTCCTCCACAAAAAGGCTCCTCTGATGTAGCTAAGATCGAAAAATAAAAAAAGGTGAGTCAGAATTCTTCTGCTAAACTTTATCGGGGTTATAGGAAATATCTAAATAATCAATGACTATCATATAAATCAGGGTCGTAAAGAAAGTGGTAAAGGGTGACTCACAAAGCGAAACAAAACTAGTTCTTGCTAGTTTCTACATTAAAAAAATAATTTCTTCAAGTTTTACAAATTTACTATGAAGCAAAAGAAGAAATTTTTTTCATAAAAAAACAAAATTTATTGGGTATTTTTGATTTTATTTTACATTTTTAGAACCGTAAAAAAACGTTTTTGCCATTTCAGTCATTGTTCATGTCATTTCTGTGCAATAATGCATCTTTTCTGTCCCACTAGGGCTACAGAAAATACTAAAGTAAGGAATGACAAAGACAAAAATATTTTGTTCTTAATTTGGCATCAGATATAACATTTTGGATTAAAATAATTAAAAAAAATTCCCTTTTAAAAAAGCTGACAGAAATGATGCAAAATTATCAATCTTATTTTGTCCTTTTCGTGATCACCCTAAACGGCTGCACGCCATAAATATTGCACGGTTAATTCTGACGTAGTGATCACTGCTTTTGACAACAGCGACGTCTACGAACTAAAAGGTGTTTTGTTGAGTTTAACAAAATTTTTTTGGTTTAGTAGTTTGGTAGTTATATTTATTTATTTATTTATTTTGATTTGACAAAAGTTTGTTTGATTCAACCAAATCGATTCCACGAAATGTCGTTTTGAATTAACAAAACGTTTTGTTGAACTTAAAACCAATCAGAGTCTTTCAACAATCAATTGACGCATGCGTGAATGGGCGGTGTGTGGCAAACGAATAAAATTTTGCTTTATTGTACATTTTGTTTGGGTGAAATAAGCTTTTTTCAAAATTTAGCCCCTCCCAAAACAGACTTTCTGGATCCGCCACTAAATTAAGATGGTTACAAATAGGAGCGGCCCTAGATTAAGTGGCGCCCCTTGCTAATGCAAAAAAGATACCCCTTTTATGCTCTACTTAGTTTTTGAGTTCGAATGACGGCCCTTCTATCCGGCGCCCCGATGCAATGCTTACCGTGTCGGGCGCCCCTGGTTACAAAAATAAGATGGTTAAATGATAAAAACCTACAAAAAGGAATAAATTATTTTCGTCCTATATTAATTCTGAAGAGCTTCTGGATATATTGGCCTTTATCAAAAATGGAAAGTAAAAAAAACTAAGAAAATCTGAAACACTTTCAGATTTTAAATATGCACTTAAGTGCTATGTATTAAAAGCGTATTATAATACATGGGTCTTCCCTATTTTCTTTCCTTATTCCATTAAGTTGGAAAGTATATCATTATTGATGAGTGTGATTAAACACAATTAAAATTGATATTTCTAACAATTTTCTTTCTGGATGTAGATAGAAATTGATGGGAAAAGCTGTGTAGAAAATGCACAATTCGAACTGAAATAAAGTTTAAAACTCATTCAGGTGTATTTATAATTCAAGTAGCAAAAGCAGACGATAAATAGCGCTTGGCGCTAGAATCACATCTTCTCAAAATCGCACATCAACCATTTTTTTCCCGACAAATTAAAAAGTTGCACAATTATTTTCGGAAAATTTCCAAATTCTATTTTTCTTTTGAGTATAAAACATTTCATTCCTGCTCTGATTTGACATGCACGTGGTAATTTAATTAAAAAATAACCTTACAAATAATCCAAACAAAAAAAAAATCGTTATTCTTTTATTTTTACTTCAAGAGACTGAATAATTTAATAAACTTGCCAAAAATTGCAACCTAGATATGCTCAAACCTCGCTCTTTCCACTGCGGGGTTACAATTGCGAAATAGCGAGAACAAAAATGATCATTTTTTGACATGTTTTTTATCGATATCTCCTAAAATAATTCGAATTTCGAAAAAATCGCTTCGAGGTGTGTCGGGACACGTCTTGGAGAATTACCGTACAAAATTTGGTATGTCTACGATCACCCGTTTCGGAGCTACGCGAGACACAGACAGACAGACAGACAGACAAAAGGACAGTTTACAGATTGATTTATTTATATAGATTGAACTAAGGGTGATATCAAACTCAAGACTTACTAATTGATTGGGGACACTGAATTTGTCGGACGTTTTTGAGATAAGTCTAATTACTTTACCTATTCATTAAAAGGGTCATTTCTGTTTTAATATTTTTTATGTGTATCTACATACATTAAAGCAACTCAATTTCAGATGCGCTAGACAAAGCAAACATATTCGTCTTCGAGATAAAAAGAAAATACGTTCAAACTTGATAGCTCCTACAAAGAAATGTTCATTTGATTTAATAATAGCCGAGGTTTCAATTTTTAAACAAGTGCTACCATATATTTCATTCGTGTTGAGCTTATCTCGAGTGATTTTATTTTTTATTTCTATTTTAGATCAAATTATTTGCATACTTCTCCCCAAAAAAATCCAGCCCCCTTTGATTAATCTGCGTAGCATACATCTTGTTAAAATAAAAACAGTTCACTGTTTTCTCGTGGCTCAAATATTTTTTGTGATTCATTCGGATTGTAATTAGAATTAAATCTTCAACTATACACCTAAACGAGCTATGAATATCAAGTAAGATACACATGCAATATAAACGAGAAAACAGCATTAAAAAGTAACATTATAAAATGAGTTTGCTTGATACAATTTTTTTTTATTACTAGTATTATTTTTTTTATTACCGTATTATTAATACCAGAATTAGGGAAGCAGTCATGTTGACAGTAACGTTACTTAAATACAGTAAAAATTTTTCCTTTTCGTACAAAGTATTTTTATCGTCTTTAATTTTTCTAATTATGTATTCAGTATGCTTAAACAATGTTTCGAGCATTTAAAATACCTAATTTAGCGGCTGCTTGCGTGGATGCCTAACTACATTTACAGGTAACGGTTATTTTTGACTTCTCACAAAAAACGCAACTGTTACTGATATATATTGGTTGTTTTCATGTGTAAGTGGTAAATATTGAGTCAATTTTTGGCATTAAATTATTTTGAATAGAATACATAATAGAAATAACACTCATTATGATTCTTGAATAATTTGAATACTTGTCTTATCTGAAAGGAAAAAAAAATCCTGACGTGACTTTGATAAAATTAAACTTGTAGATATATAAAAGCACTGAAATAAAAGTGTAAATTTTGATGAATAGTTAAATTAATTCTTACCTCTGAAACTTTCTAGTTATAGACTAAAAGAATACCACAGTAAAATCAACAAAATTATTGTGCTAAATGAACCATGAATATACCAGTTAACAAAGAAATTTTGTTAGTTCAAACAAATAATTTCGTTGATTTTAACCAAATAAACCACCTGAACAACTAGTTTGGTTAAATTACAAAGCATTTGTTTATTTTAACCTAATTGTCAAAATGTTTTGTTGAAATAACAAAGTAATTGTAACAAACATATTTTGTTGATTAAAAAAAATTTCATTTGCACTATTTCAACCGGATAAACTTGTTGATTTAACACAATTTTTGTTGATTCAACAAAACTTTTTTTTCAGTGTAGATATTCACCGCTTGCTTTATAATTTTGTTTTGTGCAACACAAATTGATTTTTTTGATGCGTGCTATCACCCAGGGGCGTAGCCATGAAAATATTTCGGGGGAGGGGAGATATGATGTAAGTCTTGAGAATATAAGCAGAATTTCTGCACGGCATGCTAATTAAACCGTAAATTTCGGGGGATATATTCCGATTCCCCCCCCCTTCCCCGCCTACACTCCTACTATCACCCCTTAAAATTTATTCCAAGCGTTCTGACTCATCGTAGAAGCCGGAACCGACAGATATCTTCTTTAAGATATCGTCGTTAAGTAGAGCGGCGTAAAACATAGTATTGTTGTGTTGCTACTTATATTATAACTGTATATTGCTAATTATAATTTTTTATGCCCCACCAGTGGCCGAGCACTCTGAACTGAGCACTCTGAACTGAGAGACCGAAGGTGCCTCGTTCAAAACAAGGTCGCGTCCACCGACCTAACCGTTAGGAGTTTTCCGCGTTTCCTCCGAAACTTAACATAAATACGGGATAGGACCCCTTAGAATGACCCCCACGGTGGGCACCCCACCTATCGGCCTAGAT
Source organism: Cheiracanthium punctorium (assembly GCA_038373885.1). Classification (NCBI taxonomy): domain Eukaryota; kingdom Metazoa; phylum Arthropoda; class Arachnida; order Araneae; family Cheiracanthiidae; genus Cheiracanthium; species Cheiracanthium punctorium. The sequence goes on along the minus strand of JAWZYV010012980.1, from coordinate 165,023 downwards.
CCGACAAGTAGGTAATTGGCCGTATTCTCACAACGCAACAACACAACACCATTTTTTTACTATTATCTTTGTTACTTTTATATTTTAATAATCGAAAACAATTGTTCAAAACAACACTCTAAATTTGCAAAAAGACTGGTCTTTAGCACTTGATTAGATATTCTGTATATGACACCAGAACCCATTAAAGTATTAAACAAAAATTATCGCTGTAAATTATTACCTTAGCCATTATTAGCCTTAATTAGCATTGTATTTAAGTAACGCGTAAAATAACATTTTTATATAGATTTTCCTGTGTTGCATTCTTTTCAAACTCAAATTTATATATTTTTTAAAAAAAATTACTCCGCAATTGGAATTAAACATACATTATAAAGTTCTAGCTTTGCTTTAGGTCTGCTCCAGTACACAAATCAATTTTTCAGTGACATATTTTTACAGAATGGAAATTTATCATTAATAGAGTGCATAATTTGTGGCTTAGACACGAAGGTAAAGTATTCCATACAATGAAATGCTGACGATTTATACTTTTACTAAAAATTCTAAAAGTAATTAGTGATGTCCTTGTGCTTTATGAAAATAAGCTGACAATCGCAAGAAATTTCTCAAAATTAAAAAATATGTCCTCTTTTCAAATTTTATACAATACAAAATTCTTTTTATTTCTCCCGAATACCCTCTTCAAAAATTAAAATTAGACAATCTATTTGCACTCTCGACTTAAAAAAAAAGATATTTTCAATATGCACAAAAACATTTCCGCGCTTTCACTTTTTACGGCTTTTCATTCTTGGATCCATAGATATATTTTGAAAAGCAATGCAATTATTTGAGTTTGCATAAGGCTTTTTAAAAAAGAGGCTTTTGCTTATTGTGTATCGATTTTTGAATAAAACCTGTATTAAAAGAATCCTTGCTGACGCGACAATACAAAGCCTTTTTATTTTTTTATTGATGCAACATTGGGACTATAAAAGTCTTGCGTGAATAGTACGTGGGATAAAGAAATCCGTGCGTCGTGTATTAAGATAATAATAATAACAATGTAGGGATTTGTTTATTTCGAACACGTCAGGTATTTTCTTAGGAAGCGAGAAGACGTTTATCCTTAACCCATTTGCACCCAGACTGTTTGGATGACTTCCTTCAATTTTTGCTGATACCAGCAATAATAGATAAATATCTGACATGAATTGTGAGAGCAGGTAATAATTTATTTTAAAAACTAGGCATGAAAAGTTAAAATTTTACATTTCATTTAGTCATATTAAAGTATTTTGTGAAATTGAGGTTTAACTTTCGTGAATTAAGACTAGGAAAATTAAATAAAGTTCAGATTTTTTACGACTGACAGTGAAAGTGCTAAAATTTAAGCTTCCCGAAAAGCGGGCGTTAGGCAAAAATGGGTTCACTTTTTTTCTCCAATTGCAACAGTGTTCAAACACTCTACGGATCCAGGATATGTGAATCCTGGTTTAACCTGTTGACTTCTATCGTTCGAAGGACACAACGACTAAAATTCCTCTTGCGAGTTCGGCGTAATTTCTACGCATGGAATTTACAATGTGTTGATACTACCCAGTAATGCACACAAAACTGGGTCCCAGGAGTTTTCAAAGACCAATTCTCTGAAGCAACGCTGAGAAAGAAACGGATGAATAGTCACAATGGGATTAACATCTAAGGAAGTTTATGGTACTACGATGAAAATATAACGATGAAAATGTTTTTTTGGGAAGGGCGTAGTTGTTTTATCGTTTGTTTCCGATTTACCTTCGTGATTCTGTTTCCATTATTGGGTTACCTTGCCATTCTATGTTAAGATACCCAGTTATGCATGTTTTACAAGGAAGTCTGTCTAGCATCGTTACAACTGAAGAAAATACCGACATCCCAGACATTCAACCCAACTAACTCTAACGTTTTGAAACCGAGGTCTATATCGCTACAGTAAGTCATTGGGCTAATAGTAGATTTTTTAGTATTCAAAGCTCCATGAGTTTAGAATGGGTCAACTTCTTTATGTACTGTTCATTCAGAAAAAGTTTCGATAAATATCTGGCTATATATGAGGAATGATGCAATAAACGGACATAAAAATCCAACGCGTCAGACTGGTTTACCTGAGAAAAAAAATCTGGTTTGTTTCTAAATTCATCATATTTCAAATAAAAAAAATTTAGAAAACGCTGACAGGGGGAACTTTCAAAGTGATTCTCAGCAATTCTTTAAAAGTCTGCCCCTCTCTCGCTCTCTCTCTCTCTTTTTTTAACGTCAGGCACTTGCCTTTTATAGGCATTGGCCACTACTAAAGCCGGAAGTATTGGTCCCTTTATTATACAGGGACTTAATGGATGGAACAACGTTGCCTCCTATGAAGGGATGGACTAAAGGACAGTCAATCCCATAACAGGAATCGAACCCGCGTCCGTGGCATGGTAGAATTGCTCTTCAGTCACTACACAACGAAGGTGCCACTTAAAAAATTTATGAAGCAGTCATAAAATATGCTAATTGTTCTAAGTTCTACAGATTTTAGTCATCAAACTCATAACGAAATCGAAATTTGGTCATAAGTTCCATGTTAATTTGTTAATTTTTTCTTAAATTAAAAATTTATTAATTAAAAAGCACTAAATTATTAGTACAAAATTCTAATTTCAATGGCAAATTATACACGAACTACGTTATCATATATACAACTCTTGTATCCTTATACTTACTTATACATATAAATAAGGAATAACAATTTTCTCATGAAACACAAAAATAACCTTTTTCCATTTGCTAATTTTTCTTTATAATTCTGAAAGCAAAACTTAATGGAGCTAATGGACTGTTTGAAAAGGTAAAATTTAATATATTCTTCGTATTAAAATGAAAAAGCTTTTGATAGCCAAGTAAAAATTAAATTTAAAAGTTTTTATGAATATATTTTTGTACAATGTGCTTTTAAAGCGTAAAATTAAATTATTCTAAACTGGAAAATAACCTTAAAATATTTGTTATTAGGATATGAGTTTTCAGTGCAGTAAAAAGTTTATTGCTATAATTTAATGCCTTGTTTTATGAATAGAGAAAATGAAATACATGGTTTAAGGAAATGTTTATGTGGAGATTTTTTTTAAATTTAAAGTAATCTTTTAGTTTCGTTCTGAATATCAAAGGCAAGACGCTTAGAATTCCTCATGTGATTTTTTATTGTTGTCCAGCCTTCCGGCGGTAAGGAAAAGTAGAATCAGAGTGTTATATATGTGTGTATGCATTTGAGCTGTTTTTAGACCTTTACAAATTGGGAAAGGAATAAAATGTATGTGTTTATTTATACATTTAAAGAGAAAATGCTCCGAGAAGTCCAATAAAAATGAAATGTCAACTCAGTTTCTTTCAAAAGTGTCATAATAGAGAACGTTAAAAGATATTCTGTACTTCATAGATTGTAAATTATATAATAATCGTACTTTTATTACACAAAAAGATAATTTACATAATTGAACATAGCATATTGTCGTTGTGAAACCAATATCTGCTAAGTGCAAAAAGTTTATTTATAATTACCAGTTTTTATTAGCAGTTTTTATTTGACAATATTCTGGCTGATTCACATGGCATATTTTTTTAGCGATCACAGTTAACCGTAGAATGCTTAGAGTCACATAGAAATCGTTTTATTCGAAAATTTGGTTTGTAAACTAGTTGTAGCAGTTAGAATGTCGAAATCTTCCAAAAGTGCACATAGCGGTCATCATTTGACAACGGCGATATATTATGTTTATAATCATCTAAAAGAAGGCGTGAGGAAGTTAAAGTTTCCATACACATGTGAGTATTTTTATATTTGAAAGTAGTTTCCATACACATATGTACATCTTGATATTTGAAAAAAAAGATTTAAAAACAAAAGTATCAGTTTTGACTGTTATAAGATATCAATTCTCCCACTTGAAAAAGAGCACGGTTTTGACACATGCATACTTTGAAGCTAAAGGCGTACAAGAAGACAAATATTTATAAATTGTTAACATAAATAATAAAAGTTAGAATGCTTCTTCTTAATATATGTATGGAAATCCATACTTTCAAAATCCAAGAGCAATTTCATTATCATCTTTTAATTACATGAAAAAAATCCAAGTTTAGTATACAGATAGCATCATAAGATTGTAGACGATTTTTTAGGACTAGCTTGAAACAAAGAAAGTGAAATCACATGTTTTTAAACAAATGCTTTTCTTTTACAGTGGAAAAAAGACTTTTACTTTCGTTCAGAATATCTATTTTAATATAAATCTTTTGTTTTGCCTTCTGGTGCAATAGAAAATAAAAATCAGATTAATTTAGCATCCTCTTAAATCTTTCTGAAATAAAATAGTTGAATTTTCAACTAATTATTGCTGCGTAAAGTAAGAAGATTTTACGCGTAAAGACAAAGTGTTATCTGGATTTAATCCATAACTTTGAATTTATAAGTATTGTATTGACTAAAAATCAATCTCCTCTAGATTGGTAATGGCATTAGTTATAAAGTTGTATATTTGCAAAACGGAATTATGATTGCGAACTGTTTCATTTGAGAATAAGTTTGTGATGGCATTTACCATCAACAAATATATCAATCAACGCTTATTATAGAAATATTTTAGTCAGGAGTACATAATGACATGAAAATGATTGTGACCAATTTTACACATCTAATCATGGATAAACATTTGCAGAGTTGTTGGTTTTCTATAATTTATAGACTTAAAAGGTATTGAGTTGTAAACATTTTTAGAATAAACAGGTTATGATTATGTATAATATGAAAAAGTATTAATATATTAAGTTTATTAGAAAGACAATGCATTTTAATAATTCGGCTGTTATAAGCAATTAATAAGCAAATTTTGTGTAAACCAATAGCCTACTGATTCACAATCAGGAATTTCTTGTTAATATTAATAGAATTCGTACAAAGATAAACTCGAATTTAAAGCAACCTTCGAGTCCTCGGACATGTTTGTTCATTCACGGGAATAGCTTTTAATGAAACTTTTGAGTAATTATCTATCATGGCATACAAAGTGTAATACACATGCTGTGAGACTACATTGTTTCTCGATTATAGCTCGATTAGTGTTCTGAAGCTACTTGTTTAACAAGTTTAATTGCTCATAATAGAAATTCTTAGAAGTGGGCGGATTAAATTAACTTAAGGTTACACAGAAACCTGTTTTTGAAGTTTATACCAGCGTTATTTATAATATTAGCATGTGTTCAGCCCGTATAAATATAAATAAATGTAACAGATTAGAAATAATCAATTATTAGTAATAGCACAACACTTGAGATGCTGAAAAGTATTACTAATTCTATAATTATAGTTGAATTTCCAGGCACTGAGAAGGTTTTGGGCCCCGTTTCATCTCAAAAATTTCACAATAAGATTATTATTGCACAAATTAAAGATAAGGTTTTTATGCTAATATGCTACATTAAAGATCTTCCACCAGTGAATCTCTTATAGTTGCAGTTAAATCTATAAAAATATAAACATTAATAATTCCTTTTGAAACTGAGATTTTCCAAATTAAAGTTTCATAGAAAAACATCGTTTTTTCTTTCCAGTGACTAGATCACCTACTGATCACAATTAGTACGACTGTCGGAGATGTTGGACATTTCACTATAGGGGTGCCTATCCTACTAGGTGCGCCAAAGTTGTCCCCAAGGGGGTGGTCTCCTTAATGAGAATCATTTCTAGATAAGAGACCTGACACCTGGATTGGCATCGCCAGGACACCTGGATTGACATTCGAGCCACGACAGATTTGACATGCACCAGCTTCCTTCAGCGTTTATGGTCTACAAGAGACTCGGTCGAGAGAGGTGTTCACTTTTCTAAACACTGGCCAAAGCTGGTGCTGCTTCACTTTCGGTTTTCTGAGGAAAACCGAAAGGAAAGATTTTTGAGTGGTGAATAATGAAGAATGATTAACTGTGTTAACGTTTGTATTAAATTTGCACACCTCTGCTTAAGACGATGTTGTGAAAAAATCCTTTTTCCTTTTCGTTACATAGAACCGTCATGGAGGAACATAATCCTGCGTTTTGAAATGATTCGATCATTATTGCTGATATAAAATAGAACAAAACTGAGCAATTTTTACAAAAAATATTTCAATTTTAAACTCTGGTTTAAGTGAGCCAAATTAAGTATCAACTAATTATTCTTTTTTTAGGACTATTTAACACGCGGAAAGTTATGACTTATATAATATTAAACAATATCTATATACAAATAAAATAGAACATTATCTGTACATTACTTGGGATTTAAAAATTTGCAATTTCTATCTTTCATAAGCATCCGGAAACCAAAAAAGACCAAAAAAGTATGTTTTTCTGTTATTTTGTCATTCTATTGTTTAGTCGTGTTTTCGATCACTGTTTTTTTTTTGTGCGCTCATCACGTGAAAACGGCTGAAGCAAATGAAATTAAATTTAGAACAAGAAAGATGGTCACTCAACTTAAACTATAGGCATGGGATTTTTTTTTCGAAATTTTGAATAAAGTGTGAGATTAAAAAAAGTATCAAAACGTGTAAATTTGGAAATATTGATGCTTCAATTTTTTTCAAATTAAAAAAAAAGAGAATAAAATTAAGATTTTGTTGAAATTTTGTCTGCGCATTACGTGGAAACGTCTAAATGAAATGAAGTAAAATTTGTTATAGAAGATCACTCAATTTAAAATACAGGCTTAGAATTTTAAAAAAATTTGAAAGCCTTTTGTGGGTGACGTAAACTATGAAGTTTTTCGCGTACGAGTCAAAATCATGTAAATATAATCAAATAAAACTTTGAAGTGTTAAATATAGACTTCTTGCTCCTAAAAAGTACTCTCCAGATATTCTCTTTCCAATTTAATATTCCTTACTAGCATCTTCTTCTGTAACTTTAACTGACCTCTTTAGTTTTCAAAGCTAATTCTGCTAAAAGAAAACGTTACTTTTGAAGGTAAGCTGAGCAGTTTGTTTTATTACTTTGTTTTCTACGCTTTTGTCAGTAGGATAATTCCTTCCTTTCGTTGTACCCTGATAACTGAAACGAAAAATCACAATTTTCGAAAATCTGCAATACTAATTTATCTGTCAAATGCGGACACTTGAGAAAGTGTTCTTTAAAAGTGTAACCAGAGTAAAAAATTTTGAGATAAACAATTCTTTTTTTAAGGTTTTAGTACTTCACATGTTGCAATTTGCATTAAAAATAGGTTGAAAGCAAAGAAGAACAAAAATTTATGAAAATATCTTTTATGAATTCAGTTGCCTGTAGGGCAGTTTCAACAATAGCGCACACCTTAAAAGGTGTGCTCCTTATCTCCTAATTTTTAAAACTGATAAAATATATTTAGAGACAACAAGGAAACTTTTATATTGTGGTATAACTAAATTAAAAAATAAAAAGGAAAGAAAAGAAAAAGAAAAAAATGCATATAATTTATAAGTATATTGAAAAATACAGGTGAACAAAGATTTTTATAACTTTATAATTCAAATGATCTCGACATAATGCTTACGTGAGTACACAAGATTTTACACTTTTAATAAAAAGATAAAAGTTTGTTTAGCAACATGACTGTGACTGTGCTTGATTATAACTTTAAACGCGATTTTTAAGAGTTTAACTCAGTGTACAGCTGCGCAAGATTATATATATAGGGTAATTCCGGTAGAGTCGCCGCACCCGGGACAGATGCCGCACCGCCTGTATTTCTTGTAATTTTTGATAGATAGCAGTTAAACGCACAATATAAGTGTGGAAAAAGATTTCCTTAACCAGTTTATAGCTTGAATCCCTTTTAATGTTCTTCCTGTAACTATACAATCCTTATTTTGACATAAGCGAGTGATTTCACTATAGAAACTTTTCAACACGTTATGTTTAAGTACTTTTTTTTACTCTAATTACTGAATCCATGCGTGATTTCGAAGTCAAAACTAAGTGTAGAACCTGTATAGAGTACTGTGTCTATGGTTACGCCATTTTCCGTTACGATGACAAGCAACTGTGATGTGTTACGTTTGCGCAGTACAAAATGGGATAGATGCCGCACTGCCATTCCGGTATACATGCCGCATTTTCTTTTGTATGGGAAGCCGAAATTGGCAAAATGTTGATTCCTTTCCGTGTTTTACTTTATATTACTGAATTTATGTTACTGGAGTATATTTACTGGATTTAATTAAGCGTTATTAACTTTTTTCTTTTCATTTTGGACAGGTCCACTAAGTTATTAGTCGCTAATTATAATAGTAATAATTCTGCATTTCAACGTTCTAGCTTAAATGAAATACAGTTTTTAAGAAACTGGATGAAATGTTAATTTGTTTACAGTTTTTGTTAGAAACGTCGTCATTAAAAATATAAAACCATGTTAAAACCATGTTAAAAGACAATGTAAACACTATTTTATTCTTTCTCCCCTCTCAAATACAATGATTTTACGTTGTTTATGAAACAACAATTAAAATTCTGTTTAAAAATATATAAGAATTTGATTTTAGTAGTGAACTAAGTAGGCAGACTAATATTGATTTAAACCTACCAGTACGTCTCTTTATACTAATTTAGTATATTTTTGTTATTAAATAGGTAATTATAGTCCAGATATGAATATTTTTTCAAGTATTTTTTATTTATTATTTAATTCTCTCCTTATGACAAGCACGGCATAACTTCCTCACAAGAGCGGCGTCTCACCCTGATGTATGGCATCTCACCCGCAATGCAATATTTTAGAAAAAAAAATTGTGTAAAAATATTAATTATTTTTTTAGAATTTTTGTCGCAGTACACACGTTCTATATTTCACTATGAATAGCACACAGCATGATTTATTTTACCGTATGTGCAGCCTAGGCTTTTAAACACAATTAAAAAAAAAATGTGCGGCATAAGTCCCGGAATTACCCTACGATTTTAGTATTTAGTCCCTATTTTATATAGGGGTAACTTAGGTTAGTTGTAATATTTTTCATATTTTCAAATATTTACATAACTTTATGAAAGAACTCAATGAAATTTTGAGCATTGCATAAATTCAGTAGTTTGCAAACAGTTTAATAAATTCACATTTGGAATAACAGTTGACACGTAAACATAAGTTTAATGCATATGCGTACACAGGGCTTCAGTTGCCCCCCACTCTTGGTCAATTATATCAGTGCCATAGGGCAATTGTAAAATATGTTTTATTACTGAACGTGAAAATATATTTGGCATAAAATTTCTGATAGTATTTAGCGAGCATGCTTCCGAAAAAATAGAGAGACGATGCCAAGTAATACGTGGAATTTATTATGGTAAATACGGCGTATTCGGAAAGTAAGTTCCGCTTTGAAAAAAAAAATAGTAAATTTTTTTTCAAGACAATTTTATTTTTACATGAAAGAGCATGCCTTAAATAATTTTTCTACATAGTTTCCGACAATGTTCAAGCACTTGTAGTTGCGGGTTACCAGCTTTTCTATACCTTCTTCATAGAAACTTCCCGCCAATGACGATAAACACAACTACGGCGTGCAATGTATAGCATGGAATGCTCAGTAAAGGAATTGTGTTGCTCCATGATAACGCTCGGACTCATATTGCTGGTGACACTCAAAAGATGATTCGACAGTTTTGTTGGGAGCAGTTCGATCACCCGACGTACAGCCTAGACTTGGTGCGGCCCGACTACCAGTAGCTCCTGGACACGAAGCGCGAGCGCAAGCTCTTTGAATCCGACGATGAAATGAAAAATGCTGTGGAGTCGTAGTTATCGTCATTGGCGGGAACTTTCTATGAAGAAGGTATAGAAAAGTTGGTAACCCGCTACGACAAGTGTTTGAGCATTGGCGGAAACATGTAGAAAAATAGTTTAAGATATGCTATTTTATGTTAAAATAAAATTGGCTTGGAAAAAAATTTTTTACTACTTTTTTTTTCAAAATGGAACTTACTTTCCAAATACGCCTTGTAATTAAATGTAATTAAACTGAAAATTATTAAAACAGGAAATAAACCACATTTATACAAATTATTGACAAGTACTGGCATTATTTAGAAGAGCTACTCAGAGAAACAATTTAGACATTCATATTGGCTTCCACATTTTGTACCCTTCACATGGAGCCATTTTGTTACGTGTGATATAAGTGTTACAATTGTGTCCCATGGTCTCTTGTACCAATTGATACCTTGAAGTCATTTGAAATTATCATTAAATTACACTGAAATGTAAAGTAAATTTAAAGCTTTCCACAGCAAAATAAGCATAAAAGTATGATACATTTATAAATTTAAGGAATTGTACCTTACCTATTGGGTACTAGAAGGAAAAACTTAAGGAAACAACTTTTTACTTTGGAAAATAAAGATCACGTTATACACAAAAGCATGCATATATATCAACTGCTTTCTTTGCAATTTTTGTCTTTTAACTATTGAAGGGTAATACACCATACTAGCATATCATGACTGTTATAAGAACTATAGCATGTATTAATTATAAAATGTTTCAAAGGACCCGTGGTACTTTGACCCTAGTCTCCCCTACAATGCTATGTATACACGCATACGTATAAATTCGAAATTTAAGATAATTTATCATAAAATCAGGATTTTATGTATTCGCAAGAGCTGTAGGACAGCAGCTTATAACCAACCATGTAAATGCACAGTTAAAGTAGTGATGCAAAAATCAACTCCTTTTATCGTCATTTTCAAGAATAAATATAATAAAAAGAGATAAACATGACACGCAAAACGTCTATGGTGGGGAATTGATTATTTGCAAATATTATTTAAAGTTTAGGTGTCTGGCAGCGATTCTGGAGTTTTCCATATGTATCTTCTTCAATTAGATAAAAACGATAAATATATTTAAAAGTATAAAAGTCTTTTTTTTAAATCATATCTTTCCGTAGGATATTAAACATTTGAAATAAGGTTAAATGAAGAGAATCAACAGTTTCTTTTTCATTCTGATCTGAAAGAAAAGCATAAAATGTAACTAAAGCTGAAATAATACTTAATTTAACAACATATAAGAACATGAATCACAGAACATTCATGAACTAAGCCTTATATCCAGAAATCCTCGCCCCTCTCTCGGTCCAATCAACGTTTTAATTCCAGTTGCAGGAGATCTACTCTATCCGAGTTGTCAGACAGCAGTTGGTGGTATAGTTAGAACGTTTCTTACTCATTTGATAATTATCGACTTTTTAAACTAGTTCCAACCAGTTCACCCAATCACATGAACCCCTTAGCGCTTCTCCTCAAGGAAGGGCAGAGTTAACGACTTGGCTTTTCAAGCGACTTGAATAGAATTGACCCCCAGAAACATCAACACAGCTACTACCTGAATCTCATCAAAGCGCAGAAGTTAATTCTGTTTTCATACAGTATTAGACATCCACAACTCCATACGATAGCTGGTGTTAGATAGTACGGGAAAAAGAAATGCTAAATCCAAGGATTAAGACTATTTAAGACGGAGTTCAATGAAATCGAAGGAAGGATACTTATTGTAGTTTTAGTTGGCTGCAACTTAGCAAATATTGCAATCTTAAAACTGTTTATGACAACATATGCGGAAAGAACTAATATGTTGCCGAATTAAAACAGTAAGAATTTTCAGTACAAATTTGAATACCAATGGTGCGAAGCTGCAGCTCCTAAATCTTGCTCTTTATCATAAATTTTTATAACTATGTTGTCATTTAATTAATTTAACATCAAATCCAGGAAAAACGCAAAATCACTGCTAGAATTAGTAGACTTAAGATTTAAAATTGAGATACATTTTGCATTTTCTTCGAAATTAAAATCACCATTTATAATTAAGGATATGTTTTTCTGTCTCTCTTTCTGTATATAATATAAGTTTAACTGTTTAATTCCAGCGAAAAACCCTATAGAATTTTTTCATTGATATTAAACGGTTAAAATTTTATTACACGTTTCACAATTTAGCTATTGTTAAACAGCGCTCGTGATTCCATAATTTGGATTATATATATTCATTTAAGTAATTTATATATGTATGTATGTATATACGTAATAGGAAGAAGCATATTAGTAAAATAGACTGATGATCGAAACATATCATTATCCCCCAAAAAGTTGCTAAACAGTGAGTCAGTCTCGTGGGATGAAACAAAATCACAAGAAACAAAATGATAAATGGAATGGAAAATGAAATATTCATGCAATCCCTGCGACTTTCATTAGGTATCATCCACAGCAAATTTTAAATATAAAAACAAAAATTGAAGAATTTCAGTAAATTGTCTGGCAAAAAGGCTCAAAAACCCACTTGGGGCCCACATATATATGGCTACTATATATAAGTGTACAGTATACAGCATGGCTACTAAAGTCCTTTGCCACCTTTTTAACTTCGGAACGGCTGCTGCTGTATTCATAAAAAATGTGTCCATGTATAGTAAAGTTGCCATGCGCTACTGAATGAAACCGCCTACGTCGCTAGCGGGTGGAAAACTGCAGAATTAGCATTCCTACCTCGAAAACGGAACGAGACAGAATAAAAAGTCATTTACAAAGTTGTGGAGCATCATCGATTCAGTACAAGCTTTCATTTTGTGGACATTAATGCGAAGAATAGAATGGTTAAAACGGCATTTTTAAAAGTGATTTATTGCACCGTGACGTGATAAAACGATCTAAGAAAGAGAAAACTAGTAGACAAATAGAAAACAACTAGTTATAACAATGCTATAGGTTTATTTGAGATGTTCAAACTTCTCACCGTCAGCTGTTAGCCACATTTGGATTCTCGTTTAAGTATCACGTTCCACGCGTTGGAGCATAGAGCTTGATACCTTGGCACAAGTGTCCGTAATGCGTCGTATAAGGTCCTGCAATGTTTGTGGAGAGGTCGGATACACCTGCTGTTTCAGGTATCCCCACAGGAAAAAGTCCAGTGGAGTCAGTTGATGCGAACGTGGAGGCCACTTTTCGAAACCTAATTATTTAATTTCCGAATTCCTTGAAGAGATACTGCTTCACTGGATATATCTTGTGAGCAGGCGTGCGTCATGTTGAAACCATAGATTCCTAAGATTAAACAACGGCAGTTTCTCCACAAAATCGTGTATTACGTTCTGTAGCAATTGTAAGTATAGTGCACCACAATCATGGTTGTGGTGCGATCAGTTTGTTACTGTGAATTGCCTACCATTGCCTACCAAACGTTAATAGCAAACTGCATTTGATGTCGAACGTCGGTAAAACACATAGGATTCTCCAGCATCCAGCAACGGCTGGTTTAACTGTTGTACATGCCATTTCTTGAAAAGCATGCCTCCTCCGACCACACAGTATACACTGCAAATCTTTGAACACATTTTAGAACACTTTTTGGAACACTTATTTTGTCCCCTTTTTGAGAACACTTTTAAAAGCACATTTCAGAGCACTTTTTGGAACTCATTTCAGAACACTTTTTGGAACACACTTCGGAACACTTATTTGTCCCCTTTTTGAGAACACTTTTTGGGAACACATTGTAGAACACTTTTTGGAACCCATTTCAGAGCACTTTTTGGAACACTTATTTTGTCCCCTTTTTGAGAACACTTTTTGGAACACATTTGAGAACACTGTTTGGAACCCATTTCAGAATACTTTTTAGGACACTTATTTTGTCATCCTTTTTAGCACACTTTAAGGAATGCTTTTAGGATTAGATTTGAGAACACTTTCTAAAAAGTAAGAGCAGGTGCGGCGGAAGTGACGTCATCAAGGGGCGCGGCCGCAATTGGCGTAAGGGGTGGAGTTAAGTTGTTTTCATCCTGGATGGTTGAGTTGTATTTTTTCTGGATTTGGAGTCTGCTATATTTCGATTGGGACATTTTAGTTATTTTATTTAATTATTAATTAATTAATTTTAATGCTGCCATTTGTTATTGCATTTTTAGTGCTGCAATCTGGTGTTATGTTTAAGAACTACTTTTTAGTTTTGGAATTGGACTTAGAATTTTTTAGAGTTTGGAACTGATTTTAATGAATTATTGAATTTTAGTTAATTCCTATAATTTAATGCTGTCATTTAATTCTAGAATTAATTTGTGGACTTGGATTTTATTTTTTCTCACTTACCGGCAGCGGGATTCGAACCCCGGACCTCCCGATCTCGAGGTCAATGCTATACCGTCCAGGCTACTCGCTCATAACAATAACGTTGTAACAAAGAAAGCAATGATTTCACCAGTGTTCCCAATCTGTACTCAAATGTGCTCCTAATATGTGTTCCCAATCTATTCTTAAGGTGTTCCCAATCTGTTCTCAAATGTGTTCCTAAGTTTAGATTAACAAATATCCTAAGCATAACACTTTCAGAACATTTTCAGAACACTTTCGGAACACTTCCTTTATAAAGAATCACATTCGGAACGCATTTCAGAACACTTTTAGGTAACTGGAACACTTTTTTCCAATAAATGTGTTCCAAATGTGTGCTGGGAATTTGCAGTGTATGCCAAGAATGTTGGCCGAACCTGTATCTGATTTATGACGAAGTTGCACTATGCATAGCGTCGCTCGGCATCCCCTTTCTGTAAAACCTGTTAAGGCCTTGGTCGGTATGAATGAGAACCTAATTTGCTTAGGATTTTCCAAACCTCACTTTAGGAGAGGCTACAGTGTACACTGATTTCTCGTGTGCTGCGTTTCGGATATGCAAGGGCGTATGCTCTGATTCCTCATCAGGCTGAACTTGCCATCCTGCCTCAGCTGCTCTGACAAGTGGGACTCCACAAGTCATGTAGCCTGTCTCCCTTAAACATTTTAAAACAGTTAGGGCGGTTTGATGAGTAGGATGCTGGCCTGTAGCAAAACGTTGCCGGTAAAATCTTGCACTTGATCGTGCCTTGCGTACACATTCACCGTGTGGTAAAAACCATCTCACAGTACACAGCTTTGGAAAATCTCTCTATGACCATGAGCATCAACATACTACAAACCCAAGAAGATGTCTCTTTCATAGTTGTTTCAGGTGAACAGGCGTGAAGCTGCTATCGTATTTGCATACTGCAAAAATTTTGAACACGAAGCGCAAGTTGCGGCGAGTTGATGCGACACCATTTTACAAGCTCTACCTACTGTCTATGCTTATAAACACAATCAGTTCAAGGATGCAATCATCGGTATTTGAACCGAGGTCCTTTTGATTGAGGATCACATACGACTATGCCACATTGCGGTGTCCTGTTTTGCCCGAAAGTGAATTATATCTCCGTTTATGCTTCGTGAAGTCACAGTGTAGGAAATCACGGAAAAACAAATGCGTGTTTTAACCATTCTATTTTTTGCATTAATGTCCACAAGGTATCTTTTTGTACTTAATCCATGATGCTCTACAACTTTGTATATTATTTTTTACCCTATCTCGTTCCGTTTTCGAGATAGAAAGGCTAACTCCGCAGTTTACTATCAGGTGGCATCATAGGGGGTTTCATTCATTAGAGCATAGCTACTTCACTATACCTAAACACTACTTTAATGAATACAGCAGCAGCCGTCTTGGATGCAAGGTTTTTAAGAGGCATACTGTGTATATATATATATATATACATATATATATATATATATATATATATACATATATATATATATATATATACCAGGTGTTCCAAAAATGACCGGTATATTTGAAAAATCGATAAAAACTAAACGGGCAGCGATAGAAATAAACGGTTTGTTGCAATATGGTTGGAACAACAGTAAATTTTCAGGCAGACAAACTCAAAATTAGTTACAATCTTCAACAACAGGTGGCGCTGCAGGCGATTTGAAAGATATAGAAGAAAACGCAGTCTGTGAGTTCGCCACTCTGTAAGTCGTCTTTTTGCTGTAAGCGTGTGCTGTTCGCAGATTGGAAGCTTGCTGTGAAATGGCGGAACTCACAGAATGGCAAACACACAGACTGCGTTTTCTTCTATATCTTTCAAATCGCCTGCAGCGCCATCTGTTGTTGAAAATTATAACTAATTTTGAGTTTGTCTGAAAATTTACTGTTGTTCCAACCATATTGCAACAAACGGTTTATTTCTATCGCTGCCCGTTTAGTTTTTATCGATTTTTCAAATATACCGGTCATTTTTGGAACACCCGGTATATATATGTAATGTATAAAAAGGTACTTTGGGTTTTACTAGTTTAGGTATTGTTCAAGCGCGTACTTTCACTGTAACTTTTGCTTTCCTGTCATACTTGAAACGCGTGCTCTGGAGCTATGTTTTATTTCTTTAGTTAATTGTCAGACACCAAATCCTCGATTCTGTGTTCTTTTTAGTGTACACGTGTCCCCACGCCTTTGTAGCCCCGGATGTGGGTCATGTTGGTAAATGTGTGTGGTTAGATTAGAGATAAGAGACAGGCGGAGTTATGTCTTAGCAACCCACGTGGTGTGGTGAGCGTAAATACGCCCGCACCTCGAAAATCGAGACACTTCTGCCACTAGAACAGCTTAACTAGTCCACGCAGATTTTCGTACTCGTCTCCCCTCTCCTCTTCTCACTCTATATTGTAACCTAAATGTAATGTTCAATAAACCATTTTACCTGCCTTCACTCTGGAACTTTACTGGAATATCTGACGTCTCATATATACAGTTGGCAACTCTCCGTTCTGAGAGAAATCGGTCGTTAAGAGAGGTTGTTGCTCAAAGAAGTAAGAACATTTAATAGAGAAAATAAAAGAATGCTAAAAATTATTTTTTATTATGATATTTATGAAGCTGTATACTAATACAAACCTAATTGTACACAATCATATTTCTAAAACTTAAGATAAAAAAAAAATATTTAGAAAATTTCGGATTCTTTAATTCTTCTTTCTCTCTCCGAAAGAACTTCTCTCTCTACTTTTATTTTCATCTGACAAAAGAACATTTATCCTGATATTCTTCAAGCATTCTGAATTCGCCATAATAAAATCTTTGCTTTAACATTTTCGTTTTGGGTTTTACCGCTACGAAAAGCAACCCCTAACTTCCTCTCCGAATTTCCTTTACCGTGTGATTCAATCACATATATAAGCTGCTCCAACGGTAAAATCATTCGTTTCTTTGGCGTATCTCTTATCTAACCTACAAGATTTGTACGTGGTGTGTACGCGTACTTGGCGCTTGCTGTCGATTTTCAGTAGAGCGACTGGTTTGGTATGCGTTCTTTGTTTACTTTTCTTCCGGAAAAATGGTAGAAAAATTTCGGACAGGGAATCGCGTTCGGTCGCTTATAGAGGGTTGTGTGGTCTTTTCTAGAGTATATTTTAACATTAAGTAGATGGGGTAAAAAATGGGTGCCTCAAAAAATTGGTCGTTGGAGGAGGGGGGGGGCGTTGAATAGAGGTGGTCGCTCATAAAAGTTTCACTGTATATATATATCCTAAATACAAAGATGAAACAAACAAAAAAGAAGAAAGCTTCTGATAATTCTAAATATAATAAGTTAAATATTTTACTTAGTTATAGCAAATATATACTACATTATATCTGTACGTGCAGTATAGTCTCACTATCGTGATATCAAAAATAGGCTCCGTTACTTAGTTGTTCAAGAGAGAGTTGACATCCGCATGAACATGAGTGATTACTGAAGGACACGCATTTAGGGATTTGCCTTACTAATCACTACGTCGATAGTAAGATACATATAATGCATCATTAGAGATTTCATAGCTATGTAAGACAAGTATTAGCGGACATTGATAGTGTAGTTCAGATGTAGATAAATTACTTTTTAAAAGTAAATTTTAGGAAATGAGGAGCTGAAATAACTTTACGTTTCAAGATCAAAACTAATTGTCACATCATAGTTTAAAGAAATTACGTTTCAGTCTTAATAACTAACCCTAAATCTTGATGGCTCTGTATTTCAGTTGCAAATAACAAATTAATAACAAACTAATAACATTAATAACAAATATGCCTGTTAAGATAAAATTACTTCTATTGTAACGGCTTATGATTTAGTGCATGATTTAATTTTCCATTTACTTAAAATCACATTAAAGCAATTTAATAGAATTGCTACTTATTTCTGTATCAACGAGATGTGTTATAGATTGCTTAAAGCAGTATATACAGTGGTTTTTTTTTTTAATGACTATAGTCAAGATTGAAAAGGACTGTGCATGCATAGTGAATGATCCACAATGTAAGGACTGTTCATTTTAGTCTATCTGAGAACTGACACATTGCATGAAGACATATGAGGTAATTCGGAGGAAGACGCAAGTTTGCTTTTAGTACTTTTCAAAAGACAGCAATACTGACCTCCTTGCTTGTGTGAGTAGTCTTGTCCCAGTGTACCAGTGGATTTTGAATTTACCTAAATTTATCTTTAAAAGCAGTTACTTTTGCATCTTGTGAAATAGATAAACGGAGGCTACACAAGCAAGACAAGCAGAAGCGGCCATAACCTTGAAGCAATAACGAAAGAAGCGTGAATGGCATCTTCTACCTATACTTGGTGAAAGACGCAAGATGGTTCAGAAATAATGTAAATGAACATTAAATTTTATTTAATATTTTATATACTGTGTATTATAGTGTAAATTATAAATAGAATTCATAATTATGATTAAAATATTATAATGATTATCATTTTTGTATTATTTTAATTAGCACAATGTTTCAGATTTCTATATAATGTTTTACATTGCCAACAATATATATGTTTTGTAGTTTTACAGGTCCTCTTATGCTTTTTTAAAAATATATTAATACTTTTAAACAAATGTTCACTTTTTATTATCATACAGATAGTGCCAAAAGGAAAACGAATCGAAATTCCTCTCCAGAACCAAAATTTAATTCAGTGTAATGATTAAATTATTGGTCAGAATGAAATTTGTGCTTTATGTAAAACATACTTTTAAGCTAAAACATGTCTCAAGTGTGACTGGTTTCGGTTCATCAAATGAAAGAAACGTTTGCACGAAGATGCAATGGTGATCATTTGCACTGTATGAAATTTTGAGCAGCCAAGCATTCAAACCTGTATCCTTGTTACTTTAGCAGAATAATTTTGAAAAAATTAGTAATTCAATTCAGCTTGCAGATTTGTTTGTTTATCCATAAATATTTTCAATTCACAGGTACTGTTCCAATGTTTGTCCGATTTTCTTATTGACTGTGGTGTTGCATCTTAACCTCACAACTGGTGGAACCTTCCCCGTATATATGGGGGAACATATCGCAATTATATGAGTTCATTTAACATCAGATTTCTCAATCATGTACATACTGGGAACGGAATTAATAAGTATATTTAATCAATCAATGAAGTGTATTTTTTTTTTCATTATCTTATCACTTCAAATTTTGGTTCCACTGAACAAAACATCCTTAGATCCGGCGACTTCTGACGATTGCGAGGAAGAACCAAGATTTACTACCGAAAATATTTTAAATGGGCATACATTTAAAAAAAAGAGACAAATATCTTCGTATGTTATAAATGTAAGAAATGAGCCATTGATATATTGAAAGTGTTTTTCATTTGAATGGTCACATTAAGAAAGTGTTGACAGCCGCATGAGCTTGAGCCATTATTTAAGGGCACTTACTTCCGTTATCACTTACAATAAAACAAGCAAACTATTGATCAACAATTGCTAATAATTATTAATTAACATAATTAACAAAATTAAAAAATACAAGTGCTACTTAAATTACAGCCTGCTAAAGCTTTAACCGTTACAGCCTGTTACCGGGAACTTAACTTGTGCCAATCAAACATAACGAGTTGATATTTGAAAATTAGCATAAGGAAAAAACAAAATTTAAGAAAAGGGCCTCACAGTAATTTATCTTTCGATGGCATGTAGATATTCAAAATAGTTTATCTCAATTTCTGAAAGAAAAAACTTCCATAGGAGGAAAAACTGAAAATGTTACCAACATTTCAGAACTGTTCAATGTACTTCAAATGAGTCTTACCGGCAGACGTTACTGATATCAGTCAATCGGAGAGTTTATAACTGTCAGATCAATTTAATGTATAAAAAGTAACTACTGATATTGAAGAAATAAGGAAAAAAATTAAACAGAAACAAAAGAAAAACAAAAAAAAAGTGTCGAAGTGTTTTGAAAATACTTTATATCGATACTTCGAAATTTTGGCTTTGCCTTATACTTCGGTGGGGAAAAAAAAAAAAAAACTTAGCTCAAGAACATTTGAATGCAAATGTGTTTTAAAATGAAAAAATTCCAGAAAGTTACATATTTCAAATAACTACCTGCACCATAGCAGTTCTAGAGAAAACTTATTTAAGTCCAACGATTGCCTTGCTATTACTGGTATCGATCTTTTTCTAGATAGTCTGATCATCAAGAACTGGATTCCATTAATCATCTTGGCCTTAGATCAATAGTTGAATCACGAACACGAACAAAGACATCCAATAGAGAAACTTGCCTTGACAACTACGGGTCAGAAAACATTTTCTTTCTTTGGAATAAAATCATAAATTAGCCGATATCTTGTATTTCTCTAGATATATTTTAGAGAATAAATTTTTTTTCTGTTCTACAGATGAAAAACATTTTAAGAAAATTAGGCAGTCCTTCATCTGCTTTTCGCGGGTGACTGTTTCAAGACCTCATTTAGCATGTTCCCCAATTCTGAAGATTGAATTTTGGAAACTGTACAAGTTTTCATTTTACTGCTTTTTATATTAAAAAATGAGTCTCAGTCGCAATCTTTTAGCAGAGTGTGAAGAGTAATCGCAGGCTACTTTGTAAAGATAGTAAAATTGATATTGATTAAAGGACAAGTAACAAATAGGCAAGCAATCGGAATCCTA
The DNA here is from genome assembly GCA_038373885.1 of Cheiracanthium punctorium. Taxonomy (NCBI): domain Eukaryota; kingdom Metazoa; phylum Arthropoda; class Arachnida; order Araneae; family Cheiracanthiidae; genus Cheiracanthium; species Cheiracanthium punctorium. The sequence continues at coordinate 144,155 of JAWZYV010012980.1, read as the reverse complement.
AAAAATGATAGCAATCGAAAAGAAAACTCAACTAAGCCATAAAATTGAAAGTTGCCGTATTTTAAGTCTAATGGAAGTTTCAAAAATCAGTACGTACGTACAAGAGAAAAAATATTGTCCTTTGTTAATTTAGCATTAAGAAATGAGATAAAGAGCAAATAATTCCCCGTCTGAAACATTGTAACCTAACAGTTTAAACTATAATAAATTGTATGACTGTGTCACGTAAAAATTGATTTATTGCGAGCTTGTACACTTAGCACAGATGTGAAGAGTTAATTAAACATCATCATATAGTGTCGAAAATAAACGGTCAGAATCTAACTATTGTGTTATATGACCATCATACCTTTAACAAATAGTAATTTGAGAAGTCCTAGGGAACGCTAAAAGCATACATTTTGCGATAATTCCTTTAACTTTAGCACCAGACCGGATAAACTTGAATATTATGCGTAATCTGACCGGGTTCTCACAAAACTCATAACTGTCACACCCCCCGAAAATATTTACAAACTTTCGCTGGACTGTTGTTGAAGAACAACAGAAAAAAAAAGACGGCTACCGTAATGAGAACATTTAGAACTTTGTTCTGTCACTAAAGAACATCCAACGAATGTTTATAAAGGACATTTGGATATCTATTGGATTCCTGTGACTAGCTTTAACGGTGTGAGATAGTAAAAGGCCTTGCGCATGACATATATTCTCGTTAAGACGTCGATGTGTTATTTTGATTATGTAGATTGTCTTAAGAGACAGTGGGAATGCTAAGGAAGCGGTTGAAAATATTCCACTGTCTATTTATCGTTTTTATGAAATTGGGTTAATGGTGGACGTAGAACTTCTAAAAGTATTTTTTACATTGGAATTAGACCTTTTGCCACAATCAATAAAGAAAAAAATTATTTAACAGCCATTGCTTAAACATACTAAGACTCAATTTTTGGTCAAGTGATGTTCATTTTACACTATTTTTTCGATGCTTTACTCTTTGTATGGGTAACAGTCATAAGTTGATATTACATATATAAGACTCTTTATCAAATGAATTTAATATTAAAGTTAACTAAAGGCAACCTTAATAAAAATTTTAACATCTTAACTATCTGCAGTGTTTCCATTTTACTTATTCCATAATCATTAATAAGACTATTCAATACTCTTCATAGCTGTATATTCCACATAGAAATACAGGGTGTAGAAAAATTTTGGCTCGTAAATTAAAGAAGTGGTAGCGAATGCTAATGCAAACTTTATTAACATTGGAACCACTGGACTGGATGATAAATTTCAGAATGTGGACACCTTGATCGTCGCAAACAAATCCTGTTGGCTTAAGGAATGAGCCAATCCATGTAGACTAAATGCCATGAATGGCAACCTATGGAGGCGTAAAATTAAAATTTGTATAGCAATATTATGATTCTGGTTGCTCACCATCATCTTATAAAATTTATTATTTCTTAAATTTATCTTTAATTATTATTAATTATTGATTAAATATTATACTAAAAATTTGCTTAGAAATTGTGATCGTAGCTTCAATTTTTAAATATATGTAATTTTAACTGTTATTCCAAAGATGCATTTAAGCAGTGATAAATTTGATAAAATGATGATGAGAAACTAGAATCTCAATTTTGATATAAACAGGAAGTTCTCTAAACTCTCTTTATCATTAACGTAACTTACAAAATAATTTTTCATAAAATTTGAAAAATCTGAACTCAATAAGCTTCCAGGGACCCTTCTAAAAGATTCTGAATGTACACCATTAAACTACTGATTTAAATTTTGATGTTTATCTACAGATATTACATGATCAGTCACAACATCATGCCTCAAATCTGTAGGCAACCTTATAAAAAATTAACATATTTTCTACCATTAATAATAACATATTTTACATGCTGACTTTTCTCAAAGTCCTCAATAATCACAAGTTTTTCTTGAAAATTTCCACCAAAGTCTCATCCGACGTAGAACTTATTGCATAACTCCCAACTTTTAAGGAATATAACTAATCACTTTTTGTAAGCACTAATTTTCTACTTAGAATATAGAAAATTTCTCGCTTAAGCCTGGGAGGTAGTTGTTACATTAAAAGAAATATTTTAAAAAATTACTGTTTATAAAAAGTGGTCAATTGTATACCGTAATGTTGGCAGGTATGCTTATTGGAACCTGAAATAGACCCCATGAACTTTCGTGCATAATAGGTAATAATTTGATTGCTCCTTAAATTCTCTTATTCAGGCCAGACGTACGGTATTACATGATTTATTTCGAAGAAGTATTGCGAGAATGAATAATAAAGGATGTGCTACTGCCTATCATAAGCTACGTTTTGACTTTATTGTGTTTATTTTTATTGAAATTAAACGATTGATCGATGGATCGATGTTGTTCGTTTTGATTTTCTTTCACAAAAGGAAGAACAAAGAGTTTTTTTGCATCCTATGTATGCACTTCAAAAACAACATAGCCACAAAAAGAGATTTAAGCGTCTAAAGTTTGAATTTATTATCTGCTTTAGTTGTTTTCTTGTATCAATATAAACTTAGTTTAAACAGCCATGCAAGAAAAGAATAAATAAATGAATTTATGAAAAAATGACAACTATTACCTGTCTAAAGAAGCACTTAAAGGAGAATATTTTTTAAAATCCATAAGTACAAGCTGATGATTGATTTGTCTGTTACATGTTACTATCCTTTTTAGATGGGTAAAGATAAATCAAGAAATAAAACATACGTACAGACACGCGCAGAGGAAGTGTTCACGTACATACGTAAATACACACACACATACAGACAGATGCATAAATAAATTTATACATGAAGTTTTCACCATTAACGTTGAAACTACGGGAAAAGAAATTGAAAAAAGCGTTTGTTGATCTTATACATAAAATTTAGTATTTATCATCGAGCTCAACCGCGATATAAATTTATTGTCTCGAAATAAGTAACATTTACAAAAGAAATATTTTCTCGTCTGAAATTCAAAGTTTAATTTTCGAAAACGAAGAAATTGAATAATGCATTCTCTCCATGCGAGTGCAAGTCCAAAATAAATATTTCCAATGAAATACTTCTTTTCGTAGAGCAACGAATAAATGCAGAGCAACGAATGGAAAAATAGAAAAGATGCCATTAAATAAACTACTTTTAAATTCGTGGACATTTTTCTTTAAGGTAAGGCATTTTTCGGCGAGTGAAACTTCTGCACAACTGTCTGCATTTACTTCAAACTGTCTAAACGGTTTGCTTACCATTTGAAAATAAACAATTTTTCTAAAATTTTATTTCGAGGTTCTTCGTTTAGCATGTAAAATCTTGTAAAATTTGCGTTTTGTATGTGAGGACAATTCTATACAAGTACGTGCATATATAAAGTAATGACCAAGGAAAATATTCTATTTACGCAAATATGCATAGATAATTTTAGATTTTTAAAAATATATTTAATTCTATCAATTTCAGACTTTATGTTTGTAATAACGTAATAATACACCACAATAACTTATGTTTAAAATAATTATGATACATATAAAGAAATCATCGTTAAGAAAAAGGCGTAAATATCGGAAATTCTACAAAATAGGGTATACATAGGGAAAAGTTGTCAGGATTAGCCCATTGCGACTTTTCTCGTTTGATAACTAACGCCACCAATCTGAGTCCTCATAAAAACGTCTTTCAACAACAAAGAATTCTACTTGCAAATTTTTAGCGTAAAAGCAAACATCTGCTGTGATCTCAGAGTCACGCACATTACGAAAAATGTTTCTGATCATCAGTGAATAAGGGATAAGAAAAGAAAGCCGAAAGATGCAATTTAGGTAAGCGTTGTGAACGTGTAGTGTGGTTCATGTTTAAAAGAAAAAGCAATGAGGAAATTCAACCGTCTGACTGTGAAGGTCGGTGTCAAGATTGGACTACCTCAGCTGTCCAGGTTGACGCACCATAATTATGTGCATTTTTCAAAAATTGGAATTTTGACAACGCTGCGTCTCTTTTCGGAGATACATAACGTTAATAACGTTCAGTCTGATAAAATGAGGAAACTACAATTGGGATAACTCCATGACCAGCATAGCTCTGATTTCGCCAGGGAATATTTTAGCATTTTCAGAAATTTCCAAAAGCCAAACCATAAATTCCCAACGGGGACAATATCGCTCTCCATGAGGGCTGGAAATTTTCATGGGGGAGACAGCAGATCCAGAGACAAATAGGGAGCATTGAAGCAGTGAAGACTGGCGGCCGTGGCGTATTTATTTATTCAGGATATTTTTACAATACCTGTTTACACGAATAAATATTTAAAGGTCTTAAACGTTCTTCATGTTGATTTTTGGATTGTTTCCAAGATATTTTAAACATGAATACGCAAATGACTAAACATGAGTTGGGCTTTATATCCTTTCGTAAATGTAGATACCGAAGAATAATCAAATTTGGAAGAGGGACTCGTAGAACTCACAATTAACGAAGAATTCAAAGTAAATTTCAAGGATGTCGAAAACAATTCTCTGAAAAGCGCTCCTACATTATACCGTAGTTTTCCACGGCTTCGTTTCTTCGGGCCTTTACGGGCGGCATAGGCGTCATAAACTTGACACCAATTTTCAACATCGTCCCGAGCCCTAGCCCAGTAGAAACGCTCTCGAACTTTCTGAAGGGACTTCATTATGCCAAAATGACCTCCAGTTGAGCCATTATGCAGCTCTTCTAGAACCTTGAGAATCCTGGAACGAGGAGTAATTACTGCCATCTACATATCTTATCTTCATCTGACTTCCATTTGCGGAACAGGATTTAATTTCTCAAGTGAAGTGAATCCAACAAATCGTAGTATTGTTTCGTTGCTAGGTTACCTGTATATATATATATATATATATATATATATATATATATTATAATATAATAGTAGATTATAATTGTTACATGACGATATTTCTTGCAAGTTGGGCTTAACAATAGATTTTTCCATAAAATTCACGACAGGTTTAATATGTCGTTATCAGCGAACAGGTCCACCCGGATTTGTTCATCACTCCAGGGTTTTGAGATGGCACAAATGATGTAAGTTGGCGGATAAGCAAGATAGACCACGCGGACGATAGCAAGAAGTGCCTTTCTTGTAGTCACAGTAGTTACGTTCCGCCATTGATAGGCATTTGCTGCAGTAAGCTATTACGCGTTCTTGGCCGTCTGTCTCCTAAGACTGAAGTTCTCCGACACAATCTTGACTAGCATTTGTGTTCGGAATTTAACTGACTTCAGTTTTGAGGACTTATTTTTTGGGCCAAAATTGACGATTTTTCGACAAAACCGTATGTTAAATGGGGACACACAAAATTCCCTACCACGCATTCTAATTAACTTATTTACGTACAACAAAATGCAAGTTTTAATCATTTGATGAAATTTAGACTAAATTAATCCCCAGAAGTGCTGGCCGCTTCGAAAGTTCGTAACATTACTTGAATTTTTTGGCATTAAACTAAATTATTGCATTTGTTTTTCGGTTTCATACAACAGTAAGTAATGAAAACAATTGTACTAACTTATTAAAAATAAATAAGAATGCCTTGAATGAGTGTTGTTCTGTCAATTTAGAGCTTTGTGAAGATGACTTGAAGCGTTAGGAGAAATTCATTTGGAGCCACATGTACTTTTTCTTCAGAGATTACGTTTGTTGATTTTTCTTGATAAACAAGTTAAACATTAAGATTTGACCTAACAATTAATTACGGGTAGTATTATAAAAGAGCAGTTTTCTTTGAAAGTGATGTAAGTCCATTTTTGACAAAAAGTTAATGATAACAATAAATGTAATCTGTCATGAGCTTTTTAACTTAAACATTTTTATGCTTACAAATCAAATACAAACTGAAATATCTCCACAAAATAACCTTCCTTAAATATCTCTATAGTCTTATCTATCTATATAAATAAAACGAACTGTAAAATGTTAGTTAGTTTGTCTGTGTCCCGCAAAGCTCCTAGACGGGTGATCGTAGACCTACCAAATTTTGTATGGAAATTCTCCAGGGCCAGTCCCGACATAACTCAAAGCGATTTTTTCGAAATTCGAATTATGTTAGGAGATATCGATAAAAAAAGTGTCGCTAAAGGCAAATTTTTTCTTTCCGCCATTTCGCAACTGTAACTCTGCAGTGGAAAGGTGAGGATTAAGCATATCTAGGTTGCCATATTTGACAAGTTTATTAAATGATTCAGACTCTTCAAGTAAAAATGTAAGAATAACGATATTTTTTGGGGGGTTCAAATTATTTGTATGATTATTTTAATTAAAATATCATATGCATGTAAAAACAGAGTAGGAATAAAATGTTTTATACTAAAAAAAAAACTAGGATTTGGAAATTTTCCGAGATTAAAATGTGCAACTTTTTAATTTTGCGAAAAATACAATGGTTGAAATGCGATTTTGAGGAGATGATTCTGGCGCTTGGCGCAATTTATCGTCAGTTTATTGTCTGCTACTTGGATTATGAATACACCTGAATAAGTTTTTGAAACTTTCATTCAGTTCGAATTGTGCATTTTTCTGAGCAACTTTCCTCCATCTCTTTCTAACGTATTACATCCAGAAAAAAAGGATGCTAGAAATATCAGTTTTAATTTTGTTTAATGACACTCATGAATCATGATATATACTGGGTGATTATAGTTAAAGTTCCACTTTAAAACGATCAGAAAAGGAAAACTACTGGACCAAATGCTATCAAACTTGGTAATTCTGTAAAGGTGGTCAGAGGATTTATTATTCGCGGAAAAAAGCTCAAAAATTCAGCACCTGGGGCAAGGACGTATTTAAAGATGGGGGGGGGGGTTCAGGAGTCCTACCCCCTCACCCCCATGAAGAACATTTTGGAAGGGTTTCAAAAATTTCGGAGGAGTCCAAACGGTAAAAAAGGCAGTATTTTTCTCAAAAGGACACTATATCATTATCATTTTAGTAAGAAAAATCAAAATTTCGTGGGGGAGGAAGTTCGGACCCCTGGACACCCCTCCCCTTAAATACGTCCTTGCTCCTGATGTTGGATTTTTGTACTTTTTTTTTGCCGATAATAAATCAACTGACCACCATTACACAATTACCAAGTTTGATAACATTTGGTCTTGTAGTTTTCCCTTTCTGATCGTTTTTAAGTGGAACTTTAATTATATTTACCCTGCACTTTCCAACTTAATGGAATAAGCAAAGAAAATAGGGAAGACCCATGGATTATGATACTTTAGTGCGTATTTAAAATTTGAAAGTGTTTCAGATTTTCATTCATTTTTTTTTTCCTTTCCTGTTTTTATAAAGGCCAATATATCCAGAAGCTCTTCAGAATTAATATAGGACGAAAATAATTTGTACCTTTTTGTAGGTTTTTATCATTTAACCATCTTATTTTTGTAACCAGGGGCGGCCCAACACGGTAAGCATCGCATCTGGGCGCCAGCTTCAAAGGGGCGTCGTTTCGAACTCAAAAGCTAAGTAGAGCAAAAAAGGGGGCGTCTTTATTACGTTAGCAGGGGGCGTCACCTACCCTAGGCTTGTAACCATCTTAATTTTAAATTCCATTCGGAATCTGAGAGATTTTAGTGCCAAGGAAGCCAGTGAGAAGATGGCGAACAAACTGGTCGCCGGAGGAGGCTAATTATAATATAAAACGGACTCACACCACTTTTAAAAGAAAACGGTTCATTTAACATTTAATGTCATTTTTTTCCGCTTTAAACAGCGCTTTCCATTTCTTTTCATTCATTGTTTGGTTTTTAAAATAGATAACCTGAAATCTATAAGCAGTATGGCTCATTTTTAATAGGAAAATACTGCTAAAATAATTAATAGTAAAAATGTGTTTAAACTCGTTAAACCAGCCTTTATGAGAATGGACTAAGTTTATCATAACATGAAAGCCTTTCTTCAACTTTCTGATTTTTCCATAGTTAATATGTACTAAAGGAACAGATTATTCAATTAAACTGAAAAAAATATTATATAGGCTATGAAATACTATATGAGTAACACATTTTATAATGAGTAAGGAGTTTTTCAACGAGAAAGCCTTAAAATATATTTTGCAAGTTCAGCCCAATTTATGAAAATTTACATCTCGAATTTTGTTGCTTTTGTTAGTACAATAACAGTCAAGTTGTAAATGTCCAAGGAGATTGAAATATATTTAAAATAAGAATGAATCTAAACTTTTGACAAATAGGCTTTTTAAACTTTCAGATAATGAGCTTTTTTTCTTTTCAGCTCTTCCGTGAGTAAAATAAATTTAGAAAGTTTTCTAACCATTTAATGAGGCAGTATTTTCATAGCAGTCTTCAAATAAAAAAAAAATTAAATAACAGTTCGCTATTTGTTTTGAGGCGAAGCGTCATTTATCATTTTTGAAATGGCAGAAAGCATCAAGCTCTACCACAAATGACTCTTGTTTCTAGTACTTTTCTAATCTGAATATGCCAAAGAATACAAATATTCTTCTAGTTTGTATTTACAAAAGATAAAGAAGTACAAATAACATCGTAGAATATTCTCTGCTGTTTGTAAAACTAAAGCTGATAAATTTTTGAGAAAGTAATCTTCCCTGAAAATGAAAGTTTTGTATATTTTTAAAGTAATATTGTCAGAGAAAAGCATGCACAGAAACTCAAGTTAAAAATAAAAAGTTCTTAAATTTGATTGATTACTGTTTTCTTCAGCGGATATAAAGTTACGAGTTGAAAGGGAAACGTATTGTTCTGTTATTTAAACGCAGGGTTGCAAGACACGCAAGAGTTGATGAAAAAGGGGAATTAAGAGTGTTTTTCTATTTAAAGATTACAAAAAGCTACACTTTAAACTTCACGTTAACGTCTTTCAAACAGCAAGACAGAAAGCTGAATATTCCTCTTGAGGATTAAAATTAAACTTGTGGTAATAATAAATAAAATATTACGGTTCATATTACGCATGCTTGCAAATTCCTAATAATTTCATTCTTAATTTCAGTTTAATTCTTAATCGCTGCTCATAGAAATTCTTAATAGTAACCAAGTTATTTCGTACTTTTATATTAAACATTAGCTAACAAGGAAAGTATACCAATGCATTCACCTCAAGATTCCAGGAAGCTTCTATTAGTGGGTGAGCAACTTTGCCTTCTGTAAACACTAGAATACCGTTCTGACATTAAAAAGGACTTTCTTATGTAATGTGAGTATAACACTGATTATTTAATCTTTCCACCAAGACATTTTTCCATTAAGCATATAACTGTCTTATTTGTAATCAGTTTGTATGTAGAATACAAGAAAGTTCAATGTAATTATCCGCATTACAGGCATAAAATTGCATTTGTAAAAATTTAATAGATGAATTTTTATTAGTGCGCGAAATCTTCTTCAGTATTTGAAGATTGTTAACGTGGAAAGATAAAAACAATTAAAAAGATAGTTAGTCATTGTCAATCATGTAAGGAAATCAGTAATTCCGTCTACACCCATCAATCCAGTGTTATCAGAACCATCTGCGTCCCTCCTCCTCCCCGGAGTATTTGTAGTATGAGTATGGGTACGTGTGGACGTGTAGTCCACATTCCACGTGTAGTTCTTAGGGCTTGTTGTCTTGCGGAGAGAGGTAAGTGATAATCAAAGTTTTATTTTAAGATACCATTCTGCAAATATAAATCAAGATCTATGTCTTAAAAATATCATCACAAATACTATTTTAAAAAGATTAGAGCTTACAGTTTTGATGGTTTTCCGATAAAATACGACATTTACTTAAAAGATATATGGTAAAACTGAAGTATTTTTCTAAAGTAATATTTAGCCTCTTCAGTCTTCTTTGAAGTTTTTTTTTAATTTTCGAAATATATATTCCTTATTTTATTGAATAAAAATAAAGTAACCTCAGCGATAAAAAATATTTATAAAACTACACATTTTTCACTTCCCTGTATTCTTTGATGAAAGCTTCTAACTGTTGCTGAGTTTTAAAGCTAAAAGTATTTTATGGATGCGTTATGATTATGAAAATGGCCGTAGTGTATTTAAAATGAACGTTTTATACAGGGTGATTCATAAAAGATGGACAAAATTTATGAGGGGACAGTACATGCCCAAACAAACAATTTTTATCAAAAAATGATGGTCGAAAACAAAACGTAAAAACGTTAGAGGACACCAAAAGTTATGTACTTACACAGGGCAAAAACACACAATGAACGATTAAGTTTAGTTATAAAAATAAATTTAATGGCATGTGATTACAAGAATTATTCAAAACATTACCACGCAGTACAACGGCGAAGAACAGATTGGCGAACATTTTGAAACACACCAGGCATATCGCGAACTCCACCTGAAGCGACCGAAAGCTTGGCGACAAGTTCCTCTACAGAATCAATGGGAGTCTCATACAATAGAACCTCCAGTCTTCCCCACAAAAAGAAATCGATACATGAAAGATCTAGCGCGGTGGCCAAGCTACAAGACCACCTCGCCCAATCCATTTGTTTGGAAAGGTTACATCCAGATAGTTTCGCACTCCTCGTGCGTAATGAGCTGGTGCTCCGTCCTGCTGAAACCACATGACCCGGAGGATGGGTGGAGAAACGTCGTTCAACATGTCTGGCAGCACCCGTTTCAAAAACGTGAGGTCGACGATTATCCCTGCCCAAACATTCTTAGAAAAACGTCGCTGATGCGAATGTGGATAAGTGGCATGTGGATTTACTTCTGCTCATACATGCTGGGTGTGGGTGTGAAATGCACCATCACGCATGAAAATACGTTACCGTTGATCCTCTAGGCTATTTCGTTTGCAACTCCGTAAACGAAATGCATATTGGCCATTTCCTCATTAGAGAAGGACAACATCTTCATATGCGTTACTACCGCGATTGACAATTGCACACTCGTATCAGCGGCTTTTACGTTATGATCCGCGACGAAAATTTGCATACCAGCTCTTCTTCTTCCCATAACATGTAAATACTAATTGCTCGCAGCGTAGTAACTAGCAACGGGAATTCAGCTTTCACGTTCGCATGAAACGAGCTTCTAAATGTGCCAGCGGCTTTGCGTTTTATTTTCGAATATGCATTCTTTGATAAAAATTGTGTGTTGTGGTGTGTACTATGACCTCTTAAAATTTTGCCGATCTTTTATGAATCACCCTGTAAAATTTTTGGATCTTCAGTTTAATTAATTTTATATAGCTGTATTTGTTATGATCTATTTAATTTTCAAACGAATAAAATTAAAAGAAAAATAGTTTTAGGAGTTCAATTTAAGAATCGAAATTACGATACAAGAAATGAAAAAAAAAAGATTCCATGATGTAAAATAATATACACAGTATGGTTAAAAAAGGTAACCAGATATTTCGGAACATTATTAGAATAAATTATTCAGAGATTCAACTGCGTTTACAGTAGGTAATTAATAGCTAACAATAAAGCGAGGAGAATCACAGAATAAAATGTGCGCAAGAAAATTCCTTGCTAATTGCTTTGGGTATTATTAATTTTAATTTACAAATTATTTAATCTAGTTAGCTGCCTAATCCGCTAGTCTACGTCATGATACTGAGAATATATGACAGAAATGAACAATTACATCGTTGTAGTCTGATTTTTGTGCATGAAAAATATTTTTTGCTTTTACTAGTGTGAAAAATCTATCGAAAAGAACTTATCGGCTTACTTAGAATTTAATACTTACTATTTTCATTTTAAGTACTCAAAATGGCGCGAAGTTCATTTTTAGAGCTTTTTATATTGTAAAAAAGTTCTAGAGATTAACTAATGCAAATATATTTTATAAAGAGCAAAGACAGAGATTATTAAACTCACAGCATTGATACAATTAAATTTATAACTTTCATATTTCAAAAGCCAAATATGAGCATATCACAATAACAGCTACGCATAGTTTGTGATATTTTTGCAATATTTCTAAAGAGGAAGGCAGCGTAATTGTTTTATACGACAGATATCTACATTATCTTAAAAGACCTTTACTTTATTCCAGGAGTTTTACTTTTGACATCAGTGAAAAAGACTTAGTTATCTTTGACGTAAAATATCCTATAACCGAGAATGTAAGAAGGATTTTCTTCACAACTCGAAATTAAGTCAACTTTTGTTTCAGAGTTTTGTTTTAAAAATGATGAAGCTTAAATAACTCGCTGCTTCGATATTCGACCAAGATGAAAAGCTCCTAAATAATTCAACGCTTTTATTTTGCAGTATCCAGCTCTTTGACAGCTATATTATTTTTGCCTTACAATATAATGACGTTATATACAGAATTTGAAGCCAAACATAACAATGATATTTTTTTCTATGAAGTTGCAAGGCTTTCTACTTATGCTTTCTTTCCGCTCTAAGGCAAAATTCATGTAGGAATAATAAACTGCTACACTTTTTTTATGAGTGTTAGATAACATTTTTTCTTCGTTGTGTGTCGCATAACTTAATGTTACTTTTTTTTGACACTCCAGAGAAGTTATTTTAATTCCATTACGGAACAATGGATTCATTAAGCTTAAAATATCATGTGAAAGAGAGCTATATTCAAAAGAAAATAGTTATTTTATTAAAACCTTTTGTCTAAAATATGGTGACAGATCAAATAATTCACATATTTTTAATGCTTAGATCAGATAGTAAAAACTCTTAAAAAGTCCTCAGCCCAAGACATTCCTCCTTTTGGCAGATAGCCATAGTATGCTTTGTCTTAACAAAAATCAACAACAATTTAGAAGCAATATATATCGATAATGTTATTGTTGATAATTAATTGATTTACATGGAGCTAACAAAAAAAGTTCCGGAATTGAAGCTTTTCTGAATACCGTTTTAGGTAAATGTCACAGGAAACAAATACTGGTAGTTAATGCAGAAAATACATTAAATTTTTAAACTTTTCACACTTACAAACAATGTTTCCTTAGACCAAAATAAACAGCTTTGTTACATGAGACAGGACTGAAATTTTACTATAAGACAATGGCTCCAAAAATTACATATATAGGAAATAAGGCGTTTCGCAATGTGCAGTGTTCCCACTATTTCCCGAAATAACAGTCCCCAGATTCTTGTAAAAGTGAAATACATTCATGTCTCTCAAACACGGTAAAATTTTAACTCAATTGTGCCCAGATATTTTTGCTACTTTCTTCGATTTTTACTGATACCAGCAACAATAGCTAAATTTCTGATATCAGCTTCTTGCACAAGAGATGATTTCTTTTATAATCATTATGAATAAAAATTGAACTGTTAACATCCTACTTGGTCTTTTAAAAATATTTTGTGGAGTTGAGGTACAATATTAGTGAATAAATGCTAGGAAAAATAAATAACGTTTTTGACTGATAGAGAAAATGCCGTCCCAAATAAAGGACACTAGGCATAAATGGGTTAAAGCCAACTATCAGAACACCCACAATTAAAGTCTTCCTTCAGACAGTGAGTTTGGGGAAAATTACTTTAGCGGATTTTCTCTTAGAATTTATTTGGCGTTGGTATAAGTCTTAGACTAAATATTTATTTTGAAATGAACTAGTGTGGGCGGTGGAGACCAAAATTTATTGCGTTTTTATAAAAATCCTTTTGCGAACGCGTTTTCTAATAGATAGATTAAAAGATGCGATTTATGAAATAAATGTCTCATTATGCCGATTCGGATAATCAATTGTAAAATTTTAATGTTTGAAAACACCAACTATCAATATAGATTTATTTTCTCATTAACTTGTCATCAGAATAAAAACTATCAAAGACGGAGTTTAAAAAGTAGTTTGGATTTTCACTTAATCTCTTCTTTCAATATGTATTGTCAAAACGTAAAATTGACTTCTCAAATACGAAATTAATTTATTCGAACTTTTATCGATTTTTCTTCTATCCTTTAATTTCAAAACTAGTACGCAAAATAAATAATATATAAATCATCATGGCTGTATGTCTTTAATCGATTGCGTTAATTACAGTTTCTTTTTGACGAACACCAAATATTGCTATTTTTATTGCATTTCTGTTATTTCTAAAGTTTCAGCTAATTATCTAATGCAATTTATCATAATTAAGACTGTCTATTAAACAACGATGTGAGTGATGGGTGTAATACTAGTGAGGTGCACTTTCATGTCCGGAATGTTCGATTTTGAATTAAAAAAAAAGAAGTACACTATAAGTGCTTAGAAAATATGAGTTGATTTAGTATCTATTAAATCAAATGCATTTTTTTTCAAAATTGTATGTGTTTAATTACTAAAATAAATAATTGTATTTCAATAGCTTATGTAGGATGTCCCAAAAATATGGTAACGCTCTTTAATTCTTTATATATTAGAAATAAGTGGAAAGTGTAAATTGAACAAAATATTCAAAATAAGACAAAAAAAAAGACTACGTTAAAAAAATCCTCTCATTGATTTTTAAAAAGTGATACTTTTCGAATTTGTATACGATCCCCCTACAAAAATGCCTAGTAAGTGAGATGTGTCCCATACAATTACATGGTGATCCTCAAAATTTGAAAGTTATATCCTAAACAGAGATATGAAGATTAATATATGATGATTTAAGCCATTTTCAATGGCTCTCTAGAGGAAAAAATCATTTCTTATGATCATGTTTCAGGGATCATACAGAAACTACGAAAGGGAATAATTATTTGCACTCTAGTAATGAACGTTTACATTCAAATTCATGTATAGCTATGGTGACTTAATGTCCCCAAATTTTGAGGACGCTTTGAATATTGAAAAGCAAATGTTTAGATACCAAGCGCATTGTTAAATGTTGTTACAATGAAAACATGAGCTATTTCTTCAAGGAAAAAAAATTAAAATAGGATACTGTATTGCAGTAGTTCTGTTTTTATTTGACTCTTTAAAATTAACCAGCTCAATCAAAATGGCGGAATTCGGTCCACCTATGTCATGGTCATCTTTGTTTAAAGATATCTCTGAGACGTTTTATGATGAAAGGCTGCAAATTTGTACATCTCCTAATATGACAAATTTTTGTAACAGGGAATTTTTCTGTGCGAAGGTCGTATACGAATTAGAAATGTGAAATTTTTTGAAAATCAACGAGAAGAATTTCTTTTTAAAGTAGTCTTTTTCGTACCTTATTTTGATCATTTTTTCAATTTACACTGCCCACTTATCGGTAATGGATAAAGAATTAACGCGTGTATAGTATTTCACCCTGTATAGCATTTCTCCCTGTATAGTATTTCTCTGACTGTAAATTGGATTTTTCTAATATACATATTCCATGCATTAACAATATACAGGGTGTCCAGCCTTAATGTGACCCAATAGCTAATTCCCGAACCGTTCGGTTTAGATATGCACTTCCAATTTGAAAAATGTTTTAAAAGAGGTATAGAATGTTTTTACGTGCTTTTCGAACCAAACAACCCATTTAGAAAAAAATTACAAAAATTAAATTTTTATACGGTCCCCAGTTCCTATCACTTATATTTAGGAAAAGATGCAGTGTACAAAAACAAAGTAAACACAAAAAGTTTCATTTTATTACGATAAAAACTGACCGAGTTATGGAACTTTGAAAATCATACATTTTATCCATTTTCTTGGCCAATTTCAAGAAGCTAGTAAGGGACCGTCTCCAAAGTGAAATTAATTGGAACTCTGCCAAAAAACTTTCGCTCTGGCTCGTTAATGGCATAAAGTCTTGCCGCCTCTCTCTTATTTCTATTACACTTCCCATACAACAGCACCATTTCGCAGTGTTCTTCATTTGTATACATCTCGTTCTCCCGTACTAGAATTCGTAATATTAGAATGCGACTGTATGCAATTGCAAGCGACTACACAACAGATTTTTAATGTTCGCCATGATCAGTACCGCAGCAAATCAGTCTGAAGCCGCAGGCAAATAAGTCTATTTTTTTGGAACTTTTTTTGAAAAGTTTTCTTCGTCCAAAATATTTTATTTTATCTATGTTTTACACGTACGCAGAATAAATTTTATTTCTTAAGTACTCAATTATTGTAATATTAACGTAATGCATGTACTTTTAAATTTAAAAACGATTTACATAAGAGTGACGTGCAAGAGCGAAAGTTTCCTGGCAGAGTTCCAATTAATTTCACTTTGGAGACGGTCCCTTACTAGCTTCTTGAAATTGGCCAAGAAAATGGATGAAATGTATGATTTTCAAAGTTCCATAACTCGGACAGTTTTTATCGTAATAAAATGAAACTTTTTGTGTTTACTTTGTTTTTGTACACTGCATCTTTTCGTAAATATAAGTGATAGCACCTGGGGACCGTATAAAAATTTAATTTTTGTAATTTTTTTCTAAATGGGTTTTTTGGTTTGAAAAGCACGTAAAAACATTCTTTACCTTTTTAAAATCATTTTTCAAATTGGAAGTGCATATCTAAACCGAACGGTTCGGGAATTAGCTATTGGGTCACATTAAGGCTGGACACCCTGGATATAAAAGTACATTATTCATTATGAGAAAGCTAGATTTTCATGCAGAGGAAATTTTACACTGCACAAAAAACAGCGTTTAAAATAGTTTCAACTATGAACAGGATATCTTTTGATCAATTTTAGTGGAAGTAATTTTAAAAAGCACGTGCGAGTGAAAGTCAGTTTCTTTTAGAGATCCATTTCCTAACGAATTATTTTAATATCGTGTTCATATTGTTAAACAAAGTAGCTTGAAGAAACAGTTACACTGTAGCTGATTTTATGCTAAAAAGCATCCATGAATGTATGCTTTTTGATAGCTTGATTCTTATATTTAGCAATAAGATATATAAATTTATTGAGAATTATGAATTTTCTTTAATACAATTTTGAACATTTTCTCTGTAAAATTGTAGCAAGAAAAGGAAATTATGAAAATATCGTCAACCAAGAAATACTTTATAACGTAAATATTTGTACATGCTTTTTATAAATAATTTTTGAGAAGTCTCTTGCAGTGAAAAAAAATACCTTGTTGACTTTATGTTGTAGTTAAGTGAATATGTAAATTTGTAGTTTCAAATAGGATGAGTAAACTACGTAAAATCAATAGTGCAGAGCTTTGACCAAGTCTGAGCACACCATTTATGATGATCCAAACTTAATGTTTTTATCGTGCAATTTCATGGATTATTTTTATTAACCTTGAAATTCTCATAAAAATACAATAAATTTTTCATCTTGAAAAAAAAAATCAAGATTTTCTCCATCGTGTTTACACACTGCCCCCATCTTGTAGCACAGGGGTGGCGAACCTTTATGGATTAACGTGACATTTTCTTCTATAGAAATGTTTAGTGCGGCCATAGATGTACCGTCAAACAATTTTGACTTAGTGAGCGTTCGATCGTGACACTTCATAGTGAACTTTGTTATTTTTAATTAAAATGCAAACCGTTTTGATCAGTGGCGTGCCCAAAATATCGTGTCGCGTGCCATTGGTTCGCCACCCATGTTGTACGGTAAGTGCATTTTCTGCCTCTTTCTCTTATAATAAATGCAGTAGGAATATGGTGGAGCTAGAGCATATAGAAATTTTTAAGTGCTTTCCAACAGATTTAGCAAAATTGAACTGTCGCTCATAGCTTTTGAAATAGGAGCTTTTTATGTGGCGAGAAAACTGGATTCTTAAAATGCTTAGAAACATTATTTTGATTTTACTTAACAAACTGGGATAAATCCAACTCCAGGTGGTGTTAATGAATGTTTTCGATAAAGGCTGTCCTCTCTTTAGTATTATTTTCCTTTTTAATACATAAAAACGTTTTTTCTCTTAAAAATGTGTGAAAAAAAGTTAACTCTTCGCTATAAAACCACTTATATTTAATATTTACACTTTGTAGACCTTCTTATATTGAAATTAAAGGACAGAAGAAAAATCGATAAAAGTTCGAATAAATTAATTTCGTATTTGAGAAGTCAATTTTACTATTTTTTTTTCTATTAGATATTGTGTGTTAAAAACAACTTCCCCTCTGTGGCCCGGTGAAGGTTCTGTTAAAATTTTCAGGACATCTTTGTCTGTTACCTCACTGATGTCCTCACTTTCAGGACATCCGAAGACACTTATTACTAAGACTAAGAATTTTTCTCACAAACCTTTTTACTGAGATGTTCTCAGTGTTTATGGATTTAACTATCCCTAAAAAATGTTTCACTGATAAAGAGACGTGGAGCAACATGATTTTAGGCATAAAACGCATTTGTGGAGTAGAGTGCATTCGCCCCGTAGCAACAAAAACAGGCGGCAAGTGCACAACGCCCTTGTGTTTAAAACAATAGTAGATGTAAACAAAATAAAAACATGACTGAAAAATACACTTAAAATGTAAAAGAAGATCCAATAAAAGTTTAAAAAAACATGAATTCAGTTTTTTATAAATGTTTTAAAAATCCCCATGAGCTCTCACTCAGAGGATAAACGACACGACCTTTTATATATATGTATGTATGCATAAATAGATACTTTTATAATATTCTTATACTTTTATAATATTCTATAATATATAAGTATGTTTTTATAATATTCATAAAGTATGTTATAAACGAAAACTGTTCGTGCAAATCCCATTACAGTAGTACAAATAATAAGCGATTCAGACTTTGCATATGACCTTGCCCTATTTATGCTCGTACCCTAACTCACCCTAATAAAATGTATTTATACATGTGTGTGTGTGTGTGTGTTTAGAGTGCCGAAAAAAGCAACAGATTGAAATCTGCATATTTAGTCAACAAGCATGTGTGATTTTTTTCGAATAAACAAATGAAAAAAAAATTTTTTTTTTAAACTGAATTTTATGAAACATGAACATCTTGAATAATTTATGAAATACTTTTCAAATCTGAAATATATAACATACGTTTGAAATGTTTAAGAGTAATAATTTCTGAGCTACATCCATTTAGCCTTAAAGCCGATCGAAATTTGGATTATTTCACATAATGTAATTTATCTCAGAAAGATCGACAAAACTTAAATTTTGTCATTTTTTATATTTCTAGAGTCAGAACATGTATACAAATATTGAAATTCTGAAACTCAAAGGTAAACCGTTTGATCGGGTTGATATGTTATAAGAATAATTCATTAATTTTAATCACGTGCAATTACTAGCAGTTTTTCTGGTTTCTGTTATTTTAAAGGCGCGTAGGAAGATGCCACTTTGCAGAAATTTTGCTAAATGAAGAATGTTAATATTAAACTTTTCAGCAGAATAACTTTTTCAAGATAAGTTTTAAAATAAAATCCAAGCACTACTCAAAATTCAACTTTTTATTAACTTTTGAACAACAAAGGCATTCAACTGAACTTTGACGTTAAGGAAAATTATTTCACAAATCGCAAGCATAAGGAAACTTTTATGGATGCAGAAATATATACAAATGTGAGACAGTGAAACATACATATTCGTATTAGCCATATTAATATGCTTATAATATTTATCTTATAATATCTTTATATAAGAAAAAATATCTTAAAATCATGTGTTAATGGTATTGGTACAAAATTAAGAATAAGCAGAAAGTAATACGATTAATTTGATCAAGTTAAAATTTGCTTGAACAAAAGTTATCAAGACTTTGTATAAAGGAAGAGGAAGCAAATTATAATAGATTGAACGTCATATTAAGAGCAAAAATACCGAGTTTAACGTATTTTCTACAGCCTTACTTTTATTATTGATTTTATAAACATATTTTCCTGCTTTCTCTAAAAATATTTTTATCATTACGTTCAAGCCTTTTCTTTTTTCATTTTCATACCATCAGAAACAGGCTGTGTGGAAATGAAAAATTTCTTAAGATATTGCCACTCGCTCGTAGATCTAATTTTTTAAACATCCACTATAAGATGAAAAAAAAACATTTAAAAATGAAGGCACAAAATGAAAACAAACACGCCTCACATTAAAGCATCTAAAATATTTTATGATCCGAGCCAATTTTGGAAGAAAAATGTTTTTGATATTAAAAATAGTCCTCTACGAAATCAATATACTTTTGGAGAGTCACTTTGGAGGGGAATGAATTATATAAAATTTTATGAGGAATTTCAAATGAGAATTACAATTTTTGGCAAATGCGCACAATTAATGACGTATAAAGTAAGTTTAGTTCCAAAATTTGAGCAATTATCTGTACTTAGACATCAATAAGAAATAGCAATAAGCTTTAGTTCATAAAGAGTACTTTAAAATACACATGTTCAACGAATCTTCAACGCTTTATTATTACGCGTATCAAGAAAGAACACAAACTGTTATGTATAAAAAAAATTTGTTACGCTTATATTACAAAAAATGCAGAAATAAATTTATGGTTATTTATTTGGCAGTCAATAAAAATTCTTCGAGTTTTAGACTTTTCTTTTTAGTCAAGTACACATATGATCAAAATATTTTTAAACTGCGCACGTTCCGATGTTATATTCGCAGTCCAAAAGACACATGTATGACACGTGCCTTTTGGACATCGTATAGACAGAATGTATCATGATGGCGTCATCCCCCTCACACGTATTGATTGGATTATGGATACAAATGTTTGTAAAAGCATTTTATAGTAGATCACATGTTGGCTTATGCTTGCAAAAACTTGGCTCACGTATGGATGTTTTAGCAGGATAATGATACAAAGCACGTCTCCAAAATAGTGAACATTTGGTATACAGCTAAGAAAATTATAGTTCTGGACTGGCGAGTCAGTCCCTGACCTCAATACAATTGAACACCTTTGGGAAAATATCAGAAGAAAAGTCGGGGCTCGGAAGCATTCGCAAAAGACAGAACTTCTACAAGATCTTTAATCGGAATGGGCAAAACTTCCTAGGTCCGCTTTAGAAAGCTTTGTTAATTTCATGCAGAGACAATGTCCTAAAAGGAAAAGGATATGAAACTATATACTAAGTACTGCTTTATCTCGCTACCTTAACACGACTAATTTTAACAAAAGTTTAGAAAAACTGAAGCGTTTCGAAACTTCTGCTTTCAACTTTTCAAATTCACGCTCGGTATTTTTTTAAATTAACAATTTTCAAACATATTATTAGTTGTACACCATGTCGGAGGATTAACTCTACAAATTAGTTACATACATTATTCAGAAATTTTGCTCATAGAAAAAGTTAGGACACAAAAGCATATCGTCTCAAACCTTCCATGCCGTACAGTAAGTGATGCAATTATATTAACGTTAATATAATCTTTTTTGTTTAAGTTTTTGAGAGAGGTAGGGTTCAATAATTTCCGAATTTCCCCATTGAAGGTATTGAAGTTTTTCTTCTAATACATCACACGACCGTCTTAGATAGCTTGCTAGTTGCTCAAAAACTCTAGTTTAAACAGCTCAAAATATTTGAGCATATCGAGACTTAGTTTGCCTTCTGTATTTGCGCATGTCAATCTAGTTCACCTATATAATAATATTCTTCTTTGCTTAAATTAGAAAAATGATTCAGTGCATCCATTTTAACAAAAAATTACATGTTACTTCCTTATTGTTAACTCGGAATGTGTTCCGCTTCTAATGTTACCGTCCTCTATATAGGAATATTTTTATTGCTCTTCACCATCCACATAGTAGTATAAATGAAGTCATTGTAGCATAAAAATGAAGTCATCAATAGTAGAATAAATGAAGTCATGAATTATGGTATCAAAAAGTGTTTACGAGATACTAACGAAAAGAAAAATTTTCAGTCGATGAAAATAGCTAACAGACAATTTCATACAAATTATTTTGTACATGCAGTTACTGATTGAGAAACTATTGTAAACGAGAATCTTTAATATTTTATTTGTAGATACCCTTTTTATCAGAGAAGTCTCGGAAAAAATTATTCTTTAATTATAATTAGGTATGGGGCTCTTCTGCTTTCAGATTTTCAACATGAGAACTTAAACGTATTTTCGTTTTTATTGTTCTAAAGCTCGTTCTTAAGTTAATGGAATTTTTTATCATTAATTAACGATCGATGTAACTATCTTTATTCTAATCGCACAAAGAATTTTTTGAATGATAAAACTACTTTTAATCTATTATTTGAGCAGATTATCTAGTGGAAAAATTTCTATGCACTAAACCTAACATTTTAATACAGAATTTAATGTACTAAAACAATACATATCATAGAATTTTTTTCATTCACAAAATTATACAATTATTTAATGTTTGGGGACTAACTTTTTAGATGCTATTATATTTTGTGATTATCATATATCTTTAGAAGTCATTTTCTCTCGAAGGCAGTGATGTAAATCGGTGAATTATGTCTCCACCATACTGTGATTATCAATATGTAGTGGCAGATCCCAATAAATTCTGGCTGTTCCAGACGTCAGAATTTAAAAAAAAATAATTGATGTTAGTTGTTAAATATTTAATTTTTAAGGAGTGATTCTTCAGATATTTCAAGTTATTATATCGAGTATTTATCAGTTGTATCCTGTAATAACTTTAGTTTAACTTTAGGTTAATGTGTTTGATGTTTTTTAATCTTGTTTGAGTGGCTGCAATTTTTTTTCAAGTGTGGCTATCATTTTCAATAACTTTATTAATCACTAACTTGAAAAAGAATAAATAAATAAATAAATAAGTTAAGTGTAAATAACATTTTACAGGCCGTAACACATTTATGTTTAAATGTATTGCACTAATTTACAAAGTTTGTTTTGATATTTGAATCGGAAGACAGGAAGCTCAAATCTAAGCATTTTTCAAAAGTAATATAAATTTTTGTAAGTCAAAACTTGACTGTCCTCCCCACCCTTTATTCGATCTTCTGGGAATAAGGGAAAAATTAATAAATTATTTTTAATGTAATTGCATTAACTTTTGAGGTAGTGGAGGAATATTAACTAAGCAAACAAACACACAAAAAAACTTTGAGAAACACCAGAAGCACCGTAACCACTCCCAATAGTTATTAAAAGGAGACTTAAAGTATCAAAAGCAAAATCGAGGAGCTCCAGAAAGTAATTGAAGAATATGTCGTGTTATATATGACGTGAGTAGAGTACAGTTCCAATGTCACGTAGTTATAAGCATTTGTACCCTTTTCCTATCCCTACAAAAAAACTGTCTTTTTAACGCAAAATAAAAATAAAAATCTTTGAATCATGGTGTCTTGTGCCCTTAGTGCACTTGCGTGATATTATTAGAAATCGAGAAATTTTTAAATATTTTTTTTTCTTTGAGATATTTTTCATCTCCCGAGGGAAATATAGCACATATTACGTGAGCAGTAAAAATAACTTTCTCTTTAGATCGTAAATCTTTAATAAAACAGAAAGTGAATGGGAACAAGTCACTGTTTCGATAAATGATAAATAAATTAAAATAACTTATTTTATGAAAATTTTGCCATTGATTCTCATAGAAGCAGTAATCACCCTGATTTTTCTCTGCTCCAAAGTATAGGTTTCATGAAACCGATTTTTTTGTATGCACTTTATGAGCATGAATCTATGAATCTTGCGATTAAACATTAGAAAAATAGTTTGCGAAAAGTCGTACGTTACAAAAAATTGGTACTGACACTTACTGAGCAATCAAGAGTTTGGTTTAAGATATAAAATAAATTGACTGAAACAAAAATAACATAGCATAGTTTGGGGGACCCCTGTGTCAAGCACCCCTGGGGGTTCGTGAAATTCGCCTTTAAAACTACAATTCAACAAAACGGAACTATATTGGTTACTTCAGAGATTTGATTACATTGCACTCGCAAATAATAAAACACTTCAATATTTCATTCCTTTATGCCCAACATACTTATGTTTACAAGCTTTTCCGTTCCTGTTACCCATGTAATCAAAGTACCGAAACAAACATAATGTAGTAGCGGGCCTCAATGTGCAAATTTCGAACATAGTTCCCGACATCGAGGTTCTGGTTACAAGTAAACAACTGCATCCACCACATTAATTAAAAAATTATTAAAAAAGCATTATAATAACAATTTTATAAATATTTGAACTATGACAGCTCGTATGAGATCAATGTATTCCGATTTGTAATTTTTAAAATTCTTTTTAGTCTTTTTATTCATTTGAAGTGTTTCATTCTGTGTGCATCCCAGTAAATATATTCATCTCTAATGGATATCCAAATATGGAATACAATGTTTTCATTTAAAAAAAAACTGTATATTATTACCAATGTCTATTTAAAAGTAGTACCAATGAAATTATTGAGCTAGAAATTAAGCCTCAAGAAAGACGTAAAATGCCTAGAAATGCCTGCCTAGGGATCCGCAAAAGTAATGTAGGTCGAAAGGGAGAGTCCCCCAGACAGAACATAAGCTTAAATCAAGCTTGACATTTCCTTGAATTTGACGTATTAATGTGACAGACCCCCCTATATAGGCAGGCGATGGGCCGAAGGAGCGGCTTCCATTTCAATGAGCCCAAGTGGGAGGAAGTCCGTCTTAGCTCGGGGTCCCGTAATTTTGAACCAATTCCAGAGGAGGAACCAACCCCCTGAAATCGGCACCCCCAGAGATATCGTTTAACAACTTGGAGGACTTTGGAGCCACGACGGATTTTACGTGCACCAGCTCCCATTAGCGTACACGGTTCCACAGCGGACGGGCCGAGAGGGGAAGTCCCTCCCAAGCACTGGCCAAGCCAGATGCTGCTTCACTTGCCGTGTTCTTATGGGAACGGAGTTTAGCGCCCAGTCCACTGCGGGACTAATGATGTGTTTTATTTTATATGTGTGTTAAAAGATGTGTTTTATTTTATTACCAGTGCCATATTACCGGCAGGGCAAACGGGGCAACTGCTCAGGGCCTACAGATTTTAGGGCCCCAAAATCTTACATCTTACACTTTTGTAGTTTTAAAATAAAATTACAAAGGATAAAAAAAAATTCAGAAGTGAAATAATTTTTTTTAATTATAAAGTATGAACAATGAAAATAATTCAAATTTACATTTGTATAAATTAATTTAAACTTATTTTTAATTCTTCGAAATGCTCTATATCGATATAGCATGCCAATATGCAGGAAAATAACTAACCACATTTGTAAAGAGAATTTTTAGCGTTAAAAAATAGCAAATTTTTTGAAATTATTGGTTATTTTAAGAAATATTTACAAAAATGACTAAAGTGTTTGTATTCCATACATGTTAGCAACTGTGATATAGCATTTCGAGGTAACGTTTAACTATCTGTTTCTTTGATTTCAGATTACTTAACACTAAATTTGTGTTAAGTAAGTAAACCCATTCTATATTTCCAAATATGGAATTTCTTCAAAATAAAATACAATTATACTACGAAATTGATTTCAAAATCAGTCGTTTGTCTCGATTTTGGCCAGCAGTATTGCTCATGAGTGTAGCGGTACTGAAAGTTTTAAAACGTGTGCTGCTCTTAAGTTTATATTATGTTTATATCCCTATTAGTCCAGTCCCTAAATCACACATAACATTATTTTAATTTCCATGCATCCCATGGTAAAATAAAAGAAACAAATAACACATCGCTCACTTATCAATCTGGCGAGAAAACGGCGTGATAAGTCACTTCAAACTTTAGTCATATCTGCGTGAAGCTTAGTAGCTGAACGGATAGCGAGCTCGACTCCCCCAACCCAAAGGTCCCGGGTTCTATTCCAGCCGCGAACACTTAATGGAAACAGATTAAATTGAAATGTCAGCGTAGAGGGGGAATATGCGTGGCAAAGTAAAATATGTGGGGCGAGTTCGGCGCCCCGTGTATTTAGGAATTTTTTTTTTAGGAAAAGTTTTTAAGCTCGAAATTAAGCTTGAAATGTGAAGCTTGATTCAAGCTTGAAATGTCAAGCTTAATGCAAGCTGGGCAAGTGTAAACTAGGACCCTTGATTTAAGCTTGCATTAAGCTTACACGCTTGAAATTTTCAAGCTTAATTCAAGCTTATTGACTTGATAAATCAAGCGTGCTGCAAGTTTGATGCAAGTTTGCTGTCCTGTCTGGGCCTCGGACTACGTAAGTTTAAGAACTACTGCTCTTATCGAATGCTGATTTGTTATTCATCACTTGATTAGAGTAATCAACTGCTGAAAAAGAATAGAAATTCTTAGAATCTCTTCTTTCATGAAGAGTTTTCTGAAAGTACACAGCCATATATATCACCAGAAGTTTTACTCTTCTACCAACCGACACTTCTATGTTTTTAACGTCATATATAAATGAAATTATTCGATTTGAAGTAACTTATTTTTGTTTCCTCACATTGTTGCATATTCTATGTTTTTACTTTCTAAGTGTGTGCAAAAGAACTTTACTGAATGTGCATAAAAATAGAAAAATGAATAAAAATTAAATTCAAATTACTGTAATAATATAATTATACAAAATTTTCTACCAGTAAATGTAACTTAAGCTAACATAATGTACGCATCCACACTGCATCAAGACGGTTATTTCAAGAAAGTATAGGAGCAGAAACAAAAATAATTTTCTAAACCAGAGATCTTATTAATGTACCTCAAATTTAGTTTAACGCCTGAGAATTTGTTTACACAATTAATACATTTAAAATTGTGTATTTAAACATTTTGCTTGCACAGTTTAAAATAAGACATTAAATCCTGCATATAAATAACGAACACTGAGTTTTAAACAATAAAATTAATGTGTGCAATGTAGTGTTCATTGATATGAATATTATCTGTCA
Organism: Cheiracanthium punctorium; assembly: GCA_038373885.1. NCBI lineage: Eukaryota > Metazoa > Arthropoda > Arachnida > Araneae > Cheiracanthiidae > Cheiracanthium > Cheiracanthium punctorium. The sequence continues at coordinate 117,438 of JAWZYV010012980.1, read as the reverse complement.
TCATCAGCAAACACAACGAATAAGAAATATATTTGTAAGCAATAACTGAAGTTGAAAAGTTAAACACGCCAAATTAAAATTCTATACGCATTAACACAAATTTAAAAAGAGGTATGTTTGTTAAGATTCTACTTGAATGGATAAGCTATTTTATTATTCTTTATCCTTTCAAGTATTTAATATGCAGTAGTAAAAAAAAAAAAAAAAAAATTGGATAAAGTATCCATATGACATTAATAGGCTTTATGAGTTGTCTTGTTTAAACTTAAACAATCTTCCTAGCATCTTTTCAGCAAGTTTTATGTTTCAGTGTAGTTTTACTATATTTCCCCCTTAATAATTGTTAATAATAATACTGTTAAGTGCTTGTTTTGTGTTAGAGTTGAACAGCTAAAATGAATGAAGCAGAAATCGGAAAAAGCCTAGGTAATTTTTTTTTTTTTTTTTGTAGAGATGTATAACTTTATAGGGGGTATCCGAAGGTATATATTTGCACCTTAAATGACAATTTACTCGGTAACTTTTGTTCATTTTCAAAATAAAATACTTGGATACCACTTTTCATAACAATACTTAAAACTACGCATCGTCACTTAATAGTCAGTACCAGGTTACCGAGCCATGCTCAGAATCTAAAGGCTCCTTAAGTGTAAAATAATGAGTATGTAAATGCCTTGGCACGTATCAATAATCTTCATGGTTGCTAAAGATTTTCATCGCTATCGGATCACTCATACATTATCAGGTAAGCTTTTGTCGGCATTCAATGTTACAATGGCATATACTTTGTTTTGAAGAGGGATGCTAAATAGTCGATGGTCGGTGCCATCAGAGTTGAGCAAAAAGTAGTTTAACTTAAGGTGCCTCCTTTCCTTCTGTAGCACATCAGCGATGATATCAGCGAAGATCTTGGGCGATGCATTCACTAACAGCGTCTTCATTACTTCAGAAATATATCTGTCCATATTGAGGACGTTCAAATTCAGCATCAAGAATTTGAGTTGGTTGAACTGTCAGATGAATGAGTTTATAAAAAAAATTCATCAAGTCTGTTATACACTGTTCGCAACGTAGCAGTACACACCAAAATCGTTAATCGTTTACTCGTCATATACTGTGAACAAAGCCATTGTAAAGTATGCTTTCAAATTTCGAATTCTTTTATGAAATTCTTTGAAATGTGGGTGACATCGAAGAAACAACCACACCCATTTATTAGGAAATTCGGAATGTCCTACATCAATCTTACAGTCCCCAAAATGGTTTCGGTTAATTTTTGTTTTTATTCTTCAGAAAAATGCAAAGCTCCACGGTGAATGCAATCCAATGTTAAAAAGTTTTCTACTCTGATAGTAAGTATCCACATATGTGGCAGCTTTGTAGATACTTAGACTGTTTACCCGAAGTATTTGTTGACGTCTAGCTGTTCTATGTCATTCTCCTTCCAAATACTAATCATCTGTTTCATCTGCTTGTGTTTGAACTGCACATTCACACATTTGGGCCAAGTGCTGCTGCCGGTGATCAAATGTTTCCACAGCTCGTTTTTGAGCTACACTTTCATGCATTTACGTCTTTATAATAAATCTATGATGATAATTCTACACGATTGAAATTGTAAATTTCTTTAGTGCTTCAATTCAAACATAAAATATTTATTTTTTTCTAATTCAAAGAAAATACAACTTGCATAAACAAATTCTACAAATTCAATCTTATAGATACATAAATATAGATGCCATAAAAGTATAATCTTACATAAATATGCTTTAAACATAATTTTATTTTATAAACTCACGCTTAAGAAAAGAAAAAGTGTAACGCAATTTAAATTATTAGTACAAAAGGACACTTCGAAATCATGAAATCAAAAACAGAATAGATCAAAAATATTCTTTTATAATAACCCTAATAACTACTTAAACGTTGACAATAATAGAACAAACGGATGGACTGAAGAAAATGGACTTCTAACCTCGAATAAATCAAAAATACATTATTCCTATATAGTTACGCTGAACCCTGACTCTGTCACAATGCCAGTTCAACCACTCAAAATAAAACTTTTACATCATTAATCCAAACAGATTAAAAATTTATTGTCTAATAACTTAAAATTTACACGGTTCATTGGTGTAAAAAAAAGAAAAGAAAAGAAAAAGAAAAGAAAAAATCTGATAATTCACCCGTTCCCTGATTTTTAAGAGTTTTTTTTCTTGGTATTTTCAGCTCTATTTCATTTAAGAGAATAAAAAAAGCTTTATTTGAGTGTCAGAGTTATCTATTGCAAGTGACATTGACGTTACATTGAAGTCACGGTTATCAGTCTTGGAGGGAAAATTACGATTCCAATTCGCTTAAGATAGCTTTTCTAAATTACTACTCAGTTTAACTTTTTTTTCAAAAATAAAATGGTTTTCTATGCATTGAGCATGGATATAGGAGAGGATGTTGATACCAAACGAAATTTTTCGAATACGAAATGTTTCTGCAGATTATACAATTCGAATTTTCGATATATAATGAAAATTGAATATGAAGTTATTTGATTTTAAGTGGGTAAATATTAATTATTCTGAGTGTAGACATTCTATCACCCGCTGTAATTGTCTCCACAAAGGCCTTTATCCTTTAGTTTAAAGATAGTACACAACACAAAACAACACAGTCTAATCCACGTCTAAATAAGAATTGAAAATTTATTAGAAAAAATCTTAGTAACCAGATTTCAGCCTCCCAATTTACTGCTTCCACACATGGGCAACTTCCAGCCTGCGGCCGGATGGGGCCTGCCATGGCTTTTGGACCAGCCCGCAGAACAAGTCAAAACCCTATATAAAACCTATATAACACATTCAAACTTCCATATAAATCCGAATTATACTGCTCGCGATTACGCTAACATCCTGAAGTCAGGCCCAGGAGTTCGCTAATATCGTAAAGTTGCGCCCGCAACTTTTCAAAGGTTGTCCATGCGATGATAAAATAAATGAGTTGAAATCATCAACTGCAGTGAATGAAAACTAAACTGATGGCTGATCCGGCCATGGCGGGCCCCATCACCTGCAAAATTAATTTGAATATCGGCTGCGAGCCCAATTTAGGAATCGATTGTATCATTGTAAATTTTTTCATCGGAGTTTCAAAGATCGTTTCATTATAAACGGTTGTCCCTTTAAAAAAATCGTCAGGGTTACTACATTTAAATATTTATCGTCAACTTGGCGGAATAAGTCAGTTGCAGTAGAATTCAACCAAGTGCCGTTATTTAAAAAAAAAAAGAAAAGAAATGGAATTTTCATGTTACGTCACAGGATCTTTTTTCTTACTGTAAATGACTGAAAAGGGTGTCATTTTCATTTAAATTATTCGGCTAAGCTGAAACTTTTATGCACTTCTGAAATTCGCATTATATGGATCAATAAAATACATGAAAAATCTTTATTGTTTTAGTATATACGCGAAAATACATTTAGCTCTACGTTAGTTACAAAAGGATAATTGTAATAAATTCAGGCAATTTTTCACATAAGATTTACGAATAGTTTTGTATTAATAACTACGAATTAAAAATAATTAAATTATTTACGTATATTCCAACAAGGTGCTTGCGGGGATGGCAACGAAGATTCTTTTCTCTTTTCCTTTCGCTGGTTGCCAGGACGATATTTTGAAATAAAAATAACTTTTTAATTCTAAACAAATTTATGTAGCTGAAAGGTGTAATATATCTAGTTACTAAAATATTTATTTGTCTGTGTACTGGATATCAAGTGCCATTTATTTTGTTTCTTTGCGAAATTAATTTTTACTATTATATATCGATGACGTGTATTTTTTAATCCACCCCAAACTTATTTGAGCGTCCCTTTTAAGAAGATTGCATCAAGTGCGTTTTTCAAACGCTCAATAGATGGCGCTACCATCCAAAAATTTTAAATTTTAAATTTTGAGCGTTTTAGAGCTTTTTCAATCACGTGACCTAGCTCAATCGTTTCAGGGGCCCAAAAAAACCCCAGGTACGAAATTAAAAAAGAATCCTTAGAGCAGTTTTCGAGATCGCTCGGACATACACACAAACATTCCTTGTTTAATATAAGAGCGGATACTACGCACAATCACTTAATGGTCATATTGGTAAACAAATTTAAATAAAATCGTTGCAGGTTTTGTAAAAGAAATAAAAATTCTTATACAAAATGAAAAAGTAACAGTTTTCAGCGATTTAGCTATTTCAGATTTAATGCTCTTATAGCACTGCATATAAATTTGCTCCCGTATGTCGTTTAATAGAATATACACTGCTGGCCACCCAAATTGCAACACCAAGAAAAACAAGAGATATCACAACAAAATTTATTGTGTAGATAACATGTTGACCAAGTAACAAATGATTAAATTTACAGCATTCTATGAAGCGTGGTTCCTGCCAAAATCAGTACCCAGAGTAGCCGCCGTTGTTGGAGATCACAGCTGCCACACGCCTCGGCATTGATTCAAAGAGACTTTGAATGTGTTCTTGGGGTACAGCAGACCAAGCAGCTTCCACACGTTGCCAAAGTTGATCTGGTGTGACAGCTGGGGATGAACTCTGGGTCAGTCGTTGAGCAACCATGGACCACATGTTTTCTATCGGCGAAAGATCCGGAGAGCGCGCCGGCCAGGGAAGCAATTCAATCTGGTGATTGACGAAGAACCCTTGGACAATGCGTGCCACGTGTGGCCGTGCATTATCCTGCTGAAATATGGCTGTTGGCAAGCCCTGAAGGTAAGAAAGGACAACTGGCTCCAACACCTCGGAGATGTAGCGCTGGCTGGTTAAAGTACCGGCAATGCGTACTAGAGGAGTGCGAGAGAGATATCCGATACCGCCCCATACCATAATACCCGGTGCAGGACCAGTGTGACGGTGCATAATGCAGCTGTTCAGCATCCTCTCTCCACGGTGTCTCCAGACTCGAATCCGACCGTCGTGGTGTTGCATACAGAAGCGTGACTCGTCAGTAAAGAGAATTTCATTCCATTCTGTCGTCCACATCCTTCTTTCATCGCACCATTGGCGGCGGAGACGTCTGTGGTTCCGCGTCAGAGGTAGACAAAGCAACGGACGTCTTGCGGACAGACCATTCTGCTGTAAACGACGTCGAATGGTACGCGCAGACACTGGATGATGCGTTACAGACTGAATCTGCTGTGATATGGTTCGTGATGTGACTGAGCGGTCCGTCACTGCCATGCGTACAATCTGCCTGTCATCACGTGACGTGGTGCACTGAGGTCGATGCGGTCGATCACGTCTGTCCGTCGTACCCTCCTGCACCCAACGATCACATATCCGCATCACAGTTGTTTGGTTTCGTCCAATACGACGACCGATTTCCCTGAAAGATAACCCACAATCTCGGTATGCCACTATCCTTCCTCTGTCAAACTCGGATACTTGATCAAAAGATGATCGTTGTTTCCTACGAGGCATAATTTATCGTTTTTTTGAAAAAAAAGCAAGAAAAACACAATTGCTGTACTTGAAACCGTCGAAATCTCCAAGCCTTAAATAGCGCTTTGAGGTGGCGCCACAGGCGCGCTTGATGTGCGTCTGCGCTGAAATTCTAATCATTTGCATATCTCACCTCAGCTAATGCATGTTGTAAATTTCATATTATTTGCATGCTTCCTTCAGGGTGTTGCATTTACGATGGCCAGCAGTGTATGTAGCATTGAGGTACATTTATCTTGTATGCTCAAGTGAACTGTAGTTAGTCGTGGGATAAAGCACATGTCTGATAATGAGTACATCTTATTTTCCTCAAATTGATAAATGAACGGATAAATATTTTATCGACATTTGACTTCAGTAATTAAAATATCGTTTTCAATAGATTTTTTTATAATAAGTTGATACATTTTAAACATCTCTTTGTTTTGCCATGTTTGGTTATAAAGAATAAATAAATGAATTGTTTTACTGTTTTTTGAAGAGTAAAACAATGGTTCCAATGGTTCCAAGTTTCTTGTTACTGGAGCTTTTGACTTGGGTGGATACAGACCTTTCATTTAGTTTCTAGCTAATAAAGTTCTTTACAGAAATTAGTATTTTAGAAATTGCTGATATATTTTGATTCGCGTTTTATAAAAAAATAAAATGATTTTCTTTTGAAATTTAAAATTTACCCTCTACATATACATTGTATAAAAATAACCATTTTCTGTCTGCATCTAAAATTTGAAATTCGATAAAAAATTCTAAAAAACATTTTAATCTAGCATAGCAATCATTTTAGAACGTAAGCAAAAATTCTACTCTTTTTCATCCCTGGTAAATCTGACACAATCTGTCGATAGCGGAAGGGTAATTTTGTATCAAGCAATGCATCCTTTATTCATGAACCAAAGGTAAGGCAGATTCTTGTTTTTTCTTCGAACTGTCAAGTAGAAGAATAGAAACAAAGTATAACATTTCTTCAACAAATGATAGAAAGATCTGAATATTCCATTACTTTTACTAGATTTCCAGTAAGGTTATGCGACTCGAATAATTTAATGTTTCAATAAATTTTAAGGACAAAGTAAAAAAAATTATAATACATTAATCATATGGATTTTATTCTAAAACATTACTACAAAAGATAAAGAAATATATTCAAATTAATTCTAGCACTTGCACTTCAAGAGGTATTTAAAAAGTATAATTTTGTATTTTTAATGCATTTGAATGAACGAATGCAATTATTTTAGATAAAAAATGTATGTTTGAGAAAAGAAAAAAATAGATTAAATTATTATTGATTAATTGTTTTATTTATAAAAGGAAAAAAAGTGAACCAATGTTATTTATTTTGGAAAAAAAATTATTGTAAAACTCGGTCTAATGACCTATAAAAATTGTTGGCCACACTAACTGTTAATTATTTCGAATTTTTAACAGCAAGTTCTTCATTTATAATGAAGTTATTGTCATTTTATTCTTTTACCCTAAAATGTAATCGTATATTTTATTCATTAAATCATTGGATGGAAGTAAATATGAGCTTTTTTGTAAGGATATTGTAAACAAAATATTAAAAAATGAAGCACATTTTTAATAACTCAGAACTAAATACTGAATTTTTGACCTAGTACTAATACATCACACCTAGTTCAAAAGTATTTCATATAATGAGTTGTGTTACTAAACTTAACGTATTTCATTTTTTTACCCTTGCTAAATCAATGAAATCTGAAAAAAATTATAATTTTTAGATAGTCAAAAAAGAAAAATCACAAAGATTCGTTCACATAGAAAACTTATGGATACATAAAAAAGGATAAAGACTTGTTTTTGGATACGGAACTGAAAGTGAAAAAATAAATAATACAAAAAGTGTCTTTGAATACATTTTCATTTATACTAGGTAACCACACATGTGATCACATGTAAACATAGAATACATGTTTATGTACTTTTGTCATTATTATTTTAATTATGAAGCCACTTTCAATTTATGAGATTGAAAATTAAATTAAAAAAATTGTGAAATGAAAGACGTTTTCACATGTTATTTATGAACTTTTTCGATGAAAGTGAAACTAACTTATAAAACGTGCACAATGTAGCAACACAATTGTTTACTTAAGAAATAATATATCCAATCTGGAAAGGCTTATTACATTTCCCTTTTTAGGTGATTCACAAATTTTTTAATTATTATTCAAACTGCAATTTATGAAATTTAAACTGCGCAATTGCAATGATTTCATCATCGTTTATTATTAAATAAGCAATAAAATCTGTAATAATTTAACGAGAATCATATTAATGGCTTAACTTATTATGTTTCTGAATGGTAAACGAAAATGATTAAATTGTAATTAGCAAAGGGTATATTGATCTTCTGATCCAACAGCTTTCAATGTTCTGATTAATGACATTTTAAAGAATATTTTGCTACTAGTTTAGAAAGATTTGATAGTACTTATGATGCATGCGATTTACAAAAATTTAACTTAGGAAGAAATTATGCTAATTTAGTACCGAACTATTCAAGTTGCATAAATTAAGTTTGAAGTTTGTTTGATAAATGAACTTTCCACTTACGGTAAACATTTTTTTAATAGCGGGGGAATACAAGTGGAAATGTATGTTACATCAATAGGAACAGTTTGGAAGAAAAAACGAAAATGATATTCGGTCTTTGAAGAGAAAGTGAATTAGTTATGTAAAATTCTTGTAGAGCTTTACATAAAGGCAAAACCATGTGTCGTCTTTACGTGGTTATAGCTATCTAAAAATAATAAATATTGAAGTTAATAATACAGCTGTACTGTAAGAAATACCTCTAAATTTACCACAGAAATTGCTGTGAAATTATACAGTAAAAGTGTAGCACCTTTGGAATATAGCATAGTGTGTTGTAAATCCACTCACAAAATGACGTAATGACATCAATAAGCTCAATCACGTAGAACCTTGTACAACAAATTGACACAGTCTTTACATCACAACGTGTTGGCGTTCCGTTTACCGATTCGTTGTGCTGTAATCTAGGTAATTATTTATTGCAGTGTCTTTGTGTTGTATTTGCAGCTGCTGTTTTATTTCTTTCTATGTTCTTCGCTTGCTCAAGATAAGATTTTCATTTGACTACAATTTCCAAAATCAGTTAGTAAACTTAAATGCCATATATAAGGTATTTTAACTTAATTGTTATATAGCATTGTTATATTTCAAATTCGAAGCTGTTATTATTTGACATTTAAAAACTAAAATTGCTTTTTTAAGGCAAATGTGTATGAGGGGGTACCTGCATAGTGGGGTTGACTTGGGCGGAGGACCTTTAAAGGGCTTTAACGATTATTCACGATACATCTGGAGAAAACCGCCCCAAACTCCAGAACGATAGATCGAAAACCGCGCGGTAGGCCAGAGCCTGGACCTTCATACTTCAGACATCTATCATATTCAATGTCTTAACTACTTGGACACGGTGGAGCCAAAACTAAAAACAGAAAAGGAAAAATACACAGTAGTACATCGCACCGAAAAATGCATTGTCCTGAAAAATTCAGTAAAAAAAATGATTCGCGGAAACCGTCCGCAAAAATCATCATGCTTCTAATCGTAAAGAGAATTTAACCACTAAATTTAAACAAACTGGCCGATCTCACCGTCTACGACAAATTGACAGTAAGTATGGTTTTAGAACTGACGATAGTACGACTTAACTCGTACAATTGTGTTTTTTTTCGAAAATGGAGGTAGTAGGCACGTGTTTTGGACTAAAGTGAATAAATGAACCATTTTTGTCAAATACCTTACTAATTGACTAACTTTTTAACGGAATTAAATAAACGTAATTTGAATAATTCAAACACCTCAGTTAAAAGGTATTGGCTTAATTGTGTTCTGGGTATGGTAAAGTGGCTACTATTTAGAACGTCATTTGACGTTAATTATAAAAGTTAAAATTTCTAAATATAAAATGGTGGTTAATAGATGTAGTCGTTATTTAGATTAATTGATTAACTTTGAAAAAAGGATTAGTGCGTTTCATAATAAAATGACTGTCAAGTGACAATGTGCAGGTTTTGGTCTAAAGTTGAAAATGCGTTATTTTTGGGTATGTTCCCTTTCTTACTAAATTTTTTATTTTTATGCTACATTAAGAAATAGTTTATTAAGCATTATATTTAAAAGATTTATTTGGTATGTACTAGCTGCGTTGCCCGGGAGCACTGACTATTTTGGCACAGGTTGCAAAAAAACATTGTCCGCTAATCTAGTAGCACGGATTATTTTTACAATCAAATACAGTAAATGAACATGAATTCCAAATGTACACATTGATAACACACACAGACAAGAATGAATTTCCTTGGAATATTTCGCATATGATTAAAGAATAAAAATAAGGGATAAAAGCAAGCAGGCAAATTGAAGTAGGATACAGAAAAAAGGAAAAAGAAAAAGAAAAACAACACTAAATTGCAAAAATTGTAGGAAAGGGACAAAACATAAAGTAACCAAAAAAGTACTAAGCGTATTAATTTTTCTTCAGTACCATCCCATGGTGGTCTGGGCGCTTAACTCCGTTCCCATAAGAACACGGCAAGTGAAGCAGCATCCGGCTTGGCCAGTGCTTGGGAGGGCCAACTCCCTCTCGTCTCGACTGCTGTGGGACCGTGCACGCTAATGGGAGCTGGCGCACATAAAATCTGTCGTGTCTCCAATGTCCTCTAAGTTGTTAAACGATACCTCTGGAGGTGCCGATTTCAAGGGTTTGGTCCCCCCTCTGGAACTGGTTCAAAATTAGGGGACCAAGGGCTAAGTCGGACTTCCTCCCACTGGGGCCCTAAAAATGGAAGACGCCCCGCCCCTCTGCCCATCGCCTCCCAACTGGGGGGATCTTGCACCGCATGCGGTTGTCAGGTGGCACGAGTAACGAAAATAACAACATTTTTCTTCAGTAATAGCTGTCTCATGTGCTATTTAGTTAGTAGGCCGAATTTGGTCCTGGTGCGAAGAACAGTTAAAGTCTACTACTCTGAAAAAATATTCAGAAAAAGCATTTCCTTCTATAGCCCGCCACTCAACCATGCATCAATCTCTCAGTCTGAGTCATAGCCCAAGGGGAAATTCCTTTAACAATTATTTCTCCATCCAGCGACGTAACGTCCTTACCACCAGTCCAGATGCTATAAGAACCATTTCGAGTGCCTTGCATTCGCCATCCGATTGAGAATGAAGGAAGGTACGAAAAAGTATTTATAGACTTTTTTTAATTAAAGAAATAAATTTCATTATTTTTTAATAGTGGTCGAAATGTTCAGTCGTAATAATTATCAAATTTTAAATCAATCCGTAAATAAATAATTTCTCCATAGTGATAATTTGCTCGTAATTCTGGTATTTTTTTGCTTTAAAAATTATCAAAAAGTCAAATTCAGATACGATGCTCTATCAAAACTCATACGAAAATCATTAGCTCGATTTTATGATGTAAGAAATATAGTTTTTGGAGGAAAATTCAGCTTGCCGGAGCGCGAAAAATCGGCGAAAAATGGACAAAATACAACATAAGTAAGAAATATACTTTATGGAGGAAAATTCAGCTTGCCGGAGCGCGAAAAATTGGCGAAAAATGGACAAAATACAACATAAGTAAGAAAATAATAATTTGATTAATTATTTTAACTACACCAAAGCTCTTTTTTGTTTTTCCCCGATAACATTGTTTCTGCAGTGTTATAGGAATTTTCCCATATCGTATATTAAGTAATAATGTGATTTATTACTCGATTTCCTGATCATTTCTTGAGATCATGATTTATGTTACTTTATTATTGTGGCTTATTTAAAATTTTAGTGCTTTGTTTCTATTTTTTGTTTTTACTTGTGGTAGAAAGCGTTGGTTAGTAGATTAAAAGCTTCACAAGCCTCGTTGTCCAAATGCAGATGTTTAAGAAATGAGGTTCATCTGCTTATGTTTGTATATTTACTCTGTACTAATTCTGGTTGACATTGATTAATCATTGTTAAATGTATATTTCTGCTTTTTAAAATATTACTAGATTTGTTCATTTTTTTGTTAATTAAGTTTTTATTTTGTTCTACGTGTATATACGTAGTACATGGTTTCGTAATTATATAAAATTTATACATATATGTGGATATAAATGGTATATACTTATAAAACCGAACTGAACGTTATGAACTTAATTTTATTTATACTTAACAAGGGTGAATAGAGACTGTGTATGTGACAGTAACACATATAAAAATCAACATTTCATTTCGCATATATTCCGTGGTATGTATTGTTACTAATCGAAATCACACAATTTTCACATGGGCATGTTGTTTATTTTTATTTCTTGAAGAAAGCATACAAAAAAGCAGTTTATTAACTACAAATTATATAAATAAAAGCTTTTTTATAAGAAAATTGCGAAAGGGAATCAGGTTGAAAAATATAATTACTTTCATGAATGAGTAAGAAGATTTTCCATTAATACATATAATTTTTTTCTTTTTCTTTTCAGATTGAAATGCCACTGAAAGAATGTCACATCACGTTCATTCGTAAATCGAAGTCCTCTTTCGAAATCGCTAAGCTTTAAATAGTTAAAAGTACATAGGAGAGGAGGTCAGCGAAATAATAACTGAAATCCTTGTTTCCATAAATCTGTCAAAAGCCCTAGCATCACTATATCATCTCCTCTTCAGCAGTTTTGAGGAGTAGATTTTTTTTTTTTTTTACGAGTTCAAATGGACATCAGAACGCCAAAAGTAAATAATCGTTCTTTTGAACCTTTTGCTATTTCTATGCTGGCTCCTGGTCAAACTATAATGATGGATAAGGCTGCGGATGTGTTTAAAATACAAAGATTCGCTCGTACTTCTATCTCTGCAGATGGAGCTTCATTTTTAGAATGAATCATGTCTTTGAACTGAATTTTATTCACATCAACTATGATATATATTTCAGATATTTAAATTTGACATTTTTACAGATTTCTTTTATGAATCATAAAGAAATTCACGTTTAAAGTAGAGATTACGCATTAAACTTCTTAATTATTATTTTGTAAGCGTCGTGGAATTATACTAAGAATATATCCAATATTCAGCATAACCGAGCTTATGAAGTTTATCACAAATTTTTGTGAACAGTTACATTAATTTGAAGAGTTTTGATTAAGTCTATTTTGCTGTTATAGATGAGGATTTTAACTGAATAAACTATTTGTGTGAAAGTTATTTTTATCAATGGGTAGGCATTTGCTCATTAAGCATTTTGCCTTTACTGAGGCCCGAAATGCTATCCATTTTATAATGGGAGTGCTCAGTGAGCTGCCAGCGTTACCTCATATGAAGGGACGGACATGTTAACATCCATGCCCAAGCCGGAATTCGAACCCGGACCCAAGGCGTGATACAATAGTTCTTAAGCCACTAAACCACCTGGGCGGCATTTGTGTGAAAGTGAAAGAAACTATATTTATGCGAAAGTGAGTTGATAAAAGAACACCAACAAGATTGGCCTTACGAGCAATCCCAGCTTACACTAGTTCTCTGAATGAGTATTAATGTTCAGAAAACCTATTTATAGTGCATAAGATGCAGCTTAAAGATCTCTCTGTGCAAAATTATTGTATAAAATTCTCAAAATAAATTCTGGTACAAATGCAAATATATGGATAAAATAGTGAAACACCCATTACAGTTGTCAAACTGGAACAGAAAGTTAAAAATGATTCGCAATTCCAAAAATGAATGTAAACTTTGGAACTCACTGTGACGCACAGCAAGATAATTAATCGTGAGGAAAGGCTCCAGCAAGCGAATAAAATTAAGAAATAAAATCTGATATTAAGATCTAGCTAATCACACAAAGAAAGGCTTAAAGTTTTGCATGTATAAGACATGTAGATTTATGTAATTATTTTTCAAAATCTAAAACACAAATGTCATAAGTTAAATGGAAACTGTCTGATTGTCTTATAATAAAGACCCACTGCTTACCTAAATGCTTTGTATTTTTATTATTGTACACAGACACATCAAATAAATCTTATTTTGCTTAATTCACTGCGCATAAATCTCAAATTTCACGAAAATCCTTAAAATATACAGCCAGGCACGTAGCCCGTGTGTGGGCCATGGTGGTCCCGGGTCCATCCCAAAATTTGAATTTTTGTTAATTGGATATTAATAATCACGCCTTTTTGTTATAAATTCTAAATTTTCTACTTTTCGGGCCCTCCTGGAAATTTTCTTTTTGGCTACTTACCTGTATACAGAAAATGCTAAAATCTTCTATGCTTCTTAGTTCTCGATTTTTAAAAATTATTTGACTTGTTAAGGCTAAGTTGTTGTTGTCGTTTCTAATGCCTTCTGGAAAACCGCTGAGCGTCGGCAGATCCTCCATATAGGATTATGATGGGCAAAAAGGAGCGACTTCCATTATATTCAGTCCCAGTGGGAGGAAGACCGACTAATTGGGGGTCTCCTAATTTTGAACGAATTTCAGATGAGAGACCAGCACATGGATTGGCACCCTCAGAGGTATCGTTTCAATACCGAAGACATTGGGACCACGACAGATTTCACGTGAATCAGCTCACTTTAGCGTGAACGGTCACACAGCTGTCCGATCGAGAGGGGTTGTCACCCTCCCAAGCACTGACTAAGGTCGGTGCCCAGCTTCACTTTCGGTGCTCTTATGAGAACCGAGCTGAAACCGGCTAAGCCATTGCGGGACTAATGCTAAGTACGATGCAAATACTAATATCCGTGTTTAATAGCAGTTAAATTACATGTTTTGGTTAAATGAAAAATGCAATTAGTTTTTTAAAGATTCTTATATCCTAATTTTACATTATTAACTGAGAAGACGCGAAGTTTGTTCGAGTATTATGTAAATTCCTCGATTTGAGAATAACAAATTCTTTAAAAAAGAATGGCTTTACTTGTATATTTGAGTGTCTTACATATCTGAATGCGGAATTTTAGATTGCGCCTGTATGCCAGTTTAAAGTATCATAAAAACATTTACTCTTATAAAATGAAGCTATAACCAATATGCACATAAATACAAGCTGTACAACGTACATATTTGAAGAATTTCATTAAGTATCTAAAATTGCTAAACTCAATTTTCTTTGAGTATTTCAATTCATTTCCATGGAATAGTTTTAGTGCAGGGGAGACAGTTACTAAAATGTAGTACAGCAACTGAGCCGGCACATTGCTGAACATACTTTTCCATTGCTATATGAATATGAATCTAAAACACCGCTTGTACTTTTCTATTTTTCCCATGAAAAAAAAAAAAAAAGATTTAAAGAAAATAGGAATCTCTAATGATAGAGGAGCTTATGTATGCAAACTTTTCTGATATGATGCAGGGTGTTTCACGAAGAACCCCTAACTTTGAAAATGAATAACTCAAAAACGGTGATTGATAGAAACATGAAACAAGTGGTATGTTGATAATAAGAACCGTAAGAATTTGATACTGAAACCACAAAATTTAGTTACAAATTGCACCGATAGATGGCATTATAAGCGGCAATACGGATGCTAGAAAGAGATCTCAGAGACCGAGAACAATCATATCAAAACCGATTTAATATGCGCATCTTCCACACTACATGCTAGGACCGTATCAAGGAAAATATTTCGGGGTTGGGGAAGCGAGTGAGGTCGAGAGAATATGGAAGTCAAATCATGAATTTTCCCATTACTGTCGATTAGTTCAACGCTATAACTCTATCATCGAATTATTCGTCGAGAATGTCAAAAATGTTTTGTGTACGGTCTAGGCGAGCCCCCATCTTGCATAAGCCATACCGCACTTGGTTGGTCATCCAACAGTTGTTGAGTGACGTCAAATGTTTCAAAGGTACAATATACCGTCAGTCATCATCGTTTCTTGAATTAAAAAAGGTCCAATGACGCCTTTTCACGAAATTGCAGCCCAAACAGTAAGCTTTGGGCAATGGAACTGTGATGAAGATCACATATCTAATTTAATAATCATTTACTTTGGCTTTCTTTAATGTAATCTATCCAAAATTCAAGAATTCTAAATCACTTCTGTTCTCATTTTTCTGCCATTTCGGCTTTTAAATCTGTATATTTACTTTTCCCTGTATGCACTATTCTTTTTGTTCATCGTCTCTTCAGACCGGTGTGCTAAAAATAGATTATATTATGTCCGTTTGCAAAATCAACGTATTTTTGATTTCCCTTCCTTTGGCTTGGAGTTGGCGTTTTTTATTTCTTGTTGCCATGCCTTGTCTTTAAAATTATTTGCTCCCGATTACGTCATTTTTTATTTTATTGGATTAACTTTTAGGGTTGCTCTGGAATTGGCGTTATTGATATCAGCCAAGTGTTTGTTCTCGCCAATGTGTAATTCTGTGCTGGCGTAATTTTTGAATCATTCCACCGTAATTTCACTGTCCATATAGGTCGTCATTTTATTTTCGCTGAGCCACCACCGCCCGTTATAATAATGTTTCAATAGTATATGTTTAATAAAATAGTTTCAAGTATTTAATGTCTTTTTATTTTATTGCAACTATAAGTGTATTCGAACCTGGATTATCATGTATCACAACGCAGTCTTTAAATTTAAATCAGCCCAACCAAATAACCTTCTTTACAGGAACGGCCATGTGTGCAACAAATGAGGATTTTCTTAAATTCGTCCTACCTCTTGCAGCTCCATCTATCAGCGCAATTTTTAACTAAAGTTTTGTAGCTTCTGTATTAAATTCTTAAGTTTTTTATGAGCTAGTTAAAACATCTATCAGTCCCCGTTTTTGAGTAATATATTTTCAAAGTTAGGGGAACCCTGTAAGAATACTTATTTCGAATTATTCTTTCGTGTATTTCAAGTTTTATATGAATCAAACTAACATTACATTAATAAAAATGATTTTCTTGTTATAAGCTTTGTTGAAGGGCTAATACTTAAAGTTCACGCTTATGTAAAACAAATTTACGCTAACAAAAATAAAATTCTAAGCATAATGTATTCTTTTATACATGTATATCATGAATAGATGCACTATCGGTATCGTAAAGTACGTTTGAATTAATTTAAAGTATTCCAATCAAGCTACAGATTATAGAAACTGTTACAACACATTCTTCTCTTCGTTTTTATGTTTCTATTATGTATACAAAATATTTCATAGGATTTTACAAAATAGTCACATTTGATACACATACCATATTGGTGGGAAACGAAAGCTAATCTTAAAGCCTTGATGATAAACATAGTTTACAATGCACATAAGTAAATCAAATACACATATACTGCTAAAACGCCTATGAGATCTTGTACATTTTAAAGGTTGTTAGATTTGTAGCTATACGTTTATATTACTTTGCAACGACAAAGAAAATTTATATGAGTATCCATGCGTATACATACGTTTTAAGCAGTAACATTGTTTACAAATATCTCGGCAGGACAACATATTGACCAAATAGTAATATCTGTTCCCTCCAGATACAACCGAAATGAATGCGCATAGAATTTACCTAAGAACATGAATTTCAATGACTAGAGAAGCCCCTACTCCATGTCTGAGAGAGTTTCTCGCAATTCACATTTACCAGCGAAAATTATTGCTTTGCGTAAAATGTATCATCCCTTGCCATCGATTTCCTGAGAAGGCAATAACTATATTAGAAAGGGAAAGGAACAGCTAGGGAGTAATACACACAACAGAGCACCAATGCAACTCCACAGTACAAAGCATTCTGAATAAGAACTGCCATAAATCGCAATGATGATATACATAACCCAAAAACTGATAAACGGATGAGTGAAAGTTTGTAAAACATCATCTGAACGAGAAAAATAATAAATGTTATTCACGAGAATCATTACTGTTTGATGAATCCTTGGTTAAAAGGTAGCACGGTTAACAACAAAAAAAAAAAGGTTTACATTTATCTTGTAATTGTTAAATCATCATAAAATCTGGAGGCATTTTTTTTTTAAACTTAAACATATTTGCACTGAATCAAAAAAGAAAAATTGTGC
This sequence comes from Cheiracanthium punctorium, assembly GCA_038373885.1. Lineage (NCBI taxonomy): Eukaryota > Metazoa > Arthropoda > Arachnida > Araneae > Cheiracanthiidae > Cheiracanthium > Cheiracanthium punctorium. Next base: position 99,895 of record JAWZYV010012980.1, on the reverse strand, counting down.
CCAGTCCGTTTTTAATCCTCTAACGCGCAAGGCGACAGTTATACGCGAATCTTTAGCACATAATTTCCTCTGTAAAAACTTATAGATTACTTCTAAAATTGATGTCAGAATTAATTATATCAGTACTGACATCTGCTGAAAACTGGAAAATGTAATGAAAATGAATCGATATAGGAGAAATGGATAGACTGCTCAAATGTTCCCAACACTTAAAAAGTGCAGCTGCGGCTCTCTCTTGATGAAACTGCCAGAGCAACATGGCGGTCGATCGAATCTTCAAGTCACGCGTCGCGACAAAGACCCTTTTTGGCACAGTTGGCTGTGCGGGTACACTTTTTCAGCGTTGAGCAGTCTATCCAATTGTTACATAGATGTGATAGCGATTGCGCTTCAAAGGCACGGATTTGGATATAGAATGGTCATTGACTAGCGGCAGACGAGTGAAATAGCGTTAGCCTATGAAAGGAAAATACTCGACCCCCTTTTAATGATTATATCTACATAAACGCCCTCTGGCGAAGCATAGCGACGAACCACGATGCAATCTACTAATAACACACGCATGCGCACAGCATAAATGTAATGATTGCGAATCAGAGCGCCATCTTAAAGGCAAATTTCGTTTAGCTCTTTCAGAATACGCCAATGATCGTCGTATATACAATTCCAACAATATTCAAAGGGTTAAAAGGATATCTTTAATTAATCAGAATTAATGAAATTAGATTTTATTGTTTAGACAGATTGCGGCACTGAAGCAGGTGTAATTTAGAATAAAAAATATTCAATTGAAATATATTTGTTGCAAATGTAAAGTTTTAAAAAATACACCATAAGATAAAATAAAATTTTAATTTTTTAAACTGCTGTTTGAAACTGTTTTCAAAATGTAAATATGATTCTACTGAGTTATTAATACAAAATAACAAAAAATAAAAATAAATAAAAATAAAGGGGCGTAATAAGCGAGTTCACAATCAAATATAAAATTGAAGCGTGCAGGTGAGAAATTCATTCTCCGCTTTTGCAAACTCAAAAATTTTCCATACTTACATTTAAATTCTAGCTTTACCAGAATTATTATATGTTTCGGACTATGTGCAAGTAGTTTTTATGATAACTAATACCACACAAAAAAAACCCAGTATATCATGTTTGTTAAGTTAGTAGGATTTTTTTTTTGCATTTTTCTAAAAAATAACTAAGTGGAGAATGTGAGATTTGAATCTACACCATTCAATTATGATAATTTTCTATTCCATTTCCTCTGTCTTGAAATCTATTTTCCGTATGCATGCAGATTTCCTTATTGGCAGCTACAAAAACTTTTGTGCTCTTTATTAGTTATACAAGAGTTCGAGTTTGGAAATTGCTAACACAATCAGAGATTCCTCACTATCTACATAGGTAATGTTGGCTATTAGAGGTATACAATCAAGAGCTACATATTCGGTTATCCCAAATTAGCATTAACACATCTCCTCATTTATTGCAAGATTACCATAGAGGTTCTCGATAAAAACAGTACTTGCTGAGATTGCTTAATCTATATACTTTCGGACTATTTGATGTATATATACTATTGTGTAAGGAATAGTAGTTAAAAGTTTTCAACAAGATTTTTACGTGGTAATGAATAAAAGTTCTATAAAATACTATAAATACTGGAAATAAAAGAAAACAGAAAATTGTTAAAACCAGTATCGAAAAATCCTCAACTATTAAGCTTTGAATATTGAGCTTTTATGCGAATTGATCAAAAGTATCAAGTTTTGTGAAATCAAACATTTATAAAAATGCTTACCATGTTTATCATGTCATATTTAAAGTGAGCGAAAAGTGAAGATTGTTTTATTTCTGTACGTGATGTAAAGTTTTTACTTTAAAGAATTTTTAAATATACCAACATTAATAGTTAGGTATGGAACACAAGGTAAAAACTTTAAAACAGGGTACATGTACAAGATGAAATTTAATTTAGTGCACTCTAAGTGCATTATAAAACGTGATAAATAAAAACAGACTTGAGTTTTTTTAAGTGCTCGGTTTAAAAAAATAAGCTCTTATTCTAGGGATATCCTGTATCCCTAATACCAGAATATTTTAAAGAATATACACCGTGCAAAAATTATCACAAAACTATAAGTCTGTAGCCATAAAGTTTCTATTAAAATCATGATTTTTAACAAAACATATCATTAATATTCTCGCTAAGTGAAAAGAAAAACAAATCTCGTTAATTTTACGGAGATCATATAAATCATTGCCTAAACTGACAGAAAGCTTAAATAGCCGAGGGTAACTCTGTATTCAAACAAAAGACTTGATTTGTAAAAGCTATTTAACAACTAGTTGGCATAATCTATATTCTGCCAAAAGCAGGCCAAAAAAAAAAACAACCACGACGTAATTACCTATTATACACCATTGTTTAACAGAATTTAAAAAAGACACTTCTTTGGGACAAGACTAGTAAATAAAACAATTTTAATCAGAAATTTTTTTTAACAACAGCAGGGATAAGATATCCCTTTTGCTGAACATTTTGTTTCATATTAAGTATTCTGAAGCTCATAATTATTTGGTTTCCAATAAATCGAAATCCCAAATATTTACAACGCGTGTGACCTTTATCTTGAATGTTGATTTCACAGAAGTTGTTTTCATACTTTCAAACGTCAGATTTAGTTTAGTAATCTTTACAAAAAGGATTAATTTTTAGATAATAGTTTATATCGATAGTTATTTAACATAATCAATTCGAAGTTTCGGTTTCATATTTCGTTCAACTGATTATCTTTTCAATTTACTCGGATTTTATTTAGCAATTGTAACAAATATGAATCCAAGATTTAATAGTGTTATAATTTGTATTCAGGTTTTAAAGAAAAGTTATAAACAAACAAAGATGAATGTATATGTAAATAAACACAAAACGCTTTACTATCTGATTGTTCTTGTGGAAGATATGCAAATTGCAAACTGAAGCATTCGCCTAAAGCAAGGAGAAATCGTTAAATGTGATTATATATTGCATAAATTTAATATTGATCATATCATCACCCATTTGTGGTAGATTATTTTTAAGTCTAACGAAAACTGTGAGATAAAAATCAACTTGAATGTAAATTAAGTACAGCTTTAGTCTATTTTTGAGCCACTAAGGATTTTAAAAGATGAAATTTCCGTTTAGCAACTAAACACAATGTACTTTAGACATTGTGAGGAAAAAAGCGCACCGAAAGAAAGCGCACGGGAAAAAGCCGCACGCGGAATAAAGCGCACAATATTGAAGGGGGTTATTTTTATAGATGACAATGGGGGGGCGTGAAATAAAAAATGTAAGGAAGGAGTGGGCATCCGAAAGGGCGCAAACAGAAGATAATTTTCCAAGGACAGTGGCCTGATTTGTAAGTACACAATAAAACTCGGAAAACCACAGAAAACTCCGAACGGTTCAGTCGACGGACGCACGATGGGACCCGAACCCGGGACCTTCACACTTCGCCCATTGTGTTGGAACATGTATTCGGATTTGTGTGCTTGGTCACAAGGAGCCGCTTATAAATCCACGTCAAAGAAAGGACATACACAAGGGGGGGGGGCAAATTCCTTGGGGAGGAATTTTCTGGGTATCTAGCGCGTATTCACGTTACATCTGGAGAACACCGCCCAAAACTCCATACCGCTAGACCGACGGCCCCGCGAGAGGACAGAACCCTATTCCTCCACTTGAGCCACCTCCCAATGTCAGTGGCTTTAACCACTGTGCTACACATTGGTCACTTCGCCCGTCTACCATTTCCAGAGACATAATGTTGTTGTTTGAACATATATTCGTATTTGTGTGCTTGTTCACGAGGAACCGCTTATAAATCCACGTCAAAGAAAGGACAAACACAAATGCCTTGGGGGGAGGACTTTTCTGGGCATCTAGCGCGTATTCACGTCCAGTGACATAACCACTGTGACATGGTGAGGCACACTTCGTCTGAAAATGAGGAAATGGAGGGATCTCATGTCTGTGTGGGTTTGCGCAGCCCTCACTGTCAGCCGCCTTCGAGCGGTGAAGTCTCGGGTTCGAATCCAGTAAACCCTTGGTTGTCATTTCCCCCCTATTATTGTGTTTGTACTTTTGTTGTGCTCTTCTATGATTGTTAACACTTTGCCGTCGGCATGTCTCGTAAAAATTTCTTCGCTTGGCGCCGGGTTTGGGTGGCCGCAAAGGTTTTCGTGCAATAGACTAGTTTCTGACCTACTGTCATGGACTTGGATTCAGAAGGATTTCCATCGGCAATGCTGTTTCTTCCGCGAAAACGGAGCTAACGCGGATTCGGTCATAGATTACTAAACTAAATATGTTTTCAACTTTATGCTTTCTTTTTAACCTCCGGCGGGGTCTAAGGATAAGAAATCGAAGAAAATATGGTTATTTTTTTTTAAATGGGGGCTAGTCTGAATCAAAAGGTAAAAAATGAGTAATGAAGCTGATCTATGTAGCTTTTTTGCATTCTGGAACTAATTCGAAAAAATTTGGGCATCTGATTTAATTAAAAATCGACCGTCAACCAAGACAGCTAAAAGTGATATCCGTCGAGCCAGCGACCTATCGATTTCTGATCTTTTGACAACTACAGTCCACCTCTCTGTCAACTGAGCTATCAACGGTTTGTGTGTTAAACCTGATAAAACAGTTCCATGAAAACTCTGCTTTCCCTCTACTCGATTTGTATACGACAAGGGCACGAGGTTAGCGTAAACTTCGTATGAAAGTTGGCCTGACCATGGCACAGTGGTTATGACACTGGAAATGGTAGACGGCCGAAGTGTGAAGGTCTCGGGTTCGGGTCCCGTCGCGCGGCTGTAGACCTAACCGATCGGAGTTTTCCGTGGTTTTCTCCGTAAGTACGATTTAGGAGAGCTTAAAAAGACCCCCACCGAGGGTATTCCACCTATAGCCCGAGATCCCTCGTGCAGATAATTGGCCTTAATCCAACAACACAACACACTCGTCTGAAAGTAGACGGCCAAAGTGTGAGGGTCCCAGGTTCGGGTCCCATCACACGCCCGTCGATCAAATTTTTCAGTTTCCAGTGGTTTTCTTCGAAATTTAGCGTAAATACGGGTTAAGACCCTTTAGAAAGACCCACACGGAGGGCAACCCCCCATGAGTTGTCCTTCTGACAAGAATTTACAAGCAGCTTCGAACCAAGCCCACAAATCCGAAATACATGTCACACAAACAAAACAAACAATTCGTCTGAAAATGAGGAAATGAAACTAGTGTCCAACTAACTAGTATCCAAAAACTAAACTGATGGAATTACTGGCCCAGAGTACCACATATCCAAATGTGTCAGTTTATTTTTGTCATAAAACAGATACAAGAGAGGTAAAAATACATTTGTAGCCATACATTTATAAATATTATTCAAAGTACTATATAAAAACCCAGAATTAGAGCCACTGTCAGAAAAGAAGCAGGATATGACACACCCGACGTATCAATATTCGAAAAACTATTAGAAGAATTCTACCACACGCTTGTCCCCAAGAAGTTTGACTTTAAAATCTGCTGCACCGGGTCTCATCCCATTCCATTGAAATGTTAGGAAGACACATCGAGAACAGAAGGGTAATTCAGAACAAGAGAAGTACTCGCGCAGAATATGACACACCTGACGTGGCGATAGCCAAAAATCTATATGAAGCATTTCAAAACAAATTTTCCTCTTCAAGTTTATGATATTAGTCAGCTACATCTGGTCTCATACATTTTCAAACAAATTTAGGTAGGCACATCGACAAAAAAAGAGGGTCGCGAATGTATTATGTTGTTGTTGTTGCTTATCCTCTTTAGAAGATCTGACATATGTCAGATCAACTCCAAAAGATTGTTGACCGACAGAAAATCAATAACTAAAAGGGGGGCAGATGTTAAGTCCTCCTTAGAAAGTCCGACGCAACTCAGTGTGTGCTCTGGAGAGGCTGGATGATCACAGCATTTCTTGCAAGTGGGGTGGATTTTCTTGCCATGTTCATACGAAAGACACTTAAGGTGGCCCCTTTTAAGTCTAGCAAGTGTAGTCTGGGAGCCACGATCACATTTAAATTCCAGAAGAGAGCCAGGGGATGTTCCGGTGTACCATTGGTGCGCAGGTGGAATACGCCAAATTGAATTTAATTTAGATTTTTCATATGAATACAGTTCTTGGTGAGTAAGCGAAACACCAGTGGTCGTTTCGTCCTCACTGTCTTCTTTTGCCAATCTATCTGCAACCTCATTACCACTAATGTTTACTTGTGATGGGATTCATTGGAGATGGATGTCGTGATTGAATGTATTATACCCTGCGCAAGTGCTGAGCGTTAAGGCGTTTCCATCAGTTTTAAACAAAACAGCTGATAGTCGTTCTTAAAGTCAACAGAGTGCAGTTACTTGAAAAACTAAATTGACTGAAATATTAGCTAGTTGATTCAGTTTTCAATTTTTTTGTTTATATTTGCTTCGAGGACGTCATGGTAAAACAACGCATTTATCCAATCCAAGCAACGAAACTAAACAAACTGAATGCATCCATAAACTCGAAAGAAAATAAAACTAGTAATCGCACTTTTTCTAGTTTTTGTCAGTTTTTGTACGAAAGCTAGTGGCACGACTTGATGAGTTTACGAACACGCCCAATGTTGCGAGAAGGTGGACAATGGTACGAGAAGGTGGACAATGGTGGACATTCGTAAACGACAAACTCGTTGCACGAGTTTTCGTAAGAAAACTGGAATGCGTGTGTTTAGTGCTATCAGTGGTTATCAGTTTCTTTTGATTTTACGGACAACTTCAGTTTATTTAGTTTCGTCGCCTAGGACACGTCTTTGTTTACAATTCGCGAATGCGTTAATTTTAAAGAAGAGAGTTTTTAGTACATACTCAATATAAAATCAACAGGATTTTTAAAAGCAAGAGTGACCATAATTGAGTACACAGATCAAAATTTAGAAATTTCAACTTCCTCTTTTCAAAAGTATTTAGCAAGAGAAGTTCAAATTTCGCTAATAATGGTTTAAATCAATGTCAATCTCAACACTAAAACATGCATTTTTGAATTTACTAAAATGAAAAATACAAGAAAATGATTCCCTTTGAAAAATTATGTACCTTCGTAGCAGTTTCTAACGTATGCATGAATTTCCTCCTCGGAAAAAATAATATTTGCAGCTTCAGCAAACGTAAAATACTTATCATAACAACATACTTTTCCATAACAACGGAGGTCGTTTCTAAACAAAAGCAATGTGCAGCAAGTAATCTTCTCAACAAACTCAAGGAACCTAATCCGCGCTGAGTTTACTTCGTTTGAAACTAATCGCACTCCGTTTTGTATACGAACGCTCTAGTTTTTAAGCTGAATGCACTCAGTTTCCTTTATGAACACCTTAGGTAGAAACTCGTTGCACGAGTGCAACTCGTTTGGCGTTTACGAATGAGGACAATAATTGCATATTCAAATAGCTGTGAAAGGATTTTCTCAAGTCATGGTGTTTGCCTATCTTATCGTACTTCAAATGCCAATTTCCCTGTAGTTCCTCTTCATGTCTCTCACCGTTACATTTCCAAAATTATGTTTGAACGTAAATCAAATTTATCACGTCAATTTCATATTTAAAATATTGTTCTACTAATTAGCCATATCATAACTAACTCTTTAGTGAAGAGTTTTGCATTTATTCGGGGCCATCGTGATTCTACCGGTCCTGCTTGTGAACTCCGAAAGAGGCCTACGGATGTTTCCTCATTGGTTAGATTCGGCCATTAGATGACGTATCTAAGTGCTCAAACCAATAAGTGAGCATCCGTAGGCCTTTTTTAATGACTCATCGGAGTGCACAAGCAGCCCTGTAGAAACACGACGGCCCAATTCATTCAAAGTTGATATCCATACACTCTCAAAAATGTATTCGAGTGCAAATCAATTTACCTATGTCGGTTTTATTATAAAATGTTGTTCTTTATAAAGAGTTGATTATGTGGTGCATAATAACAACTTCTAATATTTATCATCTGCTGCATGCTTTTTTCAAAAGTTAATTAGTTACTCACAAAATTAATATAGGAAATTTCTCTCGTACTCAAATACATTTTTGAGTGGATGCACTGAATATTGATATTTCTAGAAAAATACACGTATTAAAGAGTTAATAACTTCTCCTACCTATGTCTAATTTTGTGTTTTAACAAAGACTAATTAGTTATTTAAAAAAACCAATGTAGGAAATTTTACATTTCACTTCAATATTTTTTGAGTTTGTTCACACGGTACACCCTCCAAAAAAAGTATTCGAGCAAGAGAGAAATTTCCTATTTTATATTTGCGAATAGTAATTGAGTTTTTGTAAAACGCACAACTTGATAGAAATATGGAAAGTCATATTTATAAATAGCCTAATTCATATTCTATGATAAATAATTTTTAATATACGAAACCAACGTAGAAAATTTCTCTCTTGCTCGAATACTTTTTTTGAAAAATTGTACCTTGTTCTTCCATAAGCCGCTTGCTCTTTTGTGAACACAATCTACCTCTAATATACGGCTGATAGAATGCTGGTGTTTAAAATCATTTATTCCCAGTTATGAGTCTCGTTATAGGTCTCGAAATAAGCGAGGCAAAAGTCCTAACTCAAGTCGTCAGAGTGGCTTATCTGTACAGCACTTCCACGTGCGTTATCTGAGTGACAACTGATTCTGGTCAGATTATGTTATCGTATTTCATATTGAATTCCACGAAGAAAATGTAAAAACATAAATTTTAACCATCTTTAATTAATTTAAAGCATAATATTCCCACCGGGAAATAATTGTCAAAAGGTTGCTTCACAAATTCACTCTCCTTCAAAAACCCAAGGCTGGGATGCAGGCTCTAATGACGGTCAATAAACCAGTTTATTGGCCCACTGCAGTTTTATTATTGGTTTAAAAACTGGAATCGGTCAATAAATCTAGTTTATCATTAGAGAGTCTGCATCCAGTCCAATAAATTATTGCTGTTTAACCCTCCGCTGGTAAGTGGACCATGATCATAGAACACTCATAAAAGAATTCGAGTAATGCCCAAATTCCCTATTTTATTTTTGTAAATAACTTATACTGAAATTCCTTACGAGAACTGTTTGCTTGTAACGCAGAAGATTGTTGCTCCTCGGTTTGCTACGATCTCCCAAATGCTCTGTCCTCCTAAAAGCGTTACATGGCATTCACGCGCCATCGTGTATCTGATAGCCAGCAGACGATCACGAATATGAGAATTGAATTGAGAATTGTTCTTGAGGTTTCTGACTGCAATCTCGAGGATGGTCTTATACCCCTGAATATCCGTTTTTGACATTTATGAATTCCATATAACATTTATTAAAAACAGAGAGCACAACAGATGTACAAACACAGAAGAAGGGGGTGGAAATGACAACCATGGGTTAACGGGATTCGAACCCGAGACCTCACCGCTCGCAGGCGGCTGGCAGAGATGGGTGTGCAAACCCTCGCAGCCATGAGATCCCCGATCACGAATATAAATACAGGTAACAGAAGATTCTTGTACACGGATAATATGCAAGTTACGGGATAGATTAGCCCCTTAACGTGCAATAGTTCCGTTGTTAAACAACTTTTCTGACATTTTCACCGTTGATCGTAAAAATACATAAGCATTAGTCAATTCTCCTATATCTGCTTCACGATTAATAAATTTAATTACCACAAAAGGCTTATTGGTGTCAAAGGAACATGTACATGCTGCACATTTTTATTGCATTTTTTTAAAAAGTTGTCCTAAAATTAAATAAAATCATATAAGGAAAATCACAATGATTGTATCTGATGATCTCTAATGAATGTCGGAGTTCATCAAATCATAGAAGTCGTAATCTTCTTGGTCGTTTAATTTTACTAACACCATGAATTCCTATGCAAATTCTTATGTTTAAGCAAATATATCTCTTAACTTTGAAAAAATGCAGAATAGATTATCGAACTCGTCCTGAATGGTTGATTCCTGATTCTGTGTGACGTCAATATTATTTCCACGTCACGGAATGTTCTGTTTCAAAGTCGAGCATCGTTATCGAAGGGATAGAATTTGACTGATTGCGCATGAAATTTTAAAACAGAAAGAGTTGCTTTCATATTGAGCGAGATTTTTGAAAATGCATACATAGCAAAATAAAAGGTGATACGTGCATCTCCCTTTTAAACACTTAATTTATAATACTGAAGAATGTTAGTAAAGAATTGCTTTTATTGTTGACAGGAAGCGTAAGGATTGGTGGAAGATACCGCGAAACTACGAACAGGATCGCCATTTGTCAAAAGACGGCTGAGATATGTATGTTTAGACTCTTAGGATACTGAACTTCTAGCATGTTATATCTACCAGAGTCTTCTTGACCAAGTAATTATGAAATTGATTCATTTATATACATGTTAAGTAAAACTTAATTTTCTTGGATTACATTTGCTTTTGGTTGTTTTATATAGTCTGGGAAAAACAAAGTTTCTAACTAAAATTTAAAAAGGATGTCATAATACTGTGCCTATAGTTTCAAATCAAGATATAATTGTAAAAAAAAAATTCCATTGATAATTCACCAGTCACTAATACAATTCACTTTCATTGTTTTGTTGACATTTCCAGTATTTGCAGTTGATTTAACCCCATTTCATTCCGACCATGTCCCGTCACATTCACAAATTTATGATAGTGACTGAACTGATAAATTTCAGGCACTAATTCTATTTGTTATATATTAAAATATATTTTATCTGTTTAATGTTTAACAAATGGTATAACTCTAATTTTTACAGGAAATACGAAGTAACATTCCTTTGTAGTTAAAAAGTGCTTAGTATTTGTTTTAAAACTATTGTAACTTGGATTTATGTGATTAATAGCATATTAATATTGATTATAAAGCATGCATATAATATAAATTGACGAAATCTAAATAATCAACCTGCATATGAATAGGAACATATATTTAGTGTTACAAATGCAGTAGTCTGTAAATGTGTTAAGAAAATCTCAAAACATAATATTTCCAGATTAGCTTCTTGTGCTAAAGTGCTTGTAAAATTATGAGACTGATAAGTTTAACACAGAATAAGCAAAAGTCGATGGTCTATGCATTGTCTGTTATGCCTTTTCAAAATTTCCAAATTTATTGCGTATTATGCAAATACTTCACATAAATTACACATCCATGACACTGAAATATAGTTTGGTAATGCTTGCGTATGAAAAATTTTATTTTATCGGAATAACTGAAAAGCGTAGACTCGTATACAAATATTGGTACTTCTGCAAGAGTTTACAGCATTGAAAGAAATGCATCGGGGTTTTATTAACCTGCTTATTGCACTTTTAAGTTTACTTAATTATTATACTTTGTTTAGGTTTTTGAAGATGTTAGTTTTGAGATGTCCCTGCCTTCCCAACCTTTGCTGTCTTAATCGAATCTGTTCTACAAACAAGGTATCTTTTACAAAGGAGCTATTTGCAGAAGATTGGGTAATGTTTGCAGGAAATTTAAATGTGAGTAAAATATTTTGAATGCTCAATTTTTTCTTGTTCTTTTTGAAAAAAATTAAATTTACTTGAGTTTATTATTTGTGACTGGGTAAGTACTGCACAAGTACTTTGTAATGTTATTTGCAGTAACTTTTGAATGTGTCATAATTTGAATGCCATAAAGGCTAAGCATCCGCAAGAAGGCTTCAAGATTTTAGCGTTATTCCAGAGGGGAGGGGGCTTCCCGCCTACTGAGCCCCTCGTTGAACGGTGGAGGGCTGCCAGTGAAATGTCTTTAAAACTAAATATTTTCAATACGTTTCTCTACCGAATTCCTTTATACTTAGAATATACTATTATTAACAGTAATTAATTTTTTTTAATTCCCGCCACCCCTCTAGTTTCCAAATTTGAACAATAACGCCCCTCCCCAGCAAAAAAAAAAAATAAAATATATTGCGATGTACAATACAGAATACCGTGTATACAAGTGTATTTTTTCATCTTGTATTCTTAATAATTCTCGAAACTAAAACAAAGTGCTTCTGTGAAACCATGTAAATTATGCTTTCAGGTTTAATTAAAATACTTAGTTATAGCTTTACAAATTAATATTAGCTGTAACTCTAGAAACTAAAAAAGTGATTCAGTGAGACCATGAAAATTATGCTTTAGGGTTTCATTAAAATATTTATTTATAGTTTTACAGGGGGAAATATCGTAAGCTGCTGTCGTCGCCAAGTCTCGATGCGTCGCCAAATTTGAAGATCGTTGGGCAGTTTGTTTACGGTGGCGATAGTTTCAGATATCTGTTGCAACCTGTGTTTGGAGTTGAACTGTTGGCTGGTGCTGTAGTTTGATGAAAAAACGCTCGGTTGATTGATTCAACGGTAGCAGGATGTTCGGTAAGGGAATTTTGTGATTGGTTTAGGCAGTTTAATTGTAATCGGTAAACCGAAGTTTAATAAGAAGCAGAATTTGAATTTGATGCGTCAGTTGTTGTTGTTTTTTTTTTTTTTTTTTTGGTGTGTGGTACGAGGTTAGTTGTTCCGGGGATTACAAGGTGTATTTTTCTTATTTAGAAATGGCGTCCGTTGCTTAAAGATGTAGTGAATGTTATGTTATTGTATGAACAGAAAGTGTGTGTTTGTTAGAAATAGGGTGTGAATATAAATCTAAATAAAAGAAAGCATGTTGGTGTTACGTTATTAGCAGGTGTGTGTTACGGATATTTCTGAGCGGTTAATTAAAATAAATGCAAGTGTTTTTTAACGAATCTTTGCAATGTTTAAGGTTTTCAATGTAAATTTTAAATTGATATTTGATGTTATGTTTTCATAAGTGCTATACTGACTTTATATAAGGTGTATAAATATGTTGTTTAATATCAGGACTAGTTTAATCCACTGATGTATTTTGACTTGAAAACTGGCCAGTGTTTGGCCTGTTTACGTAGCTGTACAACTAGGTTGCTTAATCCACTGTAGTTTTTAGTTTAAAAGGGTCCACTGGTTGCCTAGTTTACATAGCTGTACAACTAGGCGCTTACGAAATTACTTCCGTTTTACAAATCAATATTAGCTGTATATTAAGTACCTGAAATTGATAAAATTTCTTCGTTCAACATTTATTTAGTGGCCACTTTATGTTGAATTTTTACTATTTGCAATTTAAAATTTTCATTACCTTTTTATAGTTTTGCATTTCAGAATGCTTACCGAATAACCATAATGTAACTTCTTAAGCTTGGAGCAAATAAAACTTGCATTCAGGACTTGAAGCCTTGCCACAGTATATTTTTTAGAGAAGGGCGACGTAGGTCCACCTACTAGGTGCCTCCATAATAAAGTGGCCAACAATTCCGGCCCGCTGTGGCCAAAGCCTTTCAAGGCAGCGGCCGGCATTGGGGAAAAAAATTAGAGAAGCAATTCTTGTGGATTGTGGATCACAACAGGTGTCCATGAAGTGAAATCTTCAGGTTGCCAAGATTTAATACATGACTTAAAGTTAAAATTTTTCGTAAGATTATTTTAATGCATATATTAAGAATAGAATTTCAACAGTAATGTGCTAAAACTAATATTTTCCATATACACTGCTGGCCACCCAAATTGCAACACCAAGAAAAACAAGAGATATCACAACAAAATTTATTGTGTAGATAACATGTTGACCAAGTATCAAATGATTAAATTTACAGCATTCTATGAAGCGTGGTTCCTGCCAAAATCAGTACCCAGAGTAGCCGCCGTTGTTGGAGATCACAGCTGCCACACGCCTCGGCATTGATTCAAAGAGACTTTGAATGTGTTCTTGGGGTACAGCAGACCAAGCAGCTTCCACACGTTGCCAAAGTTGATCTGGTGTGACAGCTGGGGATGAACTCTGGGTCAGTCGTTGAGCAACCATGGACCACATGTTTTCTATCGGCGAAAGATCCGGAGAGCGCGCCGGCCAGGGAAGCAATTCAATCTGGTGATTGACGAAGAACCCTTGGACAATGCGTGCCACGTGTGGCCGTGCATTATCCTGCTGAAATATGGCTGTTGGCAAGCCCTGAAGGTAAGAAAGGACAACTGGCTCCAACACCTCGGAGATGTAGCGCTGGCTGGTTAAAGTACCGGCAATGCGTACTAGAGGAGTGCGAGAGAGATATCCGATACCGCCCCATACCATAATACCCGGTGCAGGACCAGTGTGACGTTGCATAATGCAGCTGTTCAGCATCCTCTCTCCACGGTGTCTCCAGACTCGAATCCGACCGTCGTGGTGTTGCATACAGAAGCGTGACTCGTCAGTAAAGAGAATTTCATTCCATTCTGTCGTCCACATCCTTCTTTCATCGCACCATTGGCGGCGGAGACGTCTGTGGTTCCGCGTCAGAGGTAGACAAAGCAACGGACGTCTTGCGGACAGACCATTCTGCTGTAAACGACGTCGAATGGTACGCGCAGACACTGGATGATGCGTTACAGACTGAATCTGCTGTGATATGGTTCGTGATGTGACTGAGCGGTCCGTCACTGCCATGCGTACAATCTGCCTGTCATCACGTGACGTGGTGCACTGAGGTCGATGCGGTCGATCACGTCTGTCCGTCGTACCCTCCTGCACCCAACGATCACATATCCGCATCACAGTTGTTTGGTTTCGTCCAATACGACGACCGATTTCCCTGAAAGATAACCCACAATCTCGGTATGCCACTATCCTTCCTCTGTCAAACTCGGATACTTGATCAAAAGATGATCGTTGTTTCCTACGAGGCATAATTTATCGTTTTTTTGAAAAAAAAGCAAGAAAAACACAATTGCTGTACTTGAAACCGTCGAAATCTCCAAGCCTTAAATAGCGCTTTGAGGTGGCGCCACAGGCGCGCTTGATGTGCGTCTGCGCTGAAATTCTAATCATTTGCATATCTCACCTCAGCTAATGCATGTTGTAAATTTCATATTATTTGCATGCTTCCTTCAGGGTGTTGCATTTACGATGGCCAGCAGTGTATATACACCTTTTGATGTATGTCAGTCTGGAGAAAGTAAATATTTTAAAATTGAAAACCACGAAAATTTTATTTTAATGGAACGATCTTAAAAATCAGAATATCAGTTAATTTAAAATATATGTTGGAAATTACAATTTTGCGTGTGTGTATAGAACTTCAATAGTACTTAATCAAAAATCTTAATATTTCATAATGTATATTAAAACAGATAACGCTAAATATACGCAATTTCTTTCAACGTAGGGGTTGTCCAATCAAAATAAAGCCACCGTAATCTGTCACATACTGAGACTGTCTGACATTCGCAGACTGAAGCAGAACTGAAGGCAGCTGTCATTGAAAGCTGGGATAACACTGATGCCCTCCAAGGATTCTTAAAATATATCCCACATAGACTATTCAGTCACATGTAAATATGACAAATGTATCGGCGTTTAACAGTAGTTGCTCTATTATTCCGGAACAATCCCCCCCTCCCCCCCGCTCGCCCTTTTACACATTTAATTTTCATTCTTGCCCAGGTGTGGCAGGGGATGTTACAGTTACAAGTACATAAGTACATATTTGGCACATTATATTTGTTTCGTTCTTATTCGTCAGTTTCGCATCCAGTTACGGCACCCGATTACGATGTCTTTATTTCGGTGGGTCACACTATAGTTCACATCCAGTATGTCTACGGCTTCAGTGAGCGTGCTCTCATTTTTTAACTTTAAGGCAAATACGCGATTTGTGCAACGCATGCATCTTTGGTGTGTGGCCAGACTAAGTTTTACGGCTAAAATAAGTTTGTTTACTAAATATGACTAGTAATTAAGTGGGAAGAAAAATACTGAGAATTTTAAGAGAAAATCTTCAGTATCGGCTGAATGTTTACTATGGTTGTATGTAGCAAGCATCCTTGCTTCCCGACCGGGTTCTTTGAATGTCTCACTGAGTAGGAGCGATATCATCAGAGATATCAAGACGGACACTAGATAGCCAGGATGGAAGCAGAAAAGGTAATCCTGTCTTTGCGCGATAAAAACGAACAAGTTAACTACGTGTAAAGAGATCTTGTTAAAAAGTACTTTAAAAGTTACATCGGGGTTATTTGGGAAGGCTTGTTTCATCTACCAGAAAAAAAAAAAAAGAAAAAAACTCGTGTTCCTTATAAAGTTAGGCTTGTTTCTTGTGGAAGAAAAAACTATACACAGATTTATGTTAAAATTAAACTTTCACGCATCAGCCCACCTCGGGACCAAGACCTGCACTGCCCAACCACGCCTTCGCAACCATGGGCTCTGAGGTGCGGAAGGATATGCCACGGCGAAGTGACAGGTGTATGTAGAAGTTAAGTTTCATTTTAATAATTGGGGACCAATGTGTCTGTTAATTTTTTTATTTAACTTTGAAAATCATAAAGCTGATGAAATCATAAAACAGGATGTATAGTATGTACTTTGAAAATCATAAAGCAGGATGTATAGTACGTAAACGCTTTAAAGTAAAATGAATGTAGGTTTAGGATTTCTTGAGATATGAAATAAAGTATGTTAGAAAATTGTTAACATTCGGATTTTTTTAATAAGATTCAGTTTTTGAGCAGTTATGTCTGAGTTTACGATTTCGGGGTTTTCTGCAGGCTGATATCAAATAAGGGGTAACTTTCCGCCTTTGAATTTTCTACTTTTGGGTTCTACTTCAGACAGTTGCGGAGAAAATTACAATGGCCGCTAGATATGTTTTACAGAATACCTTTTTATGTATGCATGATTATGAGGCATGTGTCGTAAAATATGTACCGAACACTACGTTATGCGATGTATTATGACGAAAGAATGTGTACAATGTTTCGTCAAAATTAAATTTCTTGAAGGCGAACTGAGGCTTCTGAAAAAATGTTTAATTAGGGATGGACACGAGATACGCGAGGCGAGAATCGGGGCTGTCTCGTCTCGTCTCGTCTCGCAGTGATCAACCTCTATCTCGTCTCGCGTCTCGTCCCGCGTCTCGCAAAAAAATTGCCTGTCTCGTCGCGCGCGAGACGTCTCGCGAGTCTCGCAAAATTAAGGGCTGTGGTTTCGTTACCATTTTTTACCAACTTATTACTATTTTATTGAAAATTAATAATAATTACTTACATATAGCTGCATCAGTACATATATTAGTAACTATATCAGCATAAATGGGCATTTGAAGTAAAAGAAATTCAGACTTAATCCGCATATATTATGTCACACCGAAAATATCGTACTTATTTATTTATATCTGAAACTGCCTAAATGTAATATGAATGGTTTATGGGATTTTCATTTGCTTTTGATATTATGTAAAGCTTTGAATTTTGTTAGAAATGATGCAGAACTCGGGACATGTTGCGCAAATAAAATTTTAATCTAATTGAGCGGGCCCCAACGTACAGAATAGTGAATTCATAAAGTTTCAATTGGGGACGGGATAATTACATTGAAGCCTGCTTACCCCCCCCCCCCCTCTCGTTTTAGTGTACGAGATATGGGTTTCATATTTCATCGGGAACCCGGTTTTAACCTCTTCATTCACACCTAGAAAAAAGAAGAGACAACAGAGAAGACGTGTGACCAGAGTTGTTTCTCAGCATTGATCTTTGAACGCTCCGCAGAGACCCAGCGTTGTATTTGCGTAATCGCTCTAGTAGATCATTCGTTTATGTTCGCATAGTTTGGATTATGGTGAAAGGAGCATCTTTAATAGCTGAAGAAACATTTTATTCATAAATATTAATTTAAGAGAAAAATATGAAATATCCATAAGATTTAATTACAGATATATTCATACAATTTTATGAAATGTAGCGTAGCTACATTTCATAAAATTAGATTACTGGTCCAAAACCCTTCGTATGAACTGTTCCAAATCACCATTCAATTTTTTCTTCGGTGAAAATTTAACATATAAAATTCTAATAATACATCATCAGTCACAGTTAATTTTACCCGCGACTTAACTCTACGTAGAGTACTGAGACATTTTTCTGCAGTACACAAGGACGTATCGAGGATTTTATTTCGTGGTGGTAAATAAACAGAAGAAACTTCAAAAAATGTTTTCGGTCAGGGCCGGATTTAGTTTCGAGCAAATGGAGATGCAGCCTCGGTGCTTCCATAACAGAGGGGGCCCCCACGATAGATATTTTACATAAAACTTTCTGCCGCATAATTAAAAAATAAGATTATGAGCTTTACCTATAAAGGGGTCAGATGCAGCGCAACTGCAATTTTGCACACATTTCGCGTACTATTGGCACTCACCATGCTCGGTTGCGAGCCATATTTACGTTATACTAAAAGATCAACAGCAGACTACAAGTAGGCATTAGCGTAAATTATAGCTACCTGCACTGGGAATCGAACACGGGACCATCAGGCTGTGAGTAAACGCTGAACCCTCTTCGGCACACAGGTCATAGAAAGCTTTGTTTAATTTGTTTGAAAAATAGTTAAGGCCTTTAATTTCTTTGTTATCCAAGAGCCTCCACATCTCTGTCCGACAGTTTTAGTATTACATATTAACAAGTGGAGACATTTTACATGGAACAACCTTCGCACTTCCAAACTAAAAAAAATAGAGACTGATCTTACGCATACGCTACCAGTCATGAAAAAAAAAAAAAATTCTTTCTCATTAAAAAGAAATTCCTGAAAGGAAATTTTAGTTACGTAGCTGAAAACTACATTTTATTAAATTTTAATTTTGGTGTCCTGACAGTAAAAAGAAGGTACAGTATTTTATGGAATAAATTGAAGTTTTATGGAGATTAAACCTTAAATATTACAAAATTAAAATTTTTAATTAGCACCTCCTCAAAATTACTGTTACTAAAATGTGCCCCATGCATAAATTAGTTGATGTACAAAATTTCAACTTTTCATCATGAAAAAGCGTAGAGATCTGTTTAACCAAGTGAATAAGGAGCTATACAATTCCAACAATAGCAAAAGTATTAAGTATTTATGGAATCACTGTTTTTGTTCTTAATTTGTGTACAGTTTCTGAAACGCGATCTTCTGATGTAATGTTTTCGCTTCAAAAGCCATTGAAATGAGAACTAAATAATGTAAGGAGAACAATTTGCTAATTGATATTTCTTTTGCAGAGAAGTATGAAATTTTAAATTTTGTATTTATACTTGGATTTAATCTTCTGAAAATTTTAATCGAAGTCATTAAATTCTCTAGCTTTTTTTACGTAACTTTGTCATTTATTATGTATATCTATGATCAATATTTAAGGAATAAAAGCCTAGGTCATTGTTTTTGGGACACCCTGTGTGTGTGTTTGTGTATATCTATGTATTTTTATGCATATACACATACGTGCATATATGAAGCGGGTGTATGTGCACACGCGACTTGCTCTACATTTTGCACACCCTTAGGGATGGACGCGAGACGCGAGAATTCTCGCATTGTCTCTCGAGACGAGACGCGAGACGGGCATTTTTTTGCGAGACGAGAAAGAAAATATTTTGTGGGACGAGACGCGAGACGAGACAGTCTTGTCTCGCGCGAGATTTCTCGCGAGAATTCTCGCATTTTTTTCAGTCTCGCATAAATACGATCTGAAAAGCGACAATTTGCCTGAAGCCTCTACCGTTTAACTTGCGTCTCCTTCGCACATTAAGTTTGAATTTCTTTTACTTCAAATTCCCATACGTACTAATATGGTTACCAGTGGCGTAACCAGAAATTTTTCATGGAGGTGGGGAGGAAGGGTTACGACTACTGCAACTCACATATATGTATACGTGTGTGTGATAAGGGAGTGAAGAATATACATTTTGTAGGGCCAAAAATTCCTCATGGGGGGCTGACCCCTATGAACCCCTTCGCTATGCCCCTGACGGTTACTAATATATGTACTAATGTGGCTATATGTAACTAACTGTTATTATTTATATTAATTTCCAATAAAATAGTATTTATAAGCTAGTAAAAATATGGTAATAAAATCGCAGTCCTTAATTTTGCGAGACTCGCGAGACGTCTCGCGTCTCGTGCGAGACGAGACAAGCAATTTCTCTGCGAGACGCGAGACGAGACAAAGTGTTTGCGAGACGAGACGAGACAGCCCCGATTCTCGTCTCGCGCGTCTCGCGTCCATCCCTACACACCCTTATAAGAAAATCCTGGCGGCGCCCATGTTTGAATCAAGGATTTGACTTTCCTCCTTCCAATTTCTGGTGGGAAAGGGGTATTTATTTATCCAAGATCAAAACTGAATTCTAAATGCGTAGAAATACCGTAAAATTGTGACCAAGCTTTCAGGAATGAATTTGTACACCCATTCCTATCACAAGTGCATTTTCTTTCAGGTTGCAATTTTTTGCTTTTCAAAGAATATGATTTACTGCTCGGTACGGCAAAAATTTAAAATAAAATTTGGTTTGTGATTGTGTGTGATTATGGCAACCCTACACTAGGGCGATCTGACAAGGGTGGGAGTGTCTTGGTAGGAGGACTTTCTAGGGGGTTCTAGCGCGTATTCATGTTACATCTGGAGAAAACCTACCGAAACTCCAGACCGTTAGATCGATAGCCCCGAACCCGGGACCTTCACACTTCGGCCGTCTACCATTTTTAGTGCCATAACCACAGTGCCATGATGAGGCAAAATAAAATTTGGATAAAAAAGATACAATAACTTTAATAAATGAAAATTCTATGCATTAAACTCAGATTCTTGCATTTGCAGACTGGAATGTAAGCAAGAAAATTAGCACATACCTAGTTTCATAAATGACCTCTTATTTACGGATAACGTATTGTTGAAATTCCGTATAAATTTCAGCAATCAAGAAATCGTTTCATGAAATAAGAAAATGCCTCAAAACCCAAAATTGACTGATAAACAAAGTGAGTAGCATTTACTGTTTGATTAGAAATACTTATTTTTTAAAACAAATATGAATTCAATCAAATTCGCTTTCCGAATATAAATCAGAAAGTGAACTTTATCATTTGGAAAACCCTGCATCCTGTTTCGAAGTAGGATGATGTGAACGCAAAATAAAATATTGACTAATTTTAAAAATATGTAAGTGTACTCTCTTCCCTATTTTTAATGATTTTTCGTACTTTTCAGCATATAAAATGTATCCAGTACCTTTTGAAAATAGGTTTTAAATTTTACGCAGATATGCAGGCAAAAATATTAGTAGTTAGCAGGTAAAAGTATTAGTAATTAGAAGGTAAAAATATTAGTAATTAGCAGGCAAAAGACATTTAAGCTGCTAAAATATATCAAATCTTCAATTTTTAGAAATATTTTGAAAGCTTATTCTGCAAAACCAGTATGTAGTCACAAAATCGGAATTCACTTCTGAAGTGAAAATCGGCAATAGCCAGGTTAAAGTATTATAATTCCCTATACTAGTCTAAGGACGCGTAAAAAAAAGAAAAGAAAATGTTTTTAAGACTTTCATCTATTAACCTCAATACAAAAATTAAGCAGACGATAAACATCTCCTGAATATTGGTACCGTCTGAAGCTGCTTTAATTTGTAGTTAATCACTTAAAAAATTTATTATTATAATCTAGTAGTGATTCAGAGTCATTAAGATTTTTTTCTAGCAAGCAGTAGATGAATCTGTTGAGCATTGTAAAAAGAACGTCTCTTTTTATCTACAATTTAGTCATGTTTGATAGAGAGGTCATTGCTCTACATTTTTTGGTTTATCTGTGTTGGTTTCATTTATTAAACACTAGCTGCGTGCCCGTTCTTCGCACAGTAGGAAACGAAAATTTCCCTTACATGTGTAATTCGAAATTATTCGTGATGTGGAATTTAAAAAAAAAAAAGAGCAAAATTATTTGACTCTTAATGTAAAGTTTGTGTCATGAGTACTAACCTGATCATTGCAGTATAATGACTCAAAAAACTACGTCAGTGTCATTCACTATTAAAAAAGTGGAAAGCTTAATAGTTTGCAGAGAACTCCTGGCTTTCAAAATGTCTTATTTCTACATCATACTGTTTTTTAGGCTCAAGTTGTAGCATTAAATACCTAAGACACTACATTAAATGGAGCACCATTTATTTCTTTCCGAAAATGTACCATATAAGGAAAGTATTGCAATCATGAAAAAAATTCGACTTCGAGATTTTGGTGTATTTACACGTTTTGGGGTCTTCTGAATTCATTTATGCTATTTTCAAGAGATGTTTTTAAAATAGCTGCGCACCGGCTCTTCATACGGGAAGAAAGGAATATTTTACTACTAAAATCATATCTGCATGTGACAAAACAGAATTTCATTTTTAAAAAAGTTCAAGTAATCTCCTCTGTTGAAATGACTGCGGGATATATTAACGCAAATTAGAATTACTTTTCGTTTAGTTGGTTGTAAGACAACCGTTGAAAACGGATAAACACTTTTAATTTCATGAAATATTTATTAACGTGGTACATTGCGATTTATTCATACTATCTTTACAAATCTAATAATACTACCTATTACGTACATTAATACTATCTATACTCGCTTCTCCCTCTTCAAGGCTCCCTTAAAAGAAACAGCTTAGATTATTTGGCCTCAATGGGATCTTTTGATTCTGTGGCGATTCTTTGCAATTTACGCATTAGCATAAATAATAATCATTTCACGTAATGGTTGCCATTAAGGAAACTCTCCATATATATTTAATTTATACATAGTTTTATAAGATTGGCGTATTTAGCGCCGTAAACCATTTCATCTTACTGTGGGGAGAAAATATCCAAGGGGTGCCATTTTAAATATCCAATAGCGATATCTTTTATATCCTCCATAGTCCTGTCTCCTGAAAAACATCAAACTGTGTAATCTCGAGGAGCTACTTATTCCCATTTTAATTGTGACAGGGCGTTAGAGTTGCAGAGTTTACAAATTTCACGCATTTTTTTTTATTTATGACGTCACTGTTTGACTGCCGTAAAGGATACCCCGGTAGATTGAGGGAGTTAATTTCGATATTTCGCATAATTGTTTTCAAACGGTATCATTAAAACTTTGCGTTGGACCTTTATGGAGGAACGTAATTCAACGTTAAAATAAAACTATACTCGCAACCTGCATGCGTATGTTAGGCAACGCCTGCGCTAAATTAAATGCCAAAAATAAAAACAGTAAATAGAAAAATTTTAATGTATCGCGCTTTGAAACGAACTTTGTAACTTTTAAAATGAACATTTTCAGCGCCGTGAAAACATTTCAATTTTTAAATAAGCACCGGATTAAAATACCACTTCTAATAATAATAATCGCGAATTTCTTAGTTTATTTCTACAGTAAATTTTAATCAAAATATCGTCTCCCTGTGTTGAAAACAGAGCTGGAATAAATGAATTAAAATTATGGCGTAATTTTTACGTATCTTAAAGCATTTGACGTCATAGATCCTCACTTGCGAATTGAAATTCTTATATCCCATTTAAAAACTCGATTGGTTGAAAAACCCCTTTTTTCTAATCCTTTCTGTGGCAACAACTGAACATAAATTCTCGTGCCGTGATCGCAATGTAATGAATGGCGTAAGATCGCGTTGATGCTATTAAATTCTAAACATTAGGCTGCATTAAAATTCGTAAAAAATCATCTAATTTACATAATTTTTTCGTTTTTATTTTAAAAGAGGGAGAAAAGAATGTTTCACGATTTGTCAAGATATCTAAAAGTTATGACGGATAGAATTCAAGATGCGACAGTTTTAAAATTATTTTACGAAAAAAAATCGCGAAGCAGATGTTTAGTAAAAAAATTCCTAAAAATCGGTAAATCATGTTACGTATTCAGAACAAACTGTTTTTAAAAGAAAATTTTCTCCTCTATCCGATGATACAAATGCCGTTTTGCTGCGAGCGTAATTTCCGCCGTCATTACGAATTAGGTGAGAAAAAATGCCAAAAATCGCATAAAACATAAAATAAAAAAAAATCTAGGTCGAATTTTGAAAAAATCGCTTCGAGGTGCACAACTACATATTTACATCTTCCCGAGTACCAAATTTGGTGTTTCTAGGTGTAGCCGTTTGTCCGTAACGCTGCAGACAGACACACACACACACACACACACACACACACACACACACACACACACACACACACACACACACACACACACACACACACACACACACACACACACAGACACCTTCTTTTATAATAAGTAGAGATAACTAAGATACATGTATACTGGAGTAACGAAATCTACTTTAAAATCTTTATTGAATTTGACTTTCACGCTGGTGATCGGCCACTTTTCTTTGCCGGAATGTCATTTAGCTAAGGAACTAGCTCTCGGACATATGTTTCAAATTACTACAGAACCCAGAGCTCACCCAGCGCCAGGGTAGCAATCCATCATTCCCCTCCCTCCAAATAGTGGAGTACTTCGCGGTCATTAGGAGAAGATAGTTGGATCACAATTTCTGTAGAAATATAGACACCAAATTTCGTTTTAATTACTGATTTATTTATAATTATAAATATATCTTTCATTGAAAAAACGGTAAACATTCTGAGCAATTCTCGCTAGTTTTTAAAAATAGTGTATCATAATTAGTAACCATCTTACAGCAGTTAAAACACAAAATCGGTGCCTTTTCAAACTTTATTTTGCTAATATTTTTAATATTCAAATAAATAAAAAAATTTTAGAAAATGCATTAAAAACATCGTGTCACTGTCTAGATGGGGGTAAAAATGAAGGCTGAGTGTTAATAACTATCGATGTTATGAGAGAAAAAGATGTTCTCATAGGATTACATGCGAGTTCGCAGCTTCGCTTTCACTGGCCGAGAATCGCCTTAACAAAAGAGAAGAGGATATTGCAATTAGTCTATTGAGAGGTCTTGGAAGATGTTGAAAGTAATTTATTTACTTCCGCTTTGGTGACCAACAAATGTACAGACAACCCAAGATTGCTATTGGCACTTCTTTGTGGGGTGGGTATTAAAGTGGGGGTAATTATTTTTATTACATGGAACTACTTAAATTTGCATCTTTAATTTTGTTCAGGAATTCAATGCAGCTGTTTAGGATTTAAGGCGCATAAAAATGAAAAAAAAGAAGGCCTTTATATGAGGGATAGTCAGAGAACATGCAGTCTTCTCACTTCTCTAATAGGTGTAACCCCTACTGGCTCCCCCGGATATATCCGCTCGCCGAATGAGTCTGCCCAATTTTCGGCTGTGACGATCTATTCCGTCAACAAGGAACAGTACTTTTTCGGCTGCCCCAAATTTCAATCGTTGGCGCATTCAATTCTGTCTCGTTCTTTCCCCCGTTTGTTGGTCAAGTAAACTGAACTGCTTCGCTGAAAAATGGATGCTGGAACCGCTTCGCTGCCAAGTTCATTATCTACATCACCTTGATTACCAATTTGATCCTCAAACAACAACACTTCCCCACGGCCTGGAAATCCGCCATTGTCTGCCCTATTCCAAAGGCAGGACAGGATCTCAACAAGCCATCTTCCTGTCGACCTATCAGACTTCTGAGCTCGCTCAGCAAGCTCACTGAGCGTGTTATCCGAAATCGCTTGCTCGACTTTTTGCGAACACACAACATCTTACTCCCCGAAAAAATTCGGGTTTCGGGCCGGCCACTTCAGCCTTTTATTCGGGCCTGCCTTCAGCCTTTTATTCAGCCTTTTATTGAGACTGCTCACGAGGCAATCTCACAACAACACAGATCGGCCATCCTTCTCCTGGAACTCCAGAAGGCCTTTGATAAGGTCTGGCATGCAGGCCTTATGCAACTTGGCATCCCTGACACACTGATCCATTTAGTCAGGAGTTACCTACAGGATCGTACATATATGTTGTCCGAGTTAACGATGCTCTATCCGCTAGCCATCCTATACAGAGTGGTGTCCCACAGGGTTCTATCCTTGGGCCCACTCTATTTAATCTTTACATAAACGCCATCCCCACAAATCACTCTACCTCCATCGTCTTGTTCGCCGACGACACTGCCGTCATCGGTCGCGCTCAAACTGCGCATTACCTTGCCATCACTATGCAAACACACATAGACCTAATCACCGACTGGACGCGGCTCTGGAAGATCACTCTAAATGCCTCCAAATGCCAGGCCCTCAGCTTTTCCTACCGTACCCCACCCTCACGACTACAGGTCCTCGGAACTCCCATCGAGTGGAGTTCCACTGTGGTGTATCTCGGCGTCACAATTGACAAGACACTGTCATGGTACCACCACACCTCTGCTGGCACTTACAAATTGAAGGTCGATTTTGAGAAGTTAAGGCCTCTCTTCTTCAATTCAAAAATCAGTACCTAGAACAAGACACTCTTTTACAAAACCTTCGTTCAGCCAGCAGCCGCCTTTGCCGCTCCGGTATGGGCCTGCTCGGCCAAAACAAACATCAACAAACTAAAAGGGAAACAAAGTTCTATATTGCGAAAATTCCGCAATGCGCATCCCTTTATTTCCAACCATTCGCAGGGACCTTTGTGTTACCCCACTTTGTAAACACTAGCTTAAACTCTTCACACGATTTTATTCCAACTTGAACAACTTGCCGACTTTCTGTCTTCAGCTCTATTCTGT
Organism: Cheiracanthium punctorium; assembly: GCA_038373885.1. Taxonomy (NCBI): domain Eukaryota; kingdom Metazoa; phylum Arthropoda; class Arachnida; order Araneae; family Cheiracanthiidae; genus Cheiracanthium; species Cheiracanthium punctorium. Next base: position 73,256 of record JAWZYV010012980.1, on the reverse strand, counting down.
TTTCTTCCTTTTTTCCCGTTTCTTTCTTTATCCTCTCCTTTTTGTGTTTTGTATATCACTCGCCTGAGCTAATTTTAAGTATTACTTGTTTGTGTGTATTGTAGAGTGCTGATAGTATACCAGGAACGCGGTAACAAAGGATACGCAAGTTAAACGGTAGAGGCTTAAATCAAAGTTTCCCGTTTCAGGATGGCATATCTCCTTAAATACAGCACTGCTATTCCGATTGAAAAATAATTTGTATCGCAAATTTATGCGAGACGGAAAATTCTCGTGAGAAATCTCGTGCGAGACATGACTGTCTAGTCTTGTCCCGCCAAGACTGTCGCTTCTCGCGTTTCACCTCTTAAAATATTTCCTTTCTCGTCTCGCAAAAATTGCCTGTCGCGTCTCACAAGACGAGAACGCGAGACAATGCGAGATTTCTCACGTCTCGCATCTTTCTCTATGTTTAATTTACCTCCAATAATTCTTATATCCGTGATTTACGTTAGGGGCTATTCCAATTGATCCGAATCTGAGAATGCATGGAACTATTCCTACCGTGACTTAATTTGTGCATAAAGTGCTTTAAATTTAATTGAGTAACATGCATTTGATGTCACTGTCACTTACGACATGTACACTACTGGCCGTCCCGCAGTGGACTGGGCGCTAAACCCCGTTCCCATAAGAACACGGCAAGTGAAGCAGCATCTGGCTTGGCCAATGCTTGGGAGGGACTTCCCCTTCTCGGCCCGTCCGCTGTGGAACCGTGTACGCTAATGGGAGCTGGTGCACGTAAAATCCGTCGTGGCTCCAAAGTCCTCCAAGTTGTTAAACGATACCTCTGGGGGTGCCGATTTCAGGGGGTTGGTCCCTCCTCTGGAATTGGTTCAAAATTACGGGACCCCGAGCTAAGACGGACTTCCTCCCACTGGGGCTCATTGAAATGGAAGCCGCTCCTACGGCCCAACGCTTGCCTATATAGGGGGATCTGTCACCGCAACGCGGTTGCCAGAGGGCATTAGCAACAACAACAATAACACTACTGGCCATTAAAATTGTTACACCAAGAAGGCGACATGCTACAGACGGGAAATTTAAACAACAGGAAGAAGATGCTGTGGTAAGCAAATGATTAGTTTTTCAGCGTAGTCAGACTAAGCAGGCGCCGGTAGCGACACCTACAATGGGTTTGAATGAGGAAATTGTACAGCCGGTGTCTCATACACAAATTGAATTTGAACGTTTTTATCCGGCGAAAGGTTGTTTTGAGGCCTCGTGTAAAGAGATATGCTTACCACCACGTTTTTGACTCTGATAAAGGTCAAATTGTAGCCTACCGGGATTGCGGTTTATCCTATTGCAGTATTGCTGCTCCCGTCGGTTGAGATCCAATAACTGTTAGTAGAATATGGAATGGATGGATTCAGGACAGTAATACGGGACGCCGTGATGGATCTCAACGGCCGCTATCACTAGCTGCACAGAAGACAGGCAAGTGACCCGCATGGCCTTATTGAATCGTGCAGCCACGTCACGAGCCCTGAGTCAAGAAATGGTGTCGTTTGCAAGATAAGTGTCTGCACGAAATATTTCGACGACGTTTGCAGCAGCATTTACTGTTAGCTCGAAGACCATGGCTGCGGCTACCCTTGACGCTGCATCAGACAGGAGCACCTTCATGGTGTGATCTACGACAAACCTGGGCGCACGAATGGCGAGACGTCATTTTTTCGGATGGATCTAGATTCTGTTTACAGCATCATGATGGTCGCATCCATGTTTGGCGGCATCGTGGTGAACGCACATTGGCCGCGTGCATTCGTCATCGTCATATTGGCCCATCACCTGGAGTGATTGTATGGGGTGCTATGGACACGAGTCTCGGTCACCTGTTCTCCACTTTGACGGCCCTTTGACCAGTGGACGTTACATTTCTGATGTGTTAGACCCGTGGCTCTAACTCTTATTTGAGCCCTGCGAAACCCTATGTAGTCGTGCAGGATAATGCACGACCGCTTGTTGCCAATATTATACGAACCTTCCTTGAGACGGAAAATGTTTGGCTGGAGGCCCGGCTTGCACATTCTCCAGATCTCTCACCAAATAGTAAACGTCTGGTGAATGGTTGCCGAGCGACTTGCTAGTCACCATACTCCAGTCACTACGGTTGATGAACTGTGGCATCGTGTTGAAGTTGTGTGGGCATCTGTACATGCGATCCAATCTCTATTTGGCCCAGCGGTATAAGTGTTATTATTGCCAGAGTTGGTTGTTATGGCTACTGACTTCTCAGGATCTATGCACACAAATTTCTTGAAAATTTAATCATTTGTTTTTTCCAGTATAATATGGTTGTCAATACATATAATTTTGTTATCTACATTTTTCTTCTGGAGAAGCAATTTTAATGGCCAGTAGTGTAACTTCAATTCTTGAAGTCAAAAACGAACTCTCGCTTAGCTGTGTATGAGACAAGTCGAAGGATGGATTTTCACGTTTTTGCAATGGCGAATTTTTCTTTCTATACCTTGTAACATATTTGTGCACATTCGCAAGTCTCTCGGTTCAATGGTGTAAATTTTATTACACTATTTTTCAATAAACTGTTTCATAAATCATAAAAATTGCAAATCAGTACCTTAGAAAAACTGTGATACAGATGCTACAGCTTTTAAATTTCCAAAAGTTAAAATTGAAAAGGGTGGAATTCATCCTTTCTCTGATATGTAGAATTTTCATATTTTTAAAGTAGTGGAGACTGTTATGTCTGTAATAATTAAGAAAAAGTACCATGTAATCGTACTATCGGTGTGCATTTTATTCCGGATTTCGAGCATAATTTTCTAATATTTTTGGAGTAATGCCCGTAAGTCTTGATTTCGAGTAGTAAAACCCGGAATTGTTGCACCTGGGCTTTTATTTATAAGGTAATTGTTATTGATGTGCTTTGGTTTTCTCATGTCGGGTAGAATTTTTGCTAGTCTATCACAAAGTAATCGTCTAATACGAATGGAAATCTAATGGCTGTAATTGGAAAATTCTTTCATTGGAAAGACGCAAGAATTTTTTCATCACTTTTTTCTAACAATGGAAGCGACCAGGTTAACTTTTCGTTTAACCCTCACTTTGACAAAGATACATGATGTATCTCTTTTGTATTTTGCAGGTGATGCTGAAGGGCTTGTCAACAATTGGCATGTGAAAATGACAGATAAGTACTTCTTGTTTTGTGAAAATATTTTCAGCAGTTTTCTCTAACGCAGCGACTTAGTTTTCAGGAAAGCCCTAGCCATTGTACTTCTAAGTCGCATGTACCCAAAGTACAAGCCGACAACTTGTTTCCTTTTTTCCCCTTCCTTTTTCAGATATTTAGACTTGTATTTGGAAATGTTGTGGGGGTTTGTTCCGGAATTTGTCTGCCGCTCACGAATTCTGTACGATTTTGGCTAGGCTAGGCGCTAAATGTGGGTAGGATAGGACAGGCAAAAAGAGGTTAGGGTAGGATAGGATAAGATTGGCTAGGCTAGGCAAAAAAAGGGTAGGATAGGGTGGGAGAAAAGAGGGTTGGATTGAATAGGCTTGGCTAAGAGAAGGTAGGGTAGGGTAGGGTAGGACAGGATAGGATAGGATAGGATAGGCCAGGCCAAAAGAGGGTAGGGAGGATAAGATTGGCTAGGCTAGGCAAGGCAAAAAAAAGGGTAGGATAGGGTGGGCAAAAAGAGGGTAGGATAGGCTTGGAAAAGAGAGAATAGGATAGGCTTGGGTAAGAGAGGGTAGGGTAGGACAGGACAGGATAGGATAGGATAGGATAGGATAGGATAAGAGAGGATAGGCTAGGCTAGGCTAGGCTAAAAGAGGGTAGCTTTTTCAGAATGGCCGAAACTCGACAACAGCTCGGAGTTCATGAGGGTACTGGTTGACTTGTCTGATCCGAGGGTGTGAAAGCGCAGCGGCCCAACTCCAGGGTCACCCGCTCCTTCGGTGTTGGCGGTCTCTCTGGTCCTGGTAGTGTTCCTTCTGAGCTGGCTCCGATGCCCACTGCCCAAGATCCTTGACTCGGTGATTGACCCTAGCTTGCTGGGACGTTCACAATGGGCCGCTGCGTGTAAGGGTGACCCGTGAACATGTGTCCCTGTATTGCGACGGCAGTTTCCCGAAACTGATCGACGGCAGTGACTCGGAGCTAGGAGTTGCAAGGCCTGTCGCCTGAAAAAGCTGGGTGAGAAGATCGCGGGGTGGGAAGGGACCGGGTGGGAAGATCGCGTACCCGTTGGCCACAAAATTCCTAGATTAAGTTGGCCTAGTCAGCATGAAAAGACACGTTTTAAAAAAATTTCATCCGAACGCGGTAATTGGGGAGGGGCTTTCACTTACGCTACGTTAAAAGTTGGTCTCCAGCCCAATAAGTCCCTATTATTTCTCCATCGAGAGTACGGGACATTCTTGGAGCTAAATGCTTAAACTCCTCACGGTTCCACTACTAAAGGAGCTTATTCGAATGCACAAAACTGCGGAAATGTGTGGACGCGGACCCCAAGTCACTTTGGCTTCAGTCTGACGGAAAGGATTAGAGTTTAGATTTGGCCTGTTTAAAGCCAATGACGAGTTATGATGAGAAAACTCCTTCGAAAATCGCGGAACCGGTATTGGAAATTCTATTTTTTTAATCAAACCGATTTATCTCTAAATTGGCAACCGCAATAGAAGCAAAACTAGAACTTCGGAATTTTTCTGTGAGTGCTAAATCGCGTGAATGGTCAACGGATCAACAGGAAACAGTCAGCGTCATGTGCAGTCAACATTCATAATTAATGGTAATAGCATGCATACTTTATGCGTAGGTTAAACTAGTTCTGAAAATTCCTTTACACGCATATGGTCCGGCTGAGTAGCGGACCGAGTCGTGCGAAGGTTGCAATTGCTCGCATGTGGAAACCTTTTTTAAACCTTTCAAACTATGAAGCTACTTCAAAGGTTCGATGAAATAGTATTTATATTTTCAGACATAAGTCGGTGTTAAAAAATACCTTTCTGTGCACGTGTGCTCAAGTTGCAAGGTACTGTTTGACATTTTTTTCAATATTTCCAGGGAAGAGACCACATTAGTCAGCACAAGAAGAATCCACTATTGGAGTATTGGAGAGGAAGCGCTGTGGCGAGTGTTATAGTATCATGGAAAGGCGTTGCTTGGACTGACCTTATTCAAGATTATTATAACTTGCAGTGTCTCAAATTTTTATCACATTACTCAGCTTCATGAAAGCTCTTAACTGGCTAATTGTGCCTAATTTATGTATCCGAGATAATAAATTTGAACCAAGTGCTCTAAAAATGTGTCTTCTTTCTCTCTTCTGTTTACAGTCCTTGGATTACCACAGTTCCTGAAGCGTTTCGTTCAACTACCTTTGAATACTGCCAAGCCGATTAAAGAAAATTTCGTTAATGGAAATAATTCCCCTGAAACTCTCAGGAGAATGTCTTGAATGGTTACTATTTAAAAAGAAAATCTGAACATCAATTAAATATAGTAATTCTTTAAATGATTTTCGAAGGTTGTATTACTTGACAGGAGAGCGGAATATCTTCAAAACCACTGATGACACTCATCCATAGCTATAATTAACATTTAATAGTTACTTAAACGTTCATTTTAAGAAAACCTCAATTTTGAATTTGCTGAAGATTTAAGGGAATTTGGTAGACTGGTTGTATTCAAAGCATATGAACCTTGAAACTTATCAACTGAAGTGATGATATATATTATCTTTAAAAGATTCAGATTAGCCATAAGCTTGAACATTTATAATTATTTCGTTTTGTTTTATTTAATAATAGTACCAAAAAATGGTGAGCAAGAGCAAATTTTAAAATTTCTGGATATCTTATTCAGTGAACTTACCAAAGAAAAAAGTGTCAGAATTCTTTTATTTTTTCATTTAAAAAAAACAAATCTTTAAACATACATATTCACGGCCAGTAGCGGATTCAGGAGAGGGGTTAGGGGGCTTTAGCCACTCACCCCTTCCCCCCAAAGAGATTTCTAAAGGGTAACATTCTGCTTTATTATGCACTTTGAATATGTAAAGCGATCATTTTGACATCGAAACACTTAGCCCCTCCCAAAAGATTTTACATTGGTTTAGACTAAAAGCTTGCTTTATTGCAGATTTTGTTTGGGTGAAATAAGCTTTTCTCAAAATTTAGCCCCTGCCAAAGGAGAATTTCAGGATCCGCCACTGCATTACTTGATAGCGAAATATCGTATGCACGAAACATCAATCGATGATTTTGTCTCTTTCAATGTAATTTTTATGGTATGGACTAAGGTTATGCAATGTTGTGCCCGCAAACAGACGAGTTTGATTGGCAAGGCGTTTTTCGAAACGTTTCACGCACATCACATCTTTGAAGGATAACACTCCTGCTCTAGAGTTATCGTGTGATGGCCGTAAATCGTAAAAAGACGAGGGTTGGTATAATTTGTTGTCACATGTTACGTGGACAATCTTGAGGAGCACAAACACTGTGTTGTATTGGATGAAAGATGCATCAACCTCCGTGGAACGTATTACGATATACCTGAGAATGCCGCGCTGTAGAAAGGAAGGTTTCTGTTAAAATCGACATCGTAACTAATTTTCTTGAACGCGAGCAAACTAAATTCGACTTCACAAGAACGCTGGGAATCGCAACATATTGTAATTCACAACCATAGGTTCACAAAGAAATATGCAGCCAACTGATTTTTGAACCACAATATTGTTATGGAAGGACAGCTCCATCTTATCGCTATTCGACCCCTTTTCACTTCTTTCCGGGATAGAGCACACAAAATTCACACACATTTACCCTTTAGACGTATTTATTTTATTCTGTAAAACATCAAATTTTCTTTAGCACACGTGCATTGAAAAATGCACACATAAAAGAATGGAACCTGGGAACCACGTTCGATAACGCCACTTTTTCGGATCACTTGGCCAGAGTTTAGGTTAAGCTATCGGTAGTAGAGACCGAACTGAAGGAAATATAAGCTTTAGTACAAAACTCCTTGTTAGAGACTGACAAACGCGTTGCGGACTTGCAAGAACAAATAAATAGGTTGAAAACGTTGATTTTGGGTCAAAGGAAGGGCAACGAAATAATTTGTTATTCATTCGGAGAAAGTGGACATATTAGTAGAAGGTGCACTCGCAAATCCACACAAAATTACCCACAGAGAGGTAATCCTTTTAGAAAGGATCAGGGGAACTAAAAAAGGGGCGAATTAGCGAAGCGCCGTAATTTTGGGGCAATCCCCCAGAGCGCATAGGAATTGGGACTTTTGGACACTCGTCCTTTTTACCTATAATTGAGGTAAAAGTTAAAGATCAGTGTATTTATGCTTTATGTGATACGGGAGCCTCTGTCTCGATCATCAAAGATAAACTCTTAAAAGATGATAAAATTTCTCAATAGATAAAAAGTGTACAACATTGTAACATCAGAATAATTAGTATTTCAAATAATGTAATTGTTTTAAAAAGAAAGTGCATTTAGGAATTCCCATTAAGGATAGTAAATTTATTGTTGAATTTTTTTGTTGCAACGAGTTTTATTTTGTTGAACGCTATGTCATATGATGCTATTTTAGGTGCAAATTTTGTATCAAAACCCGAGATTAAATTTGATTTTGAGCATAACACTATTGCTAGTGGTACGTTTGAAATTAATTGGTCTGACAATAATAGTCCACAAAGTCATAATGCTAATTGTTTTAAAGATATTAGTGAAATTGGCTGTAAGTGAAATTGGCCACGCAGAAGCATGTTATTCCACCGAGAACTGAATAAATTATTTCTGTAACTACTAAAAATAATATTTTATATGAACTAGGCAAAACCACGACTATTAAATGTACATAGAAAAATAAGAGATTAGTAAATATTAGAAAGAAATGAATCAATAAATATTTTTATAGCACATACTGAGTTTGGTAAAGAATAAATTTTCGATTCCAGTGAGAGAAAGTTATGTCTTCATTTTCATTTTGATTCAATAAACTACACTTTACCGAATGGTATCTGGGGCTTTAATAATTATAGGGTTGTATTAAACTATCTATAACCGAGTTATAGGCGTGTATGTATATATTTATAAGCATATTTTTAAAAACTATTTGCGAGGAATTTAAATAAAGAAGTAAAAATGTCACGCATTTCAAATTACACGAAGATTGCACGAAGTCAGTTCGGTGTCTTGGTTCTGTGTGTTTTACCATAGAAATGGCAGCTTTACCTAATTTTTACATGTGTGATTAAACGGAAGGAACTGTATATTGATACGGATGAGCTCAAAATATAAAACACGTTGACCATATCTCTACACATTCGTATAGATGAAAAAGCACGAGAGGTTGATCTACGTTTTTCTACGAAGGTGTTTCAAAAGACAAAATAATAAGTCCTTTAACTGAAACAATTATTTACAAAATCCAAGAGATATACAGACATAGATTCATTTAAACATTGTCTCCATGAGTATCAAAGCATTTTTTCCATCTGTACCAATGCAGTCTTCGTACGGATCGTGGTTTGCTAAAATTCCGAACTTTTGAAATATTGTCTTAAAATGGTCCTGTTTTGTACAAAATACGGAAAGAATTTCTCTCAAGTATCTCATATAGTAGATCACCTTAAGACAATTTTTCAAAAGTTCGGAATTTTAGCAAGTTAAGGATCCGTACAGTTTCTGAAATCTGTCGAAACCGTCGTTGAGGAAATGCTTAAAAAAAGCGATAAACTTTGTAGAGCCCCTTTGTACAAAGCTGAGCTCCTTAACGACGGTACAAAGTGTGACATTTTCGTGATTTAGCTGGACAAAAGCCAATTTTCTTAACTTTTGGAACAGACCCGATTTATACATTTTATAAAGGAAATAAACCCTATTTCATGAAACTGATGTACACCCGCCAAAAAAAGTATTCGAGCAAGAGAGAACTTTCCTATTTTAGATTTGCGAATAATACTTGAGTTTTTGAAAAACGCGCAATTTGATAGAAATAGGGAAAGTCATATTTATACATAGCCGAATTCATATTCTATGATAATTTTTAATATAAGAAACCAACGTAGGAAATTTCTTTCTTGCTCGAATACTTTTTTTGGAGGGTGTACATATTCCAGAAAATTGCCCCGAATATTAAAAATTGATCGGATAGGCCGATCATTTCAGCTTTCAGTATTCAGCTTTCACTAGTTTCAAGGGATCGTATAATTTATCTTACTTTGCTCGAAGAATACACTGTGCTCCTGTGTGATAATGGTGATTGCGCATTCATTTTATTTTTCTAGAAGTATCAAGGCTAGTTTAAGTACGATTTTCTTTTAATAAGGTTTTTAATTTAGTCACGAACACTGAAAGAAGTGATGGTAGTTCTTTCTGTATGAGAAAAAAAATATATATTTGCGTTTCAACATGAGTTTTAGTATATTATATCGCGCTATACCAACATGTAATTTTGTTTTCCTATAGAAGGACTCTTAAAATGCTCTTTGAGCTGGGTTTAAGATTACTATTCTTGTATCATTTGTTTGTGTTTTCTCGATAAATACGCTGTGCTTCTGTATGCCCATAATGATTTTGTGTTGATTTTATTTTTGGTATCCAGATTAGTTTGTATAAGATTTTATTTTGAGAAGAGTTTTAATTTGATCACAAGTACCGTAAAAATTTTTTCGTCTCAGAAAAAACGAATAACTCTTTAAACTCTAATTTTAGCTTATTATATCGCTTACGCCAATGTGTAATTGTGTTTTAATGAGGAAAGTACTTATAACCTATCATAAATAATAAAATTTGTATGCACATATTTGCGATATTTTCTCTATACTGCCACCCCATTCGTGCTTCTACGCTATAATTTAGTCTAAAATTAATATTCCGGGTATTAAATAATCAAAGTTTGCATTTTCTTGCATATAAATCTGTCAATTAGAGCATAAGATGTGGATATGTGAAATTCACATCGCAGACATCGTTCTTTTCCAAAAACCACATGTAGAAGAATCGGTAAGAATGTATAGCAACTCTTGGATATCAGAGCTTCAGCTCCAATCCACTAGAATGCGACGATCTCGGGTTCTTATGTAGGAAAATCCGATTTTGATTCCAAATAATTATCTAAACAGTAATATAAGCCCTTCCGTCTCTCTCCTGTGATATATCCGGGCTGGAGAGTTCAAAAGTTATGCCCCAGACAGATTAGAGCATTTCTATTCTTATGCACGGAATTTTTTTTTTACCAAAATGTCCAAAGACTTAAAATGAATGTACATATTGTACATACACTTATTTTTATACAATATTTTAAAAATAAAATATATGTACTTCTATGACCGTTTTCTTTAAAATAAATACGACCTTTGAAAGGTTAATATTGTTCTATATTATACTTTCTTTTTACTTCTTTTATACAAGTAAATGAATACTTATCGTAGTACTAACCATACTCATCATTTATTTTGTTGCGTATTTTACACTATCATAGTACTAACCATACTCATCATTTATTTTGTTGCATATTTTACACTATCATAGTACTAACCATACTCATAATTTATTTTGTTGCGTATTTTACACTTCATTCATACAGTCCCTCACTTATACGTAAATTATGTAAAACTATATGAGTTGAAAGTTAAAAATAATTTTTCATTTCACCCCAAAATTTCAACTGCTCCTTTAACTCACTAAATTTGGGCTAATTAGTTTTGTCCCCCTAGATTATGAAAATCTCACTCTGTGCGGCGTTCTGAATTTCAGCATTGGTTTGGAAATGCCGTTCTATCAGACACTTCTTCAACGGCCCGAAGAGATGGAAATCACTGGGTCCAATATCTGGGATGTAGAGAGGATGTCCAAAACGTTCCATCAATAGCCTTGTAGCCGCAACCCCGTGTAACTGAGGCCGTATACGCACGGACTTTTCATGCAACAAGATGGCAGTTTTACTAGTTGACGATGGATTCTTTCAGGAGAGGTCTTTTAACCGCAAAAATTATATTACACAAAGCACCTTCGTGCATACGTGAGAGCTTTTGTTAAATTACTTTTTGAACCACCTACTTACTACTACTACTAAAACCCATATCATCTCGCATAGATTGGAATATTATTGTGTAGATTGGGGCTTTACAAAAAATATATATTCATTAAAAATATAATTTTTAATGAATATATTTTCATTAATAAACTATAATGTATATATATATACTATAATAATGTATATATATATACATATAATAACTATAAATGTGCTTAAGAGATCCTTTTTATAACTTATTTTCAGAAATTACGTTATACTATTGTAAAAACGCTAAATTTGTGAAGTAAGAATTATCAGTTGTTTACCAGAAAATTAAAGAATATTAAATTTAATTCATAATATAAGGTTATAGTCTAAATTTAATTTCATCTCACATTTTTTATTTAAGAGAAACATTAAACGTATTAACGTAATTGAAATAAACTGTTTAAGCAAAAAAATTAAAGAAAAATTGAAATAAAAAATTCCTTTGACTTTTGTTGTACATTTTTATTTTTTCAAAAAATGAAAGATTTACCAAAAAGAAAATGAAAGAAACGTAAAAAAAAGTAAAATTTTAAAGTTTGCGACGAATATGAAAATCAATCGGCATTTTTCCTTTTAACGCGGAGTTTTTGTACTTCCTCCGTGAAAAGTGTGTAGAATCGTCTGCAGAAAATGACCGGAAGGCACAAAGCGAAGAAGAAAGTTTTGTAGAATAGATTTTACGCAAAGATCACTTAAATGCCTGTGCAATAAAAAGTACACCAAGCATCCTGGAGGATAGAAAAAAAAATCACCCGAAGAACAATTACTGTAAATGTTCCACACTAGATTAGATGATAGTGGAATAAATTGGTTTTGCGTGACGAGGGCTGTTGGCGTGATAACTACAATGACACATTTCTCTGCTTCTTATCTGCAATTGTAGACATTAGAAATAAACACCTCTCCTGAGAATTTTAACTTATATAAGATTATAAAATATTTCTTAAATGAAATAGATTAAATACACCGGAATACGTAATATATTGAATAGTAACAATAAATTAATATTCAAAATTATTCTATCAATGCATTAATTTTCAAAATTAAACTGCACCAAAATTGTTAATTTTTAATGCTGAATAGCGAAAATTAGAAATACTTTAGTATGATTAGGCAAAAACTATGAAAACCATAAGAAGTTCAGATCAAAATCAGGAAACTTTAACATGCAAAGATGTATGCATGGATCATTCTAAAAAGCATGTTACAAAAGATGTCATTTGTATTCCATATGATATTTTACTTTTTGTTTTGTCGCTTGTATATCGATCAACAAAGATGTACATTGAGTAACAAGGTGTATAATAAACTAATATCTGTTTGAAGTAATACTTCCTTTTTTTTTAATCAAGGAAACGTACACTACTATTCTAATGAGTTGCAATGTACAGTGGAGTCTTGAATTTCTCGAGGAAAGCGTTCCAAGAACCCTCGCGCAAGTGAAAATTTATCGTTGTGGGATTGGGTATGAATACGAATTTTTGAAACACATGCACAGTTGTTTTAGGCACATATAAACACTCCTCCAGCTATTTTTAAACTATTTCATGACTTTATACTAACAATTCCCACGTAATGTAATGAATAAACGAATGTTGGCGGTTCTTAATGTTGTCTAAAAATCTCGTTTTGCGGGAGAAAAGCTCGTTTTAGCTCTAAGATACGTACCCTTGAAAAATGCGCATAAAATCCAATTCGGGTAAGTCAGATCGCGTAGTAGAGCGAGTCCACTGCACTTATAAGTTAATTATGTGAGCAATTTTATTTATGTAAATGTTACAGGACATGTATTATAATTATTGACTGCGAAATAATGTGTGTTATATAAAGCTGATGATATGCTTGTACAGAGCGTACATTTCAAAATTTTATTTTTAAGCCAAGAAATCAATGCTATTAACAATAAGTGTACCAGTGTTGTTGAGTTTTGCTAAATATTATGTGGTTTTAATGAAATTTAAATGACACAGAACTGTTGCTTAGTTTATGTGATGGTTTATTTTATTCAAAAGCATTTTTAGGCTTCGATAGCTCCATATTAAAGTAAAATTGTGAAGATGTTACAAATCACAGTTGCAGAACACTGTGTTATAAAAACTACAGCTGCTGTTGCTTTTGTTTTATTATTCGTAGGTCTCTTTTCTATACTTTTAGAACAAGGATATTACTCCAGTAGTGCTTAAAGTTCTTACGTGTTTTAAACCACACTTACTTCCACACAACCACACTTACTTCCCAGAAACGTTTATACCACATAGTGAAATAATTTGATTACACTTCAAAAATATTTTGCTGCTGAATAATGAAAAAATCAGGGTTAACTTTAAGAAGACATCTCTGTTGAAATCATATTTTTTGGGACTTGTCACATTCAGTCTTATCATAATTATGAGTTGAAGTTGCTAAATGAAGTAACTTACTTTCATCGAGATAATTTCAAGTTCAGTGTCTAAAGGCCTAAAATTATGTACAATGACAGAAACTGTACACGAATTGTCAGTGGATACCAGTAATCAATGTCAATTGTGCCAGACGAGAAACTCCCTGTTCTTCTCATACATTAATTATCTCTCGCACTTCCCTTTTCTAAGCTAACTACAATGCACTGCAAAACTTTAGACATCATACGTGATTGCTCATCTGTAGAGAAATACCGACTGAAATATCGGAAATTATTACCGTGTGTTGTGAATAGCTATTTTATTGTATAATAATAGTACTAGTCATTTTACGGACAAAATAATAGGAAAAAGTGTAAGTAAACGATGAAAGTTTTACAAAATTAGAAAAATTTGCAGGTGGTTATTCGAATATGCAAATTTTCAAGCTATGATGTAGCAGTTGCAGGGTGTTTTTCTCGATCCAATGGCATGACGTCTTTTTAGTGTCATAATCAGATCGTTTGTGAAATAAATAGAATATGGGAGGTGAGAAAAAATCAGAAATTAAGTTTGTTCAGGAAATTGCAATTTAGACTAAGTCTAAAATGCCCATCTACACAGTTTTGGTGGTTAAAACTATTTGATAGCTAGAAAGGTTAACCCTTTAGTGTGCAGTTTTCACAAATAAAAATCTGCATATCCATGCACCCTTTCAAAAAGTTTTCGAGCGCAAGACAATTTTCCTATATCAGTTTCATTGTAAAGTCTTATTTATAAAAACTAAATTATGTAGTATATAATAACAGCTTCGAATATTTATCATCTCATGCATGCATTTTTCAATAATTAATCAGCTACTCATAAAATTAATATCGGGAATTTCTCTTTGGAATACTTTTTTGAGTGGTTGTACTAAATGTGGATATTTCTAGAAAAATAGGCGCATTAGAGGGTTAAATAGACCACTGTATTAATAACGGAAATTTCTCTTTGGAATGCTTTTTGGAGTGATGTACTAAATGTAGATATTTCTAGAAAAATAGACCACTGTAAAGATGTAAACGGATATTTTAGATAAATAAATTGGATTGTAAAAACTAGAAGCTTGGAACTGTGTAATAGTTTTCGGCTATTTGCGGTAAATCACACATAATAGGAAAAAAGAATTACTCCCAGAACTGGTTGACGGACTACACGTAAGTACTGGAACTGTTTATAAAACCAAACACCGCTCAGGAAGTCTCTGTATTCTACATAAAATATAAGGTAGACAGACTTAAAGAAGGACATCTATACATCGTATTCGTGCATCTTCTGAGTTCTGAGTTCCAGCGAATACTGTACATAAGTATAAAAGAAACAGTTGGAATAGTTAAGAAAGAAAAAATGAAAGCTGAATATATAACAAAGAGATTGCAGTGTGTTTCTGAGCATATGGCATAATACAAAATATGTTAATTTTAAGATATGAGAAAATACGAGCTTAATGGATCGTGATCTTGTTAGTTTGATTTGTGCGAAGAAACAAACTATTTTTTATCGGTCACGGGGATAGTTCACTGATTGTTTAGTTGTCTTTTATTACCATGGACACTTTGCATTTAATCTTAAAAACTGCTGAAATTTGTATTGTAACGCTTGGCTACAATTTAAAGTAACTGAAAACTTTTGTCGGTTCACAGTAAGAATTTTACCATGCTAATGAGAGCCTACTAATTGTGGCATATGCAAATTCCTAGTTTAATGATCGAAATATATATGTTCTTGATTAGTAAGCATAGAGCTTTGATATCGAACCTATCCAGACTATATGCTTTATTATATGCCAAGAAAGTTATAGAAATAATGAGAGTATTCGTCTGTGTAAGAGATCGTATAGCTGACAATGAAAGTTCTTTGTGCACTTTTGAATCGCATGCAACACAACCCCCCCCCTCCCCACCGCAGAAAGTTTTATGTATGAACTCATTAAAAGCACTTGATTTTCAATACGTATTTCCTTTTGTCTTATAAAAAATAAACTTCGTCTAAATTTTTAGCGCAAATCCTTTACAAGCTGTTTTTCTTTATTTTTCTTTATTATGTGATATGTAAAGAAAAAAAAAATATTTAATACCCATATAATTTTCCCAATACTTGGCCATGGCGAATGCAGAAATAATTTCTTGGTAGGGAGACAATTTTTTTTTCTTCTTTTTGGATTTACAAAATAAGTTAATCGTTTGTAATCTAAATCAAGTTATTCTCAAAAGGGGGGTAGGCACGTGCCTCAGTGCCCTCTAATCCAACAATGTCATGTAGTACGTAGTAGTACGTTTGTGAAGTTTTATTCTGTATTTCTTTGGACGCGCCGCATTTTGTTGTTAGGCTGCACACAGAGTGCTTGTATTGGAAGGAAGATAAAACCTGAAATTATTAAATTATGAGAAAAATAATGCAAATTTAATATTTTTGGTGGAAATTTTTAAAAATTATGATAATAACCTTGGCTAGAGTTTAAAAGATGAATACTAATCACGTTAATTACTATAAAAAATTTTTACTAACAGATGCGATGCCGAACTTTAAAATAGTTTTAATATAAAGAATTTGAATTTTTGACTGTATCACCCAACCGTGTGAAAAATTTTATGAAGTGCATAGGATTCACTGTACTAATTGTATTTATTATTCCTAATTATTGTCGGATTTTTCCAACTTAATTTTTTTATTTTATTCAATTTTTTAAATCTCAATTATTTTCACAAGAAAGAAAACCTGAACTTTTTTCTTAAATAATGTCATAATTCTGCAGCTTTAAATTTGCTTCCATTTTTTTACTTGCATTATCTTATTTTTCACGAATATCAATATGACAATTTCTGCCTGTTTTAAAAGTACATAATAATAAGAAGTAACTTTGTTTAAAAAATATTAATGGCTAACCCTGTAAACAATCATAAAAAATAACAAGTTTCTATGAATATTTTATTAATGCTGAGTTAGAAAAATTGTTTAAAAAGTAGAAAGAGTAGAAAGAAAATATTCCTGAAGATGCATAAATACATTATTAATTTGTTCCTCCAGAGATGTCAATAATATGATCACGACATTTTGGAATTTTATAAAACTTTCGTAAAATAATCTTATATTTACTAAATTTCGTAAAACATCTAAGCAAATATGAAGCGTTACAAACATAACGAATTTTTAGCAAAAAACCATGGTCTCAATAGGAGAAAAAATATGCAGTTTGAGGAAGATATTGAGGATAAACGAATCAGTTGTTTACTTTTGCCAACTTCGAAATAAGCCTATTTTTGGATTCGCTTTCAAATATACACACTGAAGGTAATATGAAAGAGCAAGAATAATTTATCTGTCAAAAGAGTCGAAGTTTGTGGATATGAAAGTTGAATTATTTAGCAGCATTTCACCGTCCGTAGGCTTTAGAGTAATGCATTATTTAACAATGACTTTATAAAAGAGCACCATTAAACTGAAAGTTTTAAGAGGCCTTTTTTTCCTTTCACTTGCTCTGTTTTCTTTTCTTTTTCTTCTTTTTTTCTCTTTTTCTCTTTTTCTCTTTTTTTGTGTGGGGGAAAAACCGGCAAAAAAATGTTTCCTTGGAATTTGAAAATGAGCCAAAAGCGTTATATATTTAATGAAAAGAACTTTGTGGCCGACGAAAAAAAATTATAGAAAACGCTTTAAAGAATATATAAAAAATAAATCAACAAATTTGTTATGAATTTTGAATTTACAATGCGCCTGTAAAGTATTGGAAATAACTTATTATGAGAGAATTGAAATGCGCGATTTACTTAAGGCTTAATTAAACATTTACTGCTGAAATTATGTTTTCTTCAAACGGAAGTTAATATGGATGACTATTTAAATTTGTGAAACATGCCCTTTAAAATAGTAACCCTGCATCTGAATTTAAATGACTTACATATTAAATTATAAAACGTCCATATATGAGGTTTAAACTCAAAATATTTTATTTAAATATTTCCACAAGACAGTGAAATTAGTTGTTTCTACGCTAATTTATTTAAATTTCCAGAAAATGTTTGATGTTTTAACTAAATTGTGCGCTCTTGAAATATCCACTAAACATTATTTAAAGAATGTTTTGCCTTAAGGATCTTCCAGATCAACGTTTTCTTTAATTCATCTTAGCAAATGTATGTTTTGTGGTTCCTCATTTAAACGACAAACGCTTGTATTTTTTTTTTCACTTTATTTTTTTATAGTAACTGCATGGTTTAAATTTTCTTTTTAAAGTTCTATTAGGGATATCCTCAAAAATTCCTTTCATCACATCATGATTTAGCATAACATTTAGATCACAGCGTGATTTTTTCTAATACTCAGCTGGTAAAATATTTCTAAAGTGTGTATTATAAAAAAATAATGAGGCGAGTTCCTTTAAAATATGAATCAAAGGGAAGAATGCGAAGCTATTCATTCAGTATCAGAATTTTACCGAATGTGGAAGCCCATAGAAATGGCCATTAGTCAATATGGACCGGAAGTCCTGACTTGAGAAGACCCCGACAAAAGGCATTGCATGATTTTCCTTTTTCAGGCTCTACTGCTGAACAAAAAATATTTACCCTTGATTTAATTGCAAATATTTTGCAGCAGACTGCAATTTATTACAATCCTTTTAAAAATCCTTGCCTAGAATTTATTACAACCCTCTTAAAAAATAAAGAACATTCAATATCTTCAATTGTTAATAATTAATACCATCAGAATAGAAATTCGCAAGATATCACCTTTTCATAAAGTAATTCACGAGAAAAATATATCACTATGGTGAACTTTACTTCAAAGTATTTTCAGATATTAAAGTTTGAAAGCCTCTTTTGTTATAGTGCAGAACTATAAGTGTCGTGTACTGATTACTGCCATTCATATGACGGAGAATTCCAGATAACGGAATTCTGAATTTCAACAGCCATTTTTAAATGAAAAGGGTCTTTTGAAATGCAGTAAATACAACGTAGGACGTTTCCTTTGAATATGACATAAAAGTTAGAGCCCGTTCATTTTAAAACCAATTCGACATTTATTGTCTTCCTTTTCAAGTTTAATTACTCCGTCTGATTAAAGGTCTTCAGTAATTTAGTGTGATTCTGTCATATGATATTGGAATTCTAACGCCACAGTATAATAAGAAAGGTAAATCACGGAAAACTCATTAATCCTAAAATACTTTCCGTCATGTTTACAAATTCTGAAAAGTAAAAGTAGTAATGTCCACGACCCAAAACTTTTCTCTCAACATATTGCACATGCTACAAAACATAGACTTCGTTTCATTTTCTTTTATATACTTTTTGAAATGGAAAAGGATGCCATGCCGTGGTTGTTGCTTCATTCATGTTTTCCATATTTAACCTTAAAATAGGGATATAAAGGGCAAATGATTTTGTTAAAATTTACTTAGAGCAAAAGCACAATTGCCTATTGTCTATGTGAGTTTTCAATTTTTTTTTAAATTCTAAAATGATCTGCTTACTTTTTTAACCGTCGAAAAATGCAAGAAAGAACTTTTTAACTGAAGCAAAAGTAGTTTTGTTTAAAGAGAAATAGAACAACGCCATTAAAACGCACTTTAAGCAACTACACAACTATAAAACTCACTAATGTAACAATACCATTACTTGACGTATTATCAATGTTCCTATTATCATTATTGGTAATGTACGTGCTCATCAAAATGATATACATGCACTTTATTAAATAGATCCCTCAGTGGTCCACCGTTAAGTGCTCGGTTGAAATTGGAACACCAAAAGTAAAACAGAGTTAGCTGCGGTCAGCGCTCGGGAGGGTGACAACCTCTCTAGATTGGACTAATGCAGGGCCGAGTACGCTACAGTGAGTTGATGCACGTAAGATATATTCGTGGCTCCAATGTCTGCCATGTTGAAATGATACCTCTGTGGGTGTCAATCCAAGTGCAGGTTACATTCTACACTCCTTAACTTCCATATGTAGTTGATTCAACTCGCGTACTTGCCGGACAAGTAGCCTAGTGCATAGCACTCTGAACTGGGAGACAGAAGGTTCCTGGATCAAAACCAGGTCTCGTCCGCCGACCTAATCTTCCGTGGTTTCCTCCGAAACTTAGCATAAATACAGGTTAGGACCCCTTAGGAAGACCCCAACGGCGCACACCCCACCCATCGGCCTAGACCCCACGTGTAGATAATTGGCCGTAATCCCACAACAGCAACAGCATCAACTTGCGTACTTAGTTCATGAATTACTTACTATGCGTTTTACGTATTCGTGTCACTTGCAAAAATATTTAAAGACATGTAAATTTCTAATTTTTGCGCACAAAAAATGGGTTAATCATTCAAGAAAAAATCTTAACAGTCATTCGAGAGAGTGATTGATTTTCCAGTGAAATAAATTTATTAATTTTGAAATCCGACCTCAAATGCACATTATACCGATTTATATTCTTACAAAAGGTTGATATAGTTGAAGGTGGCCCAAAATGATCCTAGCGGGGAAAACGATCTGCATATATTTTCTTCCGGACACACAGCGTTATCTACCAGGTAACACATAAACTGTAGTTGTGTCAAGTTAAGAAGAGGCAATGACAGTATTTAAGCGATCGGTGTATTATGTGTCTGAGTAGAATTCTTCAAAAAACTGAATTTTATCATATCTGTTATAAGGTAAGCACTAACTGTTCTATTTATTTAGAAAGACAGACTTTAATGTGCAGAAATATTGCTTGATTTACTGAATAGAGTATGCTTTCAGATGTGAATTACATTTGCCAAGTTTGTTATGTTTCTCGGCATATTCCAGTAATATGACCTAAAGTGGGAAGCCATATTGCTGGTTAAAATGATCCCTCGACTGAAGAAACTCCTGTACCGAGGTCCTAGGCGTCATGGCAGCCCTTCAACCGTTCTCAAAATGCGTGGCTCTCCATTACATCATTTAATTTATTCCTGATTTTATTGTAGGCCATAATTTTTTAATTATAGTTTTAAAACATTCCATTTTATTTTTTGTGACACTTTTTTATTTTAAAACTTTCATAAAATAAATTATGCATACTAAATGATAGTAAAATTTATTTTACTTCACTATGTATAGTTATAATTTTTTTATATCTTTTATTTTTCGGATAAAAACAATTTAAATTTTTTTCAAATGAAGGCGCATTTTGCCCTTTGGTTGAGGGTAAATGATCCTTTTGTAGACACTTTCTAAAAATGACTTATTTTTTTTCATTATTCATTGTGCTTTTAAAATGTTGCTAAAATATGTTTATGATGTAAAATATAGCATAAAATATGACAACAAAGGGCCAAAGTTTATTTTTGTTGTTGTTGCTAATGCCCTCTGGCAACCGCGTTGCGGTGACAGATCCCCCTATATAGGCAGGCGATGGGCCGAAGGAGCGGCTTCCATTTCAATGAGCCCCAGTGGGAGGAAGTCCGTCTTAGCTCGGGGTCCCGTAATTTTGAACCAATTCCAGAGGAGGGACCAACCCCCTGAAATCGGCACCCCCAGAGGTATCGTTTAACAACTTGGAGGACTTTGGAGCCACGACGGATTTTACGTGCACCAGCTCCCATTAGCGTACACGGTTCCACAGCGGACGGGCCGAGAGGGGGAAGTCCCTCCCAAGTACTGGCCAAGCCGGGTGCTGCTTCACTTGCCGTGTTCTTATGGGAACGGAGTTTAGCGCCCAGTCCACTGCGGGGCCCAAAGTTTATTTAATCATTTATGCTATTTTATACAAGTTTTAACCTTAAGGCGATGATTTTGGACCACATTCCCCTAATATGAATTTTCAATTTATTTGTTGCGTAACAATTACAGTACTTTCGTGTACATTATAAAAAATTGATTTTAATGCTTAATTATTAAACCTACGAGAGGGTAGTTGTGTGATAATGTAAAGTCAAGTTAAAAATTTCTTGCAGAAAAATATAACTCGAGGTAAAAGTTTTCAAAATTTAGACTTTTAATTTCAATTTTTTTTTCTTAAGTTTATAGTAATGATGAAAGCGATTTTTCTAGATATCATGCAATTTTGATAAATATTTAGGATAGCTAATGTTCCACAATATATAGAAAACGCTACGATTTACACTTTATTAAATACATTTGATACATTAAATACATACTGTTATATAAAATGTAATTGTTTCAAAACTCTCGTGTTGTTAAAATATCTAAATAATACTAAAAAACAATGATTCAAAATTGCGAATATGATTTAGCTAACGATGTATCGCGTTGTACGTTTTCTGCATTTTTAACATGGCTCATTAATTGTGTATTGTATCATGCTACGTAATGAAAATCGTAATTGCGAAAACTCTCATACGATGCAAAGTTAGCGGAAAACATGAAAATGACTAATTTAGATGTAAGAAAATCTTTAGAAGATATGCGCAAAACCTAAAACAGCGTATCTTTTTAAAAAATTTAAAACGAATGATGCCATTTAAATGCTACAATTGCCACCATAATTTTTTTACTTAAGAGTAACAGCAAATATATAACATGTAGCTTAACTCGAATGGTACATTTTTTAAATTAATTACTCAAACCTCAATGTTCTCAGTATTTTTTTTAAGAAGTTTGAAAAACTGCACGAATAATAATGAGCCCAAGAAAATAAAAAGTTCTATTCTGAATGATGGTGATTACTCAGAATTTTAAAAGCATTTTTGCTTTATTTTATGAGATGTGCATTGTAATTACTTCTACAGTTTACGTTTTTAAGAAATGAACATTTTTTTAAGGCTTTCTTTGGTACAGATTAGCATATCATTTATACAACAACTATTTTCTTTTGTAAAATCTACTAAGAACGGAAAGAATCCTTAAAGTAGTTCTTTAGAAGTGAAGTTTAATATTTCTTTAATTATCTTTTTTTTCACATCTAGTTCTATTCAGTCCTAATTCAAAACTTTTTACGCATACAGAAAACTTACCACCAAAAGCACTTTCCTAGAAATGCTTACTTAAATAGACACTAAATCAGATTTAAGCATAAAGAACAAGGTAAATTTGAAAGCTGTCCTTGTTTGTTAATTTAAAGAAATTGCGTAAAATGTATGAATTTTAAAGACACGCGCTTTGAGTTTTATAAACATTTTCATGAATTATTACGATTAAGAGCTTAACTTACTGTGCAAACGCAATTAGATATTTGCTAGAAAAATAGGAATGCACGAAAACATTTCATTAAATAAATTAAATGAAATTTTACTGCTAAATTTTCACGAATTCAGTCTTAAGTATGAAAAAAATAGTTTTTCCCCTTTAACTCATTATTAAGACATGTAAAAATCCTTCATTAAGTTGGCCGAGCATTTTTTAGTTATGCTGTTCTTCATATTGTCTTTTTATTATTCCCCACACCTCTATGTACATTTCGAACTTAAAGGATGCTGATTTTAGAGCAATTTTATTTTTGAACTTTAGCATTCTGCCTCGTGAAAACTCAATTTTAAACTTAATGTTTAGAAAAAAAGAATCATGTGGTTTTTCTGTTAAACTGAATAAAAGAATTACTACATTGTATTTCTAAATTAAATAATACATTTTAAAACTAGAGATGAAGTAAAATCTTAACACAAAACAACTTTTAATGGAAATATTCACCATTTTATATAATTTGCTTAGTACCATAATGTTATTTAGCTATCCATATTGAATCATATGTTTCGTAGATGATACAATAGCTATAGTGTTGGGTATGGTATGTTTAAAAAAGTCTCATGGATAACTTAATAGAATTCAAGCGAAAAATACCATTCATAAATCTTTGACTAATCTGGTGTGGACACATTTAACTAAAATCACCCACATTATTGTAAAAATTAAAGAAAATAATATAGGATTTTGACAGACGACGCAGCAAAGAATCTTATAAATTTTTTGTTACTTTCTGTTTAGAATTACAGTGGAATTTTTACTTAACGTCACGGATGCTTTCCAAGAATCCTCGCATAAGTGAAAATTTCTCGTATACGACTTTTCGAAACACATACAGGAATATTTTAGACACTTATAAACACCTCTCTAACTATATATAATCATTTCCCACATAAATTAATAAATGAATAAATACTTGCGCTTCTGACTGTTGGCGAAAAATCTCACGTCGTAGGCGCGAAGTTTGCGTCGTAGGCGCGTCCATTCGCATAAGATAGATTGCGTTGTTGCGCGAGTCCACTGTAACTCCATGAACTCATGAAAGCTCAGAACATCGCAGTTTTCAAGAAAGTATTTCCATGAATAAGAAGCTAAACATGTTTCATCTCTATTTAAGTTATATAGATCAATATGAAAGATATTTTGAAAAACATGAGTTAGCCATAAATGCTTAGGTGCAGCGTAGGCTTTTGAGGTTTTTCCTTCAATTTTTTGAAAATAGAATACTTCTGCACAGAAAATGTAATTACTGTCGGGAAACTTGTAGAAAAAGAGGCTCACAAGTTACTTTGAAGTTGTGAAATTTTAAGTCAAAAACTGCATTTAACTTCTGTTTATTTATATTGCGTGACGTTGCCGCGGGGTACGATGATAACATTATCTAATATGAATCGTTGTTTTCATCTTACAGGGTTGCTTAGCCTCTTGAGACATGCTTCAGGTATTTTGTTCTTCTGCAGTTTTCGATGACAAAAGAATTAACTGCAGTTAAGAATGCACATGCAAAACAAAAGCCTTCAGTCACAGGGAGAAAAACTTTGTTAGATGAAATTCAATATGATGTGTTAGAACACTAAATTTCGGTACATCTATAATTTCTGGTATTCTTCTGTTGATAATAAACGTCAAACACTTAGTTGAAAGCATAAACTCCACTCGTGGACATGGTTATCATGCGTGCTTCAAATGCTGTGGACTGAGTTCTATCCATACCGCAAAGGGATACAATGGCGATTTTGACGAAATTTCTATTGGGCTTAGTAAAGGTTTTCTGGTTTTTCTCCTATTTGTCAAGGAAATCCTGGATAGTTCGGTTTGAATGCCTACGCCGGGGATATTACCCCCGCATTCTCGGGCGAGAGAAAAAATATTTCTTTCACTGTTTCGGGTTATGAACCGTTCTTCATTTGGTATAAAATAAAATACCGAAAATATATATCACTCTTGTACAGAGGATAGAAGCATGAGATTCATTTGTACAAAGGTTTCAAGCCGCTTTGACTCTTTTGTGAAAATTTACTGTTTTTTGGGGAAAACCAAAGAGTTAAAAGAAAAATTTTAATGTGAGTGTGTTTAACCGAGGAAATGTAATCTACAGGGTATGTTTCGAAGCATAGAACTCATTTAGTAATTATATTTTTAATGCTATCTAAATTAATGAAGTTTGATAGTGAATATATTGCATGTTAATTTAGTGTATAAATAAGAAAAATGAGAATTTAAAAATGTTGCAGTTTTCGAAACAATTGTAATTTATAGCATATCCTGTCATAGAGTGTAGTTTTAGAACCGCGCCTGAATGTATCCGTACAATGCAAGATCATACACGCGCAAATAAGTTGAAAAATGTTCTTATTAAGAAATGTGTTGTACTTACGTGAATAAAAGTTTTCTTTTCTTACTTTTGAGCATATTGTGCGTGCATATTTTTCATGTTAATAACATAAAAACAAGAAAACGTTAACGCTAATGTGTTTTACAATTAAATTAATTTTATTTTTAGTTTTCTTTCAAGCCGATCAACAATAAAATTAAATTATGTGTTTGAATTTTTTTTAAATAACATTTATATGCGAATAGATTAAAAAAGAAATCAAGATTTTACTTCGTTCATTTTCTTTTATCTTTATAAAGGTCTGTGAAATGTTTTGCCGAAATGAAAAATAAAAGACTTGATTTTTCTGCGAAGAACAGGAAGCGCTTACCTGCAGCATTTGATTGTTACGTGACTGTATACAAGACACCGTTAATCCTCGGATAGGAAGGGATAGCTACAGAAAATACGGTTACTATCTCATAGGTAATTTTCCACAAGTGCCGAGGTCTTTTACGATTCACTGACTAGACCTGACATCAAGTGCTATCTAGAGAGTATGAAGTAGGTTTCTATTGTTCATTGGTAAGATGGGAAAGTTTTATATTATTATGTGAAAGCATCTAAAAGTAACTATTGCAAATAATAAAATAGGGGAAGGTGGTCCCAAATGCTCCCCTTTAGGTTAAACTTGCATAAAATAACATAAATGTTTAAATAAATCTTTGGCCCATTGCTAGCATATTTTGCATTATAGATACATTTTAATAATATTTGGAAAGCACAGTTAGTAATGAAACGAATAGAATATTCTGGTAATTGTGTATAAAAGATCATTTTACCCTCAACCTAAGGGCAAAATGATCCATCATTTGAAAATGACTGTAAATTGTTTTTTATCTGCAAAATAAGACATGAAATAATTATGATTATACATAATGAAATAAAAGAAATTTTATAATAATATAGTATGCATGATTTATTTTATGAAAAATTTAAAGTAAAAAAAAAATGTCACAATAAAATGGAATATTTTAAAATTATAATTAAAAAATTATGGCCTGCAATAAGCGCAGAAATAAATTAAATAATGTAATGGTGAGTCAAGCATTTTGAGAAAGGTTGAAGGGCTACCATGACGCCTAGTACCCGGTACTAGTTTCTTTAGTCGAGGGATCATTTTACCCGGCAATATGGCTTCCCACTTTCGGTCATATTACTGGAACACGCCGAGAAACATAACAAGTTTCGCGTGTAATTCATATTTAAAAACATACTTTTTTCAGGAAAACAAGTCGTATTTCTGCACATTAAATACTGTGCTAAATATATAGAAAAATGTGTGTACCTTATAAGAGATATGATAAAACCCTGTTTTTTAAAGAATTCTACTCAGGCACGTATGCACGCCGATCGCTTAAATAACGACATTGCTTCTTTTTGACTTGACACAACTAGTTTATGTGTTATTTGGTAGAAAGCGCTGCCTGTCTGGGAAAACATATATGTGGATCGTTTTGCCCGCTAGGAAAAGTCATTTCTTTTCACGATCTAGCGTTCAGTATTTCATTTATAAAAGTAGCGTTTTATTAACTCACTGTACGCCGGCAACTTCATACAAGGACCAGACTTGAGATTATATCTCCGCCTACCTTCAATGTAGCTGCAATTCTTTTCCTGAAACCTGTAAATAAACTTTGTACTCTTGGAAAGTATTGCCTGAATTGACATTTTTCTACGTTTCCTATTTTGTATGTAAATAATCTGTCTGCAGTTTATTTCATTTCGAATGTTTTCTTTTGCTGATATTGTCGGACAAATTATTTGACTGTGAGCGTCAGTGTTTTCATTATGAGGACAAAATATTTCCCACCCTGCACTGTGTAATTAGTTCGAGAAAAACGTACTTATATATGGGACCGGCGAGTAATGTGTAAAAAAGAAAATAAATGATAACAGATTGAAATTTTTACTACAGTTACTTTCGTATTACAGTATTTTTGAAATTTTAAGTGTTATTATCAAACTAGTTTGTCCCATTGTTTTTAATTAGTGATTAAATATAATTAAACTTTAGTCTCCGTACCAAATTTAGTAGCATTACGGTTGACATGGCAGGTTATAAGCGGTTCTAAATGCTGTTAAACAAAATCACTTACTTTATAGTGTACTAAAATATAAACAAAAAAAGGAATTCTATTTATTGTGGCTGCTGTTCGAGGAGCTGACAACTATATTTTAATATTTATAGCGCTTTAAATTTAAACTAGTTGAACTTTTTAGCACAGTGCCACCTATTCCTAACGAATTTTCGCTTGCGTAAAAATTCACAGATCACACGAATTTTTCTTGTACGTATCTCTTGCCATCAACGGTAGGAGATATTAATTCTATAAAAGATGGTAGAACAATCAGTAGTTATTTATCGTACAGTACAAAGTTTATTCAGCCTATGAAGCTTGATAAAACGAGCAATCAAATTTACCTTACATTAATAGAATTTAGATGCACTTAAATGATCTGAAGGCATACACATGGAACGGCGCTTACTCAAATTGCGCAACAAATTATTTATCTTCCAATAGTGTGCCTAAATTCAAAAAGTGCAAGTAATTGATTAAGCTATTTTCAAGTCACACGAAATGCTACTTCATTTAGGGAAATGTGATTAATAAATCTATGACACACAAAGAAATAATGTAATCGATAAATACTTATTAATTGTTTAAGACTGTAACGAGATTAATAATACAAAATTATTTGCAAATATTCGAAATGCAAGATATTGAAATGATTGGCTATGTATTATTAAATATTGTGTACGATTGTTCGTATATTATATTCTGAAATGTGTGACTGGGTGATAAATTACATCAAGAATTTGCATAAACTTAGCATTTATGAGAAATAATTATAATAATGCTGGGCTTTTCATTTCAGAACTACCCACAATAGCTGGACTGTCTCAATCGCAAACAGCCCTGCGCCCGTTTATGATGCATGCAAAATGTAAAAGAGATAATAACAGGAATAATAAACTCAGGGAAATTTATGCGAATGGATTGCTGAGTCACAAAGTCTATCTTGTATGTAGTTTCGTCTTATTTGGCATGCTGTCGCACAGACTTTCTGACAATGATAAATTGCGTTGACTTTTATTTGAGATATGAAATATAAGGTTCTTGTGCATTGAAATCAGCTTATAGCAATCTTTGAAAATGCTCCGAATTTCTTTCAGAGTTACCCATTATGTTTAGAATAACTGGACGGCAGTGAGCACTGGATGGGGGAAAAACAAGTTTCATCTTTATTTAAAGGTTCCCACTCTCCTAATAAATATTCAAAGGTCCATTATTCTTGATGCCGCTAAGGAATTTCTTCGTTTAGTAAACAAACAAAACATCATTGTATTTAGTTATCACCGCTGTTATTTGAATGGATGAAAGGTGCTCTTTTATCCAATACTAGTTGGAGAAAAAAGTACTTCGTAACTTACCAGCAATGTGTTAATACAGTAAACTCCCGACTTTCCAACCTAATGTGGCGTAAGGGTAGACCGGATTTAAAAAAAAATTCCGGCGTACTAAAATTATTTGCGCATTTCCTTGCACCCCGCACCTTCCATGATATTAAACATGTTACGCATTTTACGATACAATTTCGGACAGCCGCAATCTTACTCGAGTAATCGAGAATTTAATTTGAGTACAAAAGCCAGCCAGTACTGCAACATATGAATACGAGCACCGTTTCAAACTTGTTCCTACTGTTTTCTCCTCTTAAATTGCAGGGACGCGCGAACGCTGTCCCAGCTACCAAAAATTATGCACCCGTACAACCGCGGTTTGCGGATGTGGCGAACGTCAGCCCCCCGAAGTGCAATGAAGGGCCTCTGCTCGGGGTAGCCTGCTTGTTGATCAAGGCTGATCCCGGTGCTACCCGGTGTTAGGTAAGTATGAAATAGGAAGTTGGGTGAAATTATGATTTGTAACTCACAGTATGATAAAAGTGGTGATTTTTCTTTTTTTTTTTGTTATTGTAAAATTTGTTTATACAATACTATTAATACAGCAAAACATTCTATTCTAAGTTAAGCAGAGTGTACTTGAATTACTTTCAATAGATTTTTCTACCTTTTATAGAAAAAAAATATAGGCAGACAATATAGGCAGACACTATTGTATCTGCCTATATATTCTGCCTCAAGCAGCATCAAGTAGTGTAAGAAAAAGCAGTTTGCCAAGTGCCATAAAGGTACACTTTCTTACACTTTGTGATTTCAGAAATACTTAGTTTTGGAATATTAATTATTCAAATAATTTTTATTAAATCTTGGATTTCATGACTATTTTGCTAAAGGAGGAAATGCAAGAGTGTACGTCCGGCCCTGATTCAAATATTTCAGTAAATCTGGATAAAATGTTCAATCACTTTGTGATTTCCATAAACAGTTTATTTTATAAATTAATTATTTGAATTCACTTTTTTCTCAGGTATGATTTATAATTCATTTCTGCCCCAAGCGAAACCGTTTTAACCATTGAAGATGTAGCCAACGATGGACATACGCCCACCTCATTACAACTTTGGTAAATCTAGAAAAATTGTTGAATTATTTGCGACTTTAAAGGATAATTTGCTTTGGAGAACAATTTATAAAATTGATTTATCATTTAAAAGCTGTAATTTATAATCTATTTTCTTTTCCAGTCGTAGTCTATTTAGTTGTGGAAGGTGTAGCCGAAGTAATATGATGTACGCCTACTTTGAATTCCAAGATATCTGTAACTACAGATAAATTCTTGAATTATTTGCGATTTTCAGGGAGACTTTATTTTAGAGATTAATCACTCCAATCGAATTTTTAATTAAAACTTGTAATTTATAATCTTTTTTTTTTCAGTCAACTTTTTTTAATAGGTGATACCTCTAATTCGAATTGTTTTGTAAATCTAAATATACTGAAGAATTATTTGAAGTTTTAACGAATAATTTGTTTTGAATGTCAATTACTTAAATCGGTTTTTTATTTAAGTTGTTATTTACATTAAGCTATTTTATATTAAGTCGTATTTTATAATCCATCTCCTTATCTAGTTATTATATTTTTAGCTATCGAAAATGTATTCAAAGAAGGATACACGACTACTTCATTATGATATTTCTGTAAATCTAGAATAACTCTTAAATTATTTGCTATTTTAAAGAATAATTTCTTTTGGATATCAAATAATTAGGTTGATTTATTGAAAGCTCTTATTTATAATTCATTTTCCTTTCCAGTAGGATTCTATTGAGCGGTTGAAGGTGTAGCCGGAGAAATATATACGCCTACCTCTAATTCCAAGATTTTTGTTTGCACATGAAACCTTGAATTATTTGTGATTTTCAGAAATACTTTATTTTATAGAAAGATAAATCACATCAATTTATTTTTTATAGAAACTTGTAATTAATAATGTTTTATGTTCGAGGATTTTTTTTTTCTAACGAAGGAGTAACCACAGCTGAATATACGCCCACCCGTAATTACAACATTTCTGTTAAGTGTAGTTGTATTGTTGAATTGTTTGAGATTTTTAATAATAATTTCTTTTCGAAGTCAATTAATTAGGTTGATTTATTGAAGCTCTAATTTATAATTCATTTTCCTTTCCAGTAGGATTCTACTGAGCGGTTGAAGGTGTAGCCGGAGAAATATATACGCCTACCTCTAATTCCAAGATTTTAGTTTGCCCATGAAACCTTGAATTATTTGTGATTTTCAGAAATACTTTATTTTATAGAAAGGTCAATCACATCAATTTATTTTTTTTTATAGAATCTTGTAATTAATAATAATGTTTTATGTTCGAGGATTTTTTTTTTTCTAACGAAGGAGTAACCACAGCTGAATATACGCCCACCTGTAATTCCAACATTTCTGTTAAGTGTAGTTGTATTGTTGAATTGTTTGAGATTTTTAAGAATAATTTCTTTTCGAAATCAATTAATTAGGTTGATTTATTGAAAGCTCTAATTTATAATTCATTTTCCTTTCCAGTACGATTCTGTTTAGCGGTTGAAGGTGTAGCCGAAGAAGGACATACGCCTACCTCTATTTTTGTTTGAACATGATTATTGTTTGAATATGAACAATTGAATTATTTGTGATTTTCAGAAATACTTTATTTTATAGACAGATCAATCACATCATTTTATGTTTTTATAAAAACTTGTAATTAATAATATTTTTTTATTTTCGAGGTTTTTTTTTTTTTTTCTAACGAAGGAGGAACCACTGTTGAATATACTCCCACCTGCAATTCCAACATTTCTGTAAGTGTAGTTGTATTAATGAATTGTTTGAGATTTTTAAGAATAATTTGTTTTCGAAATCAATTAATTAGGTTGATTTTTTGAAAGCTCTAATTTATAATTCATTTTCCTTTCCAGAAGGATTCTATTTAGCAGTTGAAGGTGTAGCCGAAGAAACATATACGCCTACCTCTAATTGCAAGATTTTTGTTTGCACATGAAAAATTGAATTATTTGTGATTTTCAGCAATACTTTACTTTATAGATAGATCAATCACATCAATTTATTTTTTATAAAAACTTGTAATTAATGATCAATTTTTATTTTCGAGCTTTTTTTTATTTTTGCTAACGAAGTTAGAACCAAACTTGAATATACGCTCACCTATAATTCCAGCATTTCTGTAAGTCTAGTTGTATTATTGAATTTTATGAGATTTTTATAAATAATTTGTTTTGGAAATCATACTTACTTAAAATTTAGTTAAATCATTTTTTATTTAAGTTGTAATTTATGCTTTGTTGTTTTATATTAAGTTCTAAATTCTATAATACATTTTCTTTTCTAATCGGAATCTTTTTAGCTGTCGCAGGTGGACCCGAAAAATGTATATGCGTACTTCCAAGTCCATAATATCTTTTTAGATAAATTCTTGGTTTATTTGCTATTTATAAGTAGACTTTATTTTGGAGATCAATCACTTCAATTTACTTTTTATCAAAACTTGTAATTTATTATCTATTTCTTGAACTTTTTTGGCTATCGAAGGTGTAGTCAAAGAAGGAAATCCACCTTCCCCTACTTCCACCATTTTATTAAATCTTGATGAACTGCCTAATTATGTTTATATTAAATTTAATAATTGATAAAAAATATTATTTAAAATAAAAAAATAATATTGACTAACCACCAAGGCGGCCACATACTTCTTAATTGCAGCAGCTGCGGGGTTAATGCACCAAAGTTAGCAGCCTGGTGTTTTATAGTACGGGTGCATTATTTAAATGGTATCCTTGGTTAAAATAATACAAGGGGCATTCAAAAAGTAAGTTACACTCGAACAATGTAGGTCAAAAAAACACTTTATTGAGGAGTGCGCTACAATACAATATGACACACATACAGCACACTATTTCTCTACATAATCTCCCAGTCGCACCAATCGTTCGATGCCTTGACGATAGAATATCGCTCCTTGGTCCCGGAGCTAGCTTAGAACAGCTGTCTGAACCTGGCCATCGTTGGAAAATTGTCTTCAAGTTTCCCGAACACGTGAAAGTCGCAGAACACCAGGTCGGGACTGTACGGTGGATGCTGCCAGACCTCCCATCCAAAGCTGTCAAATCCTGTGTTGTGCGTGCCCTGTGAGGTCTTGCATTCTATTGGTCCATATTTAACGATGAATCTATGTACTCGTGAAGCGTTTTGCCCACAAAAAACTTACTGTCCCGCGTACTTCAACGTTGGAGTAAGCTTCCAGTTTATGCGTCATTTCCTTCTCGCACTTCGCACCAACGGTTGTCACTAACCGAAAGAAATTGTTATCGTTGGAAGCCGTGGAACTGAACTGTCATCTGTGCAAGATTCGATCTTGTTTAGTAACGTTGCCATCCGTGGCGGACCAAGTGTAACTTACTTTTTGAATGCCCCTTGTATAAAACAACTAGCTGCGTGCCCGTTCTTCGCACGGTAGGAAACGAAAATGTTCTTTACATGTGTAATTCCACTTAATTCCAGTGATGTGAAATCTAAAATAAAAGCGAAATTATTTGACTATCTGCGATCAGAAATTTTTTATCCGCGATCAGAAAAGTGAAAAGCTTAGAGGTTTGCAGAGAACTCCTGACTTTCAAAATGTGTTATTTCTATATCATACTGTTTTGAGGTTCAAGTTGTAGCATTAAATACCTCAGACACTACATGAAATGAACAACTATTTATTTTAAAATAGCTGCGAATTTCATTTTTAAAAAGTTCAAGTAATCTCCTCTGTCGAAATTTCTGCGGTATATATCAACGCAAATTAGAATTACTTATCGTTCAGTTGGTTGTAAAACAACCCTTGAAAAAGGATAAACAGAACACTTTTAATTTCATGAAATATTTATTAACGTTGTATATTGGGATTTATTCATATCATCCTTACAAATCTACCAATACTACCTATTACGCATATTAATACTATCTATCTTCGCTTCTTTCTCTTTAATGCTCAATTTAACGAAACAGCTTACATTATTTGGCATAAATGGGACCTTTATATTCTATGGCGATTCTTTAGCAATTTACGCATTACCATAAACATTATTCATTTCCCACAATAGTTGCTATTAAGGAAGCTCTCCATACAAATTTAATTTATGCATAGTTTTGTAGGATTGGCGTATTTAGCACCGCAAAACATTTAATCTCACAGTGGTGAAAAATATTCAAGCGGTGCCAACTTAAATATCCATGTATCCAATATAAAGATATCTTATAAATCCTCCATAGTTCTGTCTACTGAAAACATCAAACTGTGTCATCTCGAGGAGCTGTTTAGAATCGCTATAACTGTGACAGGACGTTAGAGTTGCAGAGTTTACAAATTTCACGCATTTTTAAAAATTTATGACGTCACTGTTTAACTACCGTAAAAGATACCCCGGTTGGCATCATGAATTTCTCAGTTTATTTCTAAAGTAAGTTTTAATCAAAATATCGCCTCCTTGTGTTAAAAAAAAGAGCAGGGATAAATGAGTTAAATTTGTGGCGTAATTTTTACGTATTTTAAAGCATTTGACGTCATAGATCCTCACTTGCACATTGAAATTCCGATATCCCATTTAAAAAAATCGATTTGTTGGAAAAAGAACATTTTTTTCTAATCCTTTTTGTGGTAACGCAATTAAATTATTACGTGCCATGATCAATTAATGTAATCCCGTAAGCTCTCCTTTATGGAGGAACGTAATACAACGTTAAAATAAAACTATACTCACAACCTGCATGCATACGCTAGGCAACGCCTGCGCCATAATTAAATGATAAAAATAAAAATAGTAAATAGAAAAATTTTAATATATCGCGCTTTGAAACGGACTTTGTAACTTTTAAAATGAACATTTTCAGCACTGTGAAGACATTTCAATTTTTAAATAAGCACCGGATTAAAATACCACTTCTAATAATAATAATCGTGAATTTATTAGTTTATTTCTACAGTAAATTTTAATCAAAATATCGTCTCAATGTGTTGAAAATAGAGCTGTAATAAATGAGTTAAAATTATGGCGTAAGTTTTACGTATCTTAAAGCATTTGACGTCATAGATCCTCACTTGCGAATTGAAATTCTGATATCCCATTTCAAAGCTCGATTGGTTGGAAAAACCCTTTTTTGTAATCCTTTTTGTGGCAACAACCGAACATAAGTTCTCGTGCCGCGATTGCAATGTAATGAATGGCGTAATATCGTGTTGATGCTATTAAATTCTAAACATTAGGCTGCTTTAAAATTCGTAAAAAATCATCTAATTTACATAATTTTTTCGTTTTTATTTTTAAAAGAGGGAGAAAAGAATGTTTCACGATTTGTCAAAATATCAAAAAGTTATGACGGATAGAATTCAAGATGGCGACAATTTTAAAATTAATTTACGAAAAATTCGCCGAAGTCGATGCTTAGTAAAAAATTCCTAAAAATCGGTAAATTATATTACGTATTCAGAACAAACTGTTTTTAAAAGAAAAATTTCTCCTCTATCCGATGAAACAAATGCCGTTTTGCTGCGAGCGTAATTTCCGCCGTTATTACGAATTAGGTGAGAAAAAATGCCAAAAATCGCATAAAACATAAAATAAAAAAAAATTCTAGTTCGAATTTTGAAAAAATCGCTTCGAGGTGCACAACTTCATGTTTAGATCTTCCCGAGTGCCAAATTTGGTGTTTCTAGGTTTAGCCGTTTGTCCGTAACGCCGCCGACACACAGACCCACAGACCCACACACAGACCCACACACAGACCCGCACACAGACATCTTCTTTTATAATAAGATAGTAAGATAAGATAAGAAAAGAGAAGAAGATAGAGAAGAGAAGAGAAGATTAATATTGCAGAAGGGAAATCCGGCAAATAAATGATTAATGGAGAGTCGTCCCTGTAACATTTCTGAAATCACAGAAGTTGATAAGTTACTGCTTAGACAAGCATGTTACTGCAGCAACTTTGAAGTTTATTAACACAAAAGTTCTGTTCGTTTGAGTCTACAAAAATTTGTCCTGACCGTTTAACTCAAAACTTGCATTTCTATTATAACTTGCAATGGTTAATTATTGGTAAAGTCAATTTACAGTCTCCAGTTGCAGATCGTTCAATAAATGAGCCAACCATAGTTGTTTCAGAACGTGATTTCAAAATGTTAGCATGAGTATGCGAGAAAATATTGTAAAAATATTATGCATATCTGAGATACACAAATAGTTAAAATTTCTTGGAAAAATTGCACTGGAATGAGTGAATGCAAACAGGAAAATAAATGCAGTATAGAGTGGGTAATTACAATAATTTGCGATATACTTTTGTTTCATTGCTTCAATAAAAATTCATTAGTTTGAAATTATCTACTGAAGCTGTCTAATAATAATAGTAACTTTGGGAATTATTCTTATGAACCCTGGTTTTCCAGCAGATTGCTCGTAGAAATTGCCCCCTAATGCAATCTCATACTTCATATGTTAAAATTGTGTCAATATCAACTGAAAAAGAAATGATGAAACTTACATCTCAATCAAGAAGGCGTTTCTTTTAAAAACTTGAATTAGTTATTTCAAACTATATCTGAAACACTTATTAAATGCTACAGAAATAGTATGCTTTTTAAAAGCGATTTTGAAAGAACACAATTTTGGGGGAAAAATAAAGTATGTGAGTCTCTCGTGTACCAGTGTCAATCAAACATGTAAAACGAAGTACACATTTCAATTAGTATGAAAAAAAATCAATGAGAATATATTGTATTGTTAAGAAAGTGTCATAAGATTTTTTACTTTTGAAGCATTTATGGTAGATTATGTGGACACAACACCCAATTTTTGACGAATTTATATTTTGATGGAATCGCATTTTCTCAGAGTAAGGAGAGCAATTGGATGTGCTGTTAGCACCCTGAGGTAACCGATGAGATATAACTTACATAAGCTGCAGAACAGTAAAAGTTTTATTTTTAAGGTGATTTCTCTAGGCTGAATGTTAGTGGTTTTTAAATGCTTTAAATGAAGTACCTAACATCATGGCCAGACCTTTCTGGATATCAATATCACTACAAATAAGAGGATTTTCATAATTCATTTTAAGATCATCGTAGCAAATGATTTTCAGAAATAAAAAATACAATACCAATTTTACAAGCAAGTATTAATGGTTTAAGGTTTTAAGTAATTTAGTACATACATTCTAAACTGCATATTACACACTAGCAGATCGTAGTGATAAAGAATTCAACGGGTAATAGCATTTTATTTCTTCTATTTCTCTCTCTCTCTCTCCTTAAGATATATTTTTATACAATTTGAAAATTATACAAAAATAGTTAATTACCCCTTTTTCAAGAATTCTAATGCTAAAGAGATGTAAGGCAAATATTCTTTCACATTCAATTTATTACTTAATTACGAACTAATGAAAAATAACGCTCCGAAGCTGGAATGAATAAAATATGCAAAAACTTTCATTTGACCTGGCATTTAAAAGCTTATTCGATAATCGTATTCCAGGAAAAGTATATATAGCTGACATCATTTATCGTTTACTTAGATAAAAATCTCCTAATTAAAAGATTAATGAAATTATTAATAGATGGTTCTTTATGTTTTTCAAGTTAAATAACACAACCTTTGTAAACCTTAATTAGAATTATCAGTCACTTTAGCCAAACAAAAGCAGAAAAAGTTGTACGAAAATTTTTCTCTAAGATTTTTAACCATTTTTCACGCAGCTTTCCGCTTGGTTTCCCCAATAACCTAAGGCATATGCTCCTTCTTTCAAAGAGATGAAGCTATTTGCATAAAGAATTATCTTTTCCCCTTGGTGAATATGAAAGCTTTTAATGTTACTGTTTTCTTCCTCGAGCAAAAGTCATTTTGAATTAGGGAAAGCTATGCTACAGGAGGATATAACGAAAAGAATTGAAAATAATGTGTTTCTAGCTTCACAATTCCATTATGGAAAAGAACTCTCGATAAGGAATTGATAGAACTTTTGATCAATTGGGCGCATTGTTATTACGAAACAACAATAAACCATTTCTTGACTTAAAAAAAAATTTCTTTCTAAAACTACTTAGTTTATAAATAAAATATTTGCTCAAAGATAACGCCAGAGGAATCTACCTAAAATTTTTAATACTAATGCTTCTTACAGTTAAAGAAGCTTTGCATTCGTTAAAATGTTATTTCTTTTTGTATGACTCAAAACTTTTTTCGATAAAATACGAAGCGTTTTAATACCTCTTCTGCGAAGTGAATTGTTAGCTCATTCTTTCAAGATCCTTTCATTACTCATTTAGATCTTTTAGTCAGAGTGGAGATTTAAAAAGTGTTGCGTTACACTTTTATTTTTTAAATGCATCAGCATTCATATTACATGAGTCAAACTCATTTGTCTAACGATTTCAGCTTTTCAGTAGGTTTTTCGGTGGATTAGAATCGCATATTTATGTCAGTTAAAAGTCATGCTGCCCGATAATAAACGTAACTGCTTCAACTTAATTTCAAAATTCGACCTTAAATAATCAAACGTGATTAAACGTAGAGTAGTATGAGAAAATTGGCGGCAAGTATTTCTTGAATGTTTCATGAATTAAATGGTAGATTCCGGTTTAGAGAGAAGAGAAGATATTGTCACGATGAAATGTAACAGTAAATATGGCAAGTTGTGAACATATAAGTCAAAATATCAAATTTCTGTCAGTTAGAAACATAGCTGAGTCAATCTAGATAACTGTTTTAACTTTAGTACAGAATCGTATCTCAGACAGTTAGAAACGTACACTGGGGGAAAAATTATGAAGTTGAAGATTCGTAGCTATTTTAGAGATTGAATTTAGGGGGGGGAGGGAGACGGGTCACGTTTTTCAGCTTTTTTAAATGTAATATTTGTAATTTTTTTTTAACCTATTTCAAGGCAAACAGTCAATGTAACAGGCAAAAGTCATTGTATTTTCTATACCTTTCTCTACAAGCCAGCACATTTTTCTTTCTTTTTCAAAAAAGGAAATATAGTTTTTGACAACAAATGATTGAGTTGGATCATTTTAAATCGGAAAATCTGCTTCTTATGCCGGACAAGTTTCCGGACTACTAAAAATGCACAGAGTCAAATTTTCCAACTTACTTTAAATGTTAAAACACAGAGAATAAATCTTGCTTGCTTCTTTTCATTGTAAACTTGAATTAATTAATAATTTTTTGCGTATTCTATTAGCAGCATGTTTAGAGGAGCTACTGCAATCGGTGGTACTTCTTGTAGTGTTTCTTCTACTTGAGGCATGTCTGGGACAGGAAGATCCCAATCTATATGCGGAACAAGCCTTTCCGGTTGCGATACAGCAGGTAGGAAGATCGTATCCGATGCTGGCACTATTTGTCTGGGAATGTTTAATGAACGGATTTTCAACCAGTAATTGTTCAGCGTCCTACGGGGAATATTGAATTCCATGGATGCTCTTCTGACACTGCAAACCTCCCTGACTGCTATCAGAGCGGAATTTATTACTTCAGGAGTGTACGAGCCTCTGTCGGTCATTTTATTATAAAGTTATTTTTTATAATTTAATTAAAATATAAATCTGTAACAAACATTTTAAAATTAACCGTTTCATAAATGGTTATTTGACTAATTTTATTGTATTAAAAATTAGTCTTGCATTAAAAATGCATTTATTACACAACAAATGCATTTTTAATACAATAAGACCAGCTGATTTAGGTCGGGGTATGTTTCCCAGCGGGACACGTGTTGGAAAACGTGCGCCCTGTGCTGATGAAAAACCTGCTCCGTCGTGCCCGAACTTTTACACTACTTCAACGAGTAGCGGAATAAGTAGTTTGCAAAAAAACCCCGCATAGTTACATGAAGAAGGAAACCCTTATTTAGTATATGCAATGTCAAAACAGCAAGTTTAATACTGTACGCTTATTTTAAGCTTCAGTAAAGACCTGAAAGTTTACTCAATGTTGCAAAAATGAAGAAAACAGCTCTCCGGAGATTGTGGCAGCAGCTGCTGAACTAAAATTTTAGTTGATGATGTGTACCGTGTTAATACTTCAGCCACTTTTCCCTCAAGCATCGTATATGGCATGTGGTTATAACTTTCGTACATGAATTTTGATGTGTCAAATTCATCTAGTATGTTCTCTGGCGTCATTCTCTGGCATCATCTGGCACTTATTTCAAAGCTAAAGCGACTTTTAGAACTTACCCAACGGAAAACGTACCCAATCTCCCCTATATTTTTAAATTATTAAACGTGTACAATTTCAGAATTTAAAGCGTCGTTATAAATGAATGTTCGCTAGAGTAGTGTTCAAGTTAGAAAAATGTTTAAAAAATTTTCTGTTCAAAGGGACTTAATAACTTTTCCCTCGAAAGTTTGACTACTTTCATAATATAAATATGAGAAGAAAGTATTCTACACGTAACTACCCAACATCAAATATGTAAGAGACACATAGTTAAAAACAAATAATAACTAGGCTGAATGCAGTAATTCTTTGAACTAACAATTGTTATAATTAGATACAAAGTAACTATTTATAGATTGTGCAAGCTTAAACTATTTGGGTAAAGATTTTACACCAAGAAATAGAAATTCTTGTCACATGTAAGAAACACCCTTCCAGTTAGAAGATTAGTGGAATGAGGAAAAGCTTTGCTTAGTCTTCGAAAGATGATTTCATCGAAATAAGATAATAAAGCTGAAATCAGTTTTCTAAAATACTGATTGCGTAAAGCGATGAGACACTAATTAAACTATCTTATATTTTAAAACTATTAAACATCTTTTGAAAAGCAATGCAATACATATATATATATAAATTTAACACTATTATAACTGCCCCACCTATTTAATACAAAACATTGTCATTCCATGTAGGGGAAGGTGTCCCAAAACCCTTAACGGGAAAACTTGCATAAAGTAACATAAATGTTAAATAAAACTTTGACCCCTTGTCACGATATTTTACACTATATTTTGTATCATAAATATATTTTAATAATATTTCAAACCTTAACTGAGTAACGAAAAGAATAGAATTTTGAAAATGAGTCCAAAGGATCCCTTTACCCCCCTTCCCCCACTCCCCCACCCACCCAACGGCAAAATGATCCTTCATTTGAAATTAATTGCAAATTGTTCTTTATCGGCAAAATAAAAGATTTAAAAGTAATTATGACTGTACAAAATGTGAAATAAAACAAGTTTTACAATCATATAGTATGCATGATTTATTTTATAAAAATTTTAAAATAAAGAAAATGTCACGAAGAGTAAAATGGAATATTTCAAAATTATAATTCAAAAATTATGGCTTACAATAAATGCGGAAATAAATTAAATAATGTAATGGAGAATCACGCAATTTAAGAACGTCTCACGGGCTTCCATGATGACTAGGACCCTGTATTGGAGTTTTTTCAGTCGATGGATCGTTTTACCCGGCAGTATAGCTGCCCACTTTAGGTCATATTACTAGAACACGCCGAGAAACAAAACAAACTGAAGAAATGGATTTCACATCTAAAAACATGTGAAAAACAAACAAACTGAGAAAGTGGATTTCACATCTAAAAACATACTCTATTCAGTAAACCAAGTCAACCAAGTCATACGAGATATGATAAAAAACAGTTCTTGAAAAAATTCTACCCAAACACATAATACACCGATCGCTTACTATCGCCATTACTTCTTCTTGACTTGGCACAGCTAGTTTATGTGTTACCTAGTAGATAGCACTGCCTGTCTGGAAGAAAACATAGATGGATCGTTTTGCCCACTAGGATCATTTTGGGACACCTTCTATTATAGTACACAACGAAAAAGCATTTTTGATTTCAATGATTTTTTCTATATTAAAATCTTTCCATCGATATTTAAGCAATGTTTCATTCCATGCTTTCAAATTTCTAAGAGCTAAGATTGCTTAAACGTTAATTATTCAACATGCGGTGAATGCACCACTCATGAATATTTCCGTGCAGATTTTAATAATAGGCATTTCTCACGCCCAATCCCGTTTCTAGAACAAAACTAACAGACTGTTTCTTAAATACAAGGTGGTCACTACGCTGAAATACCTACTCTGAGCTCTCTGTACATCGAACTTCTCATTGCAAAAGCTTCGAAGTTATTGAACATACTATTTAAGACAGGGGAAAACGAATTACGCGAAAAAAATTAGTTCTACTAATATAGATAGATGATGCTGCAGAACAGAAAATATGTTGAAAAGACTCAAATAATCTTAAGAAGCAAACACATGTGATATGGGATTTTTTCTTTTTAATTTATATTGCTAAAATGAAAAAAATATTGTGAAGAAACTTAAACTAACATTGTAACTACAATTTGGCATTATAAGCACAAAAATTTGCATAAACCCTTGGTTTGCAGCTGCTGTTCGGATATAAAAGTTGATAAAACTGGGAAAATGTTATTCATAATAGTGATGGCTGTCACGCTGCCAGAACGTGCTTTGCTGTCGAAGTTGTTTTATGAAAACATGGGAAATGCTGCAGGTGCACTTGGAGAGTTTCGTCGACTTAAGAATTTACTCAAAGAAAACAAAGAAAATGCTGCAGCTATACCTGGAGAGTTTCGTTGACTTATGAATTTACTCAAAAGACCATTACTTCCGGAAGTTCTCAGGAGAATGATTGCTGGATTCGAGAAAAACTGGACACTTTAGAGTTAAGCCTGGTCGAGGGCGCAAATCGACTCTTTCAG
This sequence comes from Cheiracanthium punctorium, assembly GCA_038373885.1. Classification (NCBI taxonomy): domain Eukaryota; kingdom Metazoa; phylum Arthropoda; class Arachnida; order Araneae; family Cheiracanthiidae; genus Cheiracanthium; species Cheiracanthium punctorium. Next base: position 30,974 of record JAWZYV010012980.1, on the reverse strand, counting down.
ATGTCGTTGAAAATGTTGCCGCCGCTATTGCTGAAGAATCAATTTGTAACTTTCTAGGCTGTACAAGTGCACGTGCAGTAATTGCGGTAGTTTTTGTACAAAATTCGTTACAATCAGCAGTTGCTGGCCATCGACAAGGAGAAGCAATTGATCTTTGCATTGACATTTCTGTCTAGGGTTGAAGTGAATGCACCGTGACCATGGCAGATTCTATGGAGTGATGAAGCGCATTTCCATCCAAGTGGAACAGTCAACACGCATACCATTCTGTGTCCCATTTGGGACACAGAAAACCCTCGTATCTTCCAAGAGATTTCACTTGGCTCACAGAAAGTTAGTCTGGTGTGGATTCGGAGCCACATTCATTCTTGGACCTTTCTTTTCCGAAGAGGCTACTCGCAATGGCCCTGTGACATGCACATGACGGACCGGAGGTACCAAAACATGCTCGAAAATTTCGTTTTATCCCAACTGCAACAGATCCAATGTCGTGATTCAGTTACCTTTATGCAAGATAGAACACCTTCTCACACTAAATTCTGCGTACAGCAGTTTCTTCGGAAACATTTTACTAATGGTAGAGTATTTAGTCATGCTTTATCGACAACCTGGCTATCTCGTTCTCTTGATCTTAATCATGAAATTTTTGGCTGTGAGGAAACTTAAAAACTCTTGTTTATCCAGGATGTCAGGTAACCTTGGCAGATTTGAAAGGCAGTATCACTCTGCATATTAGAAACATCTTAATCGATCAGTTACGATCCACAGTTAAACAAACTGTCCACATACTGTAGATACTACGTCTTAAAGAAGGAAACCATATTGAGAAGCATTCCCTTCACCAATAATGTGCTTGTGTTTTTAATAATTAAGTACTTTATAATAAAATGTGTTACAAATGTGCATTTTGTGTCTTTTCAGCATATTTCCTGTTGTACAGCGCCATCTATCGGCATATCTGGAACTCTTTTTTTTTTCATTATTCGCGAAATCCGTTTCCCAACTTTTGAATAGCATTTCAACAATTTGTCTTTAAACTGAGTACTTCAGTGTATAGAGAGCTCAAAATAGGGGTGTTTTAATTTTGATCACCTTGTAAATTATAAACTGAAAAAAGAAATGCTTACTTCTAAAGCTGCAAAGTAAAGAAGTTCGCCTAGCAGTGAAAGAATTATGTCATTTCTTTCTACCAAGAAAACTCATTGAATCTGCCTATGATGAAGCTAATTAATTTAGTACTTTATCGATATAAGATTGCCTCATGAAAAAGAACTGAAGATTTAAAAATTTAAAAAAAGTGTCGATTCAAAATATTTCTCTGTCAGTTCTGATAATATCTTAGATTCATTGCAAACAAACTTTATAATGTGATAATGCAGAAACATTAAAAAAGGGCTATATCAGTTGAAAGGAATAGTGTTTATTAATTAAAATTGTTATGATAAAGAGGTTATTTAAAACGTTAGCCATTTTATTTCGTAGTAAATTTTGATTTTTTATCGAACGTGACACAAATAAAGCAAATATAATTTTCTAGCGGTATTCTATGACGAACTTGTTATGAATATTTCAATGAATACGCTTATTGATAAAGATGAAACTGTATCTTCGCAATTCATTCATACACACACACCCATATATTTGTGGTGGTTTGTTTTCAGTATTGGTTAAAATTTGAGGAAAACTAAAGCCTAAGATGATCGTACAGTGGTATTATGCCGCGCATAACCTGCCTGGCAAGTACTCCTAGTATTACGCTGAAAAAATTGAAAAATGATTGACATACACCAAAACACTAAAAAAACTAAAGACTCTATGAATTGCAACTAAATACCATTTATTCTTAGTCATTCCACTAATATTAATTAACAGACGATATTGACATAATTTTAAACTTAAACATGTCTGGGGGAGATGTGGTTTTGGAGGATAAGGGGTATCCACAAAAGTTTTGAGACGCAAATAATAAATAGATTACTGTTAATATTCACCATTCTGATGAGGTAGCCGTCTTTACACAAGACACGATCGACGCGTGTCCTCTTGGAACCGCTGTCTTTTTCTTAAGCCCTCATCTGGCCTCTGATTCCATGTTTCTTTTGAACACAACTTGATCATATTGATTCGAAGCACACACTGATTTTTTTAAGTCCGTTCACACCTTTTTCAAACTCTGCTCTGCTTCTTTTTTCTAGCACACTCGTTCTGTCATCTCTTTTCTCTTCTCCCACGGGGTTGATTCCTCCTTTCTTACCCCCTCTTACATCATTGGCTGGAGTTTCTGATTTGTTCGTCTCGGGGAATTAATGCATCCTCTCGTCGAATCCCAGGCATGTAGGTGGATCATTCGAGAATATACCCCGCCAAATTTGCATATCATTTTCGGCCATAAATATTTTCGGCCATAAATATTTTAACGTTGACAGTTCATTGTGCTATAGTGTCCAGACTGTCCATTGCCTGGCGCCTCTTCTAATTTACGGTCTACTTGTGTGGTCTTCCCATGGGAACCGTCTCAAAATTATATTTTACTGCTGTTTCACTTCACCACATCTCTCCCCCGTGTACATAAAAAAAAACAAGAAAAAAAAAATATTCAATGTCCACAGTTACTAGTTCATTACACGTAGCTACACATGTGCTACGTTTTAAAATTTGGCACTTGTCCTGTATAGTCCATGCGATATAGTCCATCATACGTAGCAAATTATGTGCTACGTTCTACAGTGTAGTAGTTGGAGTTTAGTCCATATAGTCCGTCACGCGTAGCTACACATGGCAAAAGTCTCAGTTGTGATACATTTGTTCTCCCGTTGTGTCTCAAGCATTTTGTGGTTTCACGTGAACATTTTCGTTCTTCTTTGCGGGTTTGTTTTGTCAGATTTTGTTAAATCTGGCAGTATCGATAATGTTTCCGAACCACTTTGCATTAATAACATTAATGAGTTACCTTTGTATCTTGTTTCTCAATTTCTTCAAAATAATATATTGTACACCAATGGGATTGTACACACATTATTATGTTTGATCACACATTCAGTACCAACATGTACCATATTTATATTATTAGAGTACCATATTTATATTATATATATATTAAGAATAACATACAATATCATGTGTGTCTATTACTTGTTACACATATATATTTATCTGCATATCATAAAAAATACTCGTCTTCCTTCCCTTTTTTTTTTTTTTTTTTTTTTTTTTTATTTATTATTATTATTATTATTATTATTATTATTATTTTTGCTCAGACAGGGGATTCATTCCTATATTGCACACCCTTTTATTTATACGGTACACCTCACGTACCACTGTTTCAAAATATCTAGCCATAATCATCGATGCGTTCTTATTTACTCATTCAATTCCTTAAAAGAGTTTCACCGCTAAACCCGTGCGTTCTGGAACTACCTCTCTCCTCTTGTATTCCTTTTAAGCAGATCCTTCCGGCTGCGAAACTGTTTGTCGCTTGACAATCGGAACTCATGGTTGAAATTTCCGGTTTTTCACTGCGTATAATACATCCGCGCGTTTGGAAAAGGGGGAAACTGCAGCTCGACGAGCTCAACTCGCGCTGTAAGGCAACCGGTTTATCTCCTGCGCCGGGAGTGACTCGGCACATTTTTTTGCCTGTGTTCTTTTTAGGATGTCAACGTCGTGTAGAGGTAAGTGATTGTTATTTAATTATTTTGTTAATGAAAGCTTATGCCGCCCTATTAACTGTAATTTTGTAAAGAGAAACAAACTTAACGTTACTATTCTTACGTTTTATTTTGTATAGCGCCGATCTGCATGTCGAGTCCATGCGGTCTGATAGGTTATTATTCTGTGAACTCCCTATGTTTACTTTAAAATAAATAGTCTTCTATTATTCTAGAGCGCGTCTTACTCATCGTGGTTATTGCCTGCAATTGCCCGATAAGTACCAAAATCCAAGGGGAAATCTGCAGCTTTCCGTCCCAGGTACTCTGGTGACGCAACTCAATAATTTTATTCTAACTTGTATTAATTAAAATTTTTTGTAAAATTACTGTACTATGTAATTGTCTCTCCTATAGTTGTATGTCCGGTATTTATTTATATGCATATTTTTGTCTTTTCATGTTGCCCTTCTCTTGCATCCTATGCGTGACATCCGAACGAACGACTCTAATCCGAACGAACGACTCGCCCCCATGCGAATGACTCCCTGCCGGTTTGTTTACCACCAGCAAAAGCCAAACGACAACACCAGCTGATGCCCTGCTAACTTGTGTTTTACTTTTTATTTATTTATTTTTCTTTTTAATAATTTTTTTTTTAATTTTTTATTTTTTTATTTTATTTATTTATTTTTTTTTTTTTTTGACATACGTATGTGTGTGCCTGTTATCTTATTGCTTGCTATTATTATCAACATTATTATATTTTGTCCGTCTCTTTTTTTTTTTTTTTTTTTTTTTTTTTTGTTGTTAACATTTCCTTCATTTTCAGCTTAGCTTTTCTGCAGTGCACAAGGTTACACGGAATCCCTTTTGATTATATAGCATGTCATTATTATTATGATTCTTATTATTATTACTGTTATGATTAGCTAAATTCAATTGCCTTCCAGGTCGCGTTTTTCTCTTTTTCCTATCAGTTTTGTAATTCTCGTTTTCGTTATCCTTTCACAGAAATTCCAATCTTTTCATCTATTTACGCAACCGAAAACCCAAAAATCTGAATGAATGCTCGTGGAACACTCTGGACCTCACAACTCGGCTACTGGTAAGAACTTTTTTTTTTTTTTTTTTTTTTTTTTTTTTGAATTTTTGTTCTTTTCTTATGTTTGTGCTGTTTCTCGCCCCTTCCGGGAGCGGTTGCGTAACCAATAACCATGGGTATGGGTTTTTGACTCGTCCGAGTCTGTTTCTTGTGTCTGGGGTTTTACCCGAAAAATGAGGTTTTTATGTACTTTCTTATCTTCTCCATGAGGTTTATTCACTTCTTTAAGTAATAAATTATTATTACGAAACAGTTTCATTACCCTATAAGGGCCGGTAAAAATGGGGTCAAATTTACACTTCTTGTGCATATTTTTCATGTATACCAAATCCCCTATGTGGATTGGAGTATGTTTAGCGGGTTTTTCTAAGTTCTGCGGTTTAGCCGCTTTTTCTTGAAATATCCAGGCCTGTTGTCTGTTATTTAAATTCTGCTTAATTAATTTGTCCACAAATATTTGTATTTCCTCTTGGGACCATCTTGATTCGAAAATATTTTGTCCCTGTACGTCAGTTGTATTGTCTAGGGGTATTTTAATGTCGCGACCCAGGAATAATAACGCCGGCGGGAAATTCGTCGCCCTGTGTTTAGAGGCGTTGTAATAGAGCTGCGCCCATACACTTGCATCTTCCCATTCAAAAGTGTTCTCTGCTATGCATCGAATACACTGCTGAAGCGTGCCTTGTGCTCGCTCTACCGTCCCATTCGATTGTGGGTGGTAGATCGACGAAAAACGACTCTCTATATTGAGAGATTTTAAAAAACTCCTTAATTCCTTTGATCGGAATTGAGGTCCGTTATCCGATATAATCGTATCTGGAAGCCCAAAACGAGAAAAATAACTTTGTAAACATTGAACTATTTGATCCGCAGTGATTTTTCTACATGGAAATAATTCTATATACCTTGAGAAACTGTCAATTACGGAAAAAAAAAAGCAATTGCCTCTGACACTGCGAGGCAGCTTCCCAACAATATCTATATGTAGACACTTTCCGGGCAGTATTGCTCGGTCCATTTTTTGACTTGCCGTAGCGGGAATGTGCCTGTTTTTGAATTGTGCACATCTGTGACAGTTATCGATAAACGTCTTTACGTCATCAAATAAGTTGCCCCAAGTATAATATTTCTTTATAAAATTGATCGTTTTTTGTCTGCCGAAATGTGTTGCGTGTGCAATTTTGATCACGGACTGTTTTAAAGCCTGAGGGATCACTACCACATCTATTCCTGCCCTCTCTCGTGTGGCTTTTTCCCTATAACGAAGAATTCCATGTGCATCGAGATAGTAATTTTTGAACTTAGGACTTTTAGGGGTCTTTTCGCGGACGTGTGGTATTATTTTGTTCAATAATTCATCGTTCTGCTGTTCTTGTTTAATTTTTTCGGTCGTTAAATCCTTCTTCCCTTCGAAGATTTGTGCCGTTATGTTATTTACCTGTTCTTCTTGTAAGATGTATCGGGACAAATAATCCGCGGGGTTTTCCTCACCCTTTATATGTTGAAATTTAAACGCAAATTCACTTAAAAATAATAGCCACCTTGCCGTGATATCGGATTGCTGCGTTAGATCTAAATGGTATTTCAATGATTTCGCGTCACTAATTAATACAAATTCATGGTTCCATAAATAATTGCGAAAATGTCTCACCGCTTCATAAATTGCCATTAGTTCCAGTTTAAGAGATGAGTATCGTTTTTCCGCATTTTTTAAAATTCTGCTAAAAAATTTGACTGGTGTTCTGCCTTCTGGCCGATCCTGCATTAAAATACCATTAATGGCCGTGTTGGATGCATCGGTTGCTAACAGGAATGGTTTTGCAAAATCAATTTTGGTAATTCTTGGTTTTTCTAAAATGATCTGTTGTATGTTCGCGAAACTAGTCTGACACTCTTCCGACCATTCAAATTTTTTGGTCTTTCTTGTGAGCTGCACAATTGGTGCAATAATTTGGGAATATTGTGGAATAATCGTTCTGAAGTAATTTGTCATCCCTAAAAATGATTGAATCTCTTTAACTGACTTAGGTGTTTTAAATTTTGTGATTTTCACGATGTTTTTTGGGTCTGGGGAAATCCCTACTTCGTCCACTTGGAATCCTAAACATGTGATATTTTTTCGGGCTATTTTGATTTTTGACGGGTCCAATGTTAAATTAAACTCTTTGAGCTTTTGGAATATTAAAGTCATTTTTTTTCGTAATTCTTCGAGGGAATTAGCTGGTATGATTATATCGTCTAGGTAGAAATTTATCTTCGTTTCTCTCATACCTCCCAGCACCGTATTCATGAGTTGGGTGAAGTAACTGGCGCTGTTACGCAAGCCAAAGGGTAGTCTCGTGTGTCTAAAATTTCCTCGGTGGGTAATTATTGCACATTTCTCTCGCTCTGCCTCCGGTAATGCTATTTGAAAAAACGCAGATTTAAGATCCATAGTCGTGTACCATTTGAATCCGGCAACTTCTTGTAAGATATCTTCAATATGCGGGATATATGTTTTATAAGGTTCAGTGATGTTATTTAATAATCGAAAATCTGTCGCCATTCGGTATTTAGGGGTTTTATTTTCCTCACTCGTTTGTTTTTTAACGAAGATTATTGGGAACGCGTAACCCCCGTCGGATGGTTCGAGTATACCCGCTTCTAATAGCTCGTCTATTTCGCGGTCTGCGAGCGTTTTCATGTTTTGCGGTATTGGGTACGGTCTACATTGGATAGGGTAATTGTGGGCTAATTTGATTTGCGGTCTCACAGCGTCTGTCACTCCTAATGTTTTATAAGAGGTAGAGAATACCTGATAGTTTTCTTGTAGCATTTTTTTAAATATACGCTGTTGGTCTTCCGGTAAATGATCTAAATCAAAAGTCGCCTCTTCGAATTCCTTTTTTCTCAAGTTTAGGATATTGTCCCTATCATTAGTTGTTTGTGCACAATAATTCATTCCTACTTCTGTACCTTGTGATGACTCCCGTATCTGCCGAACGTTCTGCGGTTCTATGATTTTCGCGACTTTCATGTTTTTTTGTAAATGTTTCGTGGTGTTGGTGTTATTTTCGAAAATCATTTGTAACGACTTATCTGTTTTTTGTTGGATGATGCATATCTGTTCCTTTTGGAATTTGGGTATCACTTGAATGTTGCTTTCATTTTGTTGCTTTTCAATAGGTCGATCTGTTTTTAAATTTACTATTTTTGTGTCCGCGGGCGGAATCAGTACTTTCCGTGCTATTCGAATGCAATTATTAATCTCCTCCGTCTTATCATTTTCTTCCCTTAGCTCCGTATTTTTGGTCTCTGATTTATTAATTGGAATTTCTTCATTATTTATTGTTATGCTATTTTGTTTCGTATTTAAAATTACTTTATTATTAATCATGAAGTCGTAACCTAGTATGATTGGGTATTGTGGGTTCATTTTGAAGTTTGCCACGAAAAAGGTGTTATTACATTTTTTATGCCCTATCTTAAATGAAAACTTCACGGCTTTTAGAAAAGGTACAGTTTGTTGTGTCACAGATTTTATTGTTACCTGTCTGGAAATAAAGTTTATTTTTATTTTACTTTTTATTTCTTCAAATATTTCGTTATTTATTAAACTAATTCCTGCTCCTGAATCAATGAGTGCAGCATATTCTTCATCCCCAATGTTAAGCGTTACTAGTGGTAATTTAATTACATTTTGCTCGTTGTCACTCACCGACATTATATACCTATGGTTCTCTTGTTGTTTGCGTTTATTATCATTTATTTCTTCCGTACTATTTTGTGCCTCTATCATTTGATTTTTATTCTTGTTTTTATGGTCCATATTTACTTTGGTAGCCTCGAGTTTCGTTCTATGGGATCCCAACCTCTGATTATTATTTATCTGTTGCCTCTGGGACCCCTGTATGAGTTTAAATTCTTATAGTTCCTGTTTCCATTGTTGTTCGTTCTGCGGACATTTGGTTGCTGTCGACCGTCCGCGGGAATTCTTTCCCAGCATGTCTGAGCGGAGTGGTTCGACTTTCCGCATATTTGGCAGATAATTGCAACTTGTTTATAACTACTATTATGTTGATTAACTGGTTGTCTTCTATTTCGGGGATTGAACCAGCAGTCTGTGTCTGTGTGATTTTGTTTTTTACAAAAAGAGCATGATTTCAATGGATTGGATTTTTCATTCACTTGAGAAATCTCGAGTGCCTGAATTTTATCCTCAAACTGTTTTATTTTATCTTTTAACTGCGCGATTTCTAAGTCCTTCAATAGACCAGTAACGTCTGATTTTTGTACGTCAATATTGTTTATGTCTTCTTCTTCATTAAAAATTCTCTCCAGTCTGATTGCCAACTCAACCGCCTCGTCAAAGTGTTTTATGTTTTCTTTTAAAATTTCTCTTCTAATTTCCGGACGTACCGCTTCCGTGAATTTCGCGAGCATGATGTGGTTCTTTATTTTATCTGTTTCCTCTGACGGCTTATCGATCCCTAAAAATGCTTCAGTCTTTTCAGAGATTATGTCCCTTAGTTGTATAATCGATGTTTTCGGGGTTTGCCTAATTGCATTAAATTCCGCGTGCACTTCCGAAGCTGATTTTATTTCCCTAAATCTTTGGAGAATCGCTTTTTTCAGGTATTCGTAATTGTTTCCGTCTTTCGTCTCTTTTAGACCTAGTATAAATGCTTTTGCCTTACCTTTGAGGCATGTCTTTAAAATTATGCCTTTCTGCTCATTTGACCAATCGGTGAGAGCAGCTACGTTTTCAAATTCGCTGAAAAATTGCTTTGGGTTCTCGAGACTATCAGCCGAATATCGGGGCAATAGAGGGATTAGTCCCGTGTCTGGCGTTTTGTTATGCTGGCTTTGTGCCGAACTTTGGGTATTTCGATTCCTAAGAGACTCTGGCGACTCCTGTCTAACTCTGGGACGACCCATTTTTTTTTTTTACTTTAAATATTTACAGATACTATTTTACCTATTTTAACACTATATGTTCCGTTACCTTATACATATACAAAATGCACTTTGACACTTTCAACATACACATAAATTAAAAATATTGTACATGAATACATACATATTAAGCAAGTATTAATTCAATTGTTCAGTTCTACTGATTGTTGCATAATATTCCATCAATAAAATATTTATTTATTTATTTTATTTATTTACTTAATTTTATTTAATTTAATTTTTCTATATGTCAATACGTTGTAATGACTACAAACTATCTCATTCACAACATTCTTTCTATTAGAGAAATTAATTGTTTTAACAAAAATACCTTCTTTGTCACCTTTAAAATCAAAGTTCTTTCGTATATATACATATATATATATATATATTTTGCAGCAGTATATTAACACTTACAAAACACAAATAAAATATTCAAAGAATGTCAATGCATGGTTTTTTTTTGTTGTTGAAACTGAGAAACAAGATAGTAACTTCGTTATTATGATGCATAATTTCTCTCCCAGACTTTGTTTTATTTTTGAAAAATCTACTATATATATTTATTATTATTATTATCATTAATTTAACTATCATTTGAGTTACTAGGAGTACATAAAATTGCCTTTTTTTCTACGGCACCATTATGTGGTGGTTTGTTTTCAGTATTGGTTAAAATTTGAGGAAAACTAAAGCCTAAGATGATCGTACAGTGGTATTATGCCGCGCATAACCTGCCTGGCAAGTACTCCTAGTATTACGCTGAAAAAAATTGAAAAATGATTGACATACACCAAAACACTAAAAAACTAAAGACTCTATGAATTGCAACTAAATACCATTTATTCTTAGTCATTCCACTAATATTAATTAACAGACGATATTGACATAATTTTAAACTTAAACATGTCTGGGGGAGATGTGGTTTTGGAGGATAAGGGGTATCCACAAAAGTTTTGAGACGCAAATAATAAATAGATTACTGTTAATATTCACCATTCTGATGAGGTAGCCGTCTTTACACAAGACACGATCGACGCGTGTCCTCTTGGAACCGCTGTCTTTTTCTTAAGCCCTCATCTGGCCTCTGATTCCATGTTTCTTTTGAACACAACTTGATCATATTGATTCGAAGCACACACTGATTTTTTAAGTCCGTTCACACCTTTTTTCAAACTCTGCTCTGCTTCTTTTTCTAGCACACTCGTTCTGTCATCTCTTTTCTCTTCTCCCACGGGGTTGATTCCTCCTTTCTTACCCCCTCTTACATCATTGGCTGGAGTTTCTGATTTGTTCGTCTCGGGGAATTAATGCATCCTCTCGTCGAATCCCAGGCATGTAGGTGGATCCTTCGGAAATATATCCCGCCAAATTTGCATATCATTTTCGGCCATAAATATTTTCGGCCATAAATATTTTAACGTTGACAGTTCATTGTGCTATAGTGTCCAGACTGTCCATTGCCTGGCGCCTCTTCTAATTTACGGTCTACTTGTGTGGTCTTCCCATGGGAACCGTCTCAAAATTATATTTTACTGCTGTTTCACTTCACCACAATATTCTTTATGCACATAATTTAGTTATGTTTTATATTAATCACACACTTATCATATAGAATAGAATGATTTCTTTTAGAATCATACAATTGACTTATTTTTGTATTGTGCGCATATTTTTCTTTCACTTATGCAAGAGATTATGACGTCATGCTATGGATTGTTAACGAAGAAATATTTGTGTTTATTTGTACATAAGAAGCATGCAGTTAAAATGAACGTAATTAACAGATACCAATAATTACCCTAGTAGCAAACGGTCATCGGTTCCTGAAATGCCGATGATCGGACAGGGAGGAAGCGCAGCGCGCGCCATGCAAGGTTCTTCATCGCGTCGGGGGCTCCTATCTCGGACTTGTCTCGGGCATGTTCTCTCCCGAATAGTAGGGTTGGATCATCGGCAAGGGGGGAAAATTGGGCGTAGAGCCGTTGTAAAGCCGATGCGATTGGGGTTATATTCATCTCGGAAGAGCAAACACCTTGCAACTTAGGATGTGAAGCCTATGACCTTTGATAAAATTTTAAACTGAACAATCGATAAAAATTAGGGTATATCCGAGCTAGATAAAAAATTTTAAGAGAAAAAAAAAAAAGCAAATTCGAACTTCTTCCTCTTCTCTTTGAATTTTAATGCTGCCATCTGAACTTCAATTTTCAAGCTTCCGAACTGGGAAACTAACGCTTGGTAGCCCCGCATTCTAACCACTAGACGGGAGGTCCGACTCGTTATTGGCGAGACTAAAATTTAAAGTGATTGTTGTTTCAAGTTCCGAATTGGAATATTTAAGTTTCTAATTAAATAAAACTAGACTTTTCCTGTACACTACTCAAAATTAAAAAGATTTTGCGATTTCTATCCGTTTTAAGCATTTGGGACCTGTGTACGGCCGTAAAAAAAATAAAAAATTGTCTGTTTTAAAAATATTCATTATAATGAATATTTTAAAAATCTCTCTATAGATTTTGAGATTTTTCGAAGATTGTTTCAAACTGCGTAAATTTTTGTTCGCACGTCAAGTAAAAGTGACTAAAGCGAAAGGAATGAAATTTACTGACATGATAGGCAATCACTCACCTTAAGCTATAATCGTCGGATTAAAAAAAAATAGATTTTGAGATTTTTTCTGAAAATCGTTTTAAACTGCGTAAATTTTTGTCGGCGCATCACATACGACTTAAGTGAATAAAGCAAAATTTAGTGACACGATAGGTGGTCGTACAATTTAAACTATGCCCCTAAAGTTTAAAATTTGGATTAGATTTTGAGATTTTGCGAAAACTGTTCGCCTGTCGCCTGTCTTGTCTTCCCGCGTAATAGCTTAGCCAATCAGCAACCTTAAAACAAACATATGGTGTGCATATGATGCTTTTTGCACATTAATGAAGGAACGGAGATATCCAGCCGTTCAGCTACTTGGTAGAAAGACCGATATAAACCTGTTTGCTCCCTTTACCCTTCGCAATCTTGAAAGCGCCTATCAGATCTCAGTGTAAAGATTCGATCATCGGGAAAAGATGAACATACGAAAAATTAAGGATGATCAGTAATGATCAGGCGATGAATAGCCGATGCACCGATCATAGGCCTGGTAAAGCCCGAGCAAAGAGTGCTGCTAGGGTACAGATGACGCTAAAAGTAATACAGGGTAGGTGCACCAGTAACTGCTACTTTACGACATAATATATAAATAAATAACTTTCGCGGCTACTCGTCGGGGTAGTGTCAAAGCTCCAATATGACGATGGGGCAGGTTTTCCAACAGCAAATGAGACATGTATTCCAACACATATCTCATGGTAAAACCTGCTTTGGACAAAATCAGGCAGTCTTTTATCAAACATATACTTATTGTGTTAGAAAACAGACCAAATAACTAATAATGACCGATATTTTCGTTAAAAATCAGATGAAAATTTTAAAATATTTATCTTACAAAAGGAAACTGCAAAAGGAATCATATAAAAGGGGGAGAAAAAATAAAACCCAATCTTAGCCAGGAAGCTTTTTGTACCTTTGTCTTCACATATAAAATGCATTAAAATGCCAAATCCTCAAAATGAAAAATGGCATGGTATGTTGTCTCGAACGAAAGAAAAGTGGGTGGGCTACACGAAATTCAAGAAAAGACTGAACCAAAGGTGATGTTACATCTTTTGTTTGCGATCACTGTGATTCAGACGATGATGTTTTTTCTTAAAAAGTATCATTGTAAAATTATTAAGTGACAGTCTTCCTAAAATCATTAAGACGAATTTGTTTTCCATATACAGTTACGTTCCCTATTACTCTGTTATTATGCTTGCTTAGCTTACAATAAAGAACACATATTAAGTAACAAGAAGGTTTATTATCTGTTTTTTACCATTTAAACTATTGTTGGAAAACCTGCCCCCGCATAGAGTTACTTTCTCTATTACTCTTATTATCTTACCTATTATTATTAAGACTGATTAGTTTACAATAAAAAATACACGTTAAGTAACAAGCAAGGTTTATTACCTAGTCTTTTACCGTTTAAACTATATTTGGAAAATTTGCCCTCATACATTTTTGGTAGGTTGGAAACTTGCTCCACATACGAGGCGCATTTTCCAAATAAAGATGAACAGACTTACCATTCGCTGACAAAAAGTATGTTTACTTTTTTGAAGACTAATTGTCTTATTTTATAGAGAAAGGTATAAAAAATACAATGATATCCAGTTTATCTCAAAACAGATGAAACTAAAAAGTATGAAAATTAAATTTTAAAAAGTTGGAAAATGTGCCTCGATCTCCTCTAGTCTATGCTGTAGCATTTTATGCTATATTTTATTATTTTTATGAAATGATCATCTTATGAAATAAGTAATTTTTTTTCCAATGAAAATTGATTTTACCTATTTATTTCCTGTAATGTATTCAGTGAGTTTTACTTAGCTCTAAATTATTAAGAAGAAAAAAATATAAATTACTTTCTTACTTGATTAAACACCATTACCAACTGCAAAAAACATTATGCAATTTTTATGTTAAAAATATCAAGACATTTTAATTAAGATTTCGCTTGGTCGTTTCAACGCTTCGTGGCTTACATAGCCAGTTTTCTTTCGTGTTTAAAATATTCATCAAGCAGAACATGCTAAACAAAAACATGAAAATATACATTATTAATTAAATAGACAACGGAAAAAAGAGAAACTACTTTGAAGGTGTCGTGACGCATTTCTTTATAGTTCTTTATATATATATATATATATATATATATATACTTTTTTTCAGCGGAAGAAAATATTCTCCTGAGGGGAAGTGCTGACCATATTTATTAAGTAGACTTTGCCATGTCAAAAGGAGGTAGTTTCTTTAGATGAAACTACACTGAAGGCAATAAAAAGAAATACTTTTATCCATCAGATCGGATAAAATATCCTTATTGTAAAAGAAGTAACGCGAGAGACTTTATCTTTCTGACAAAATTTGCAATAAAAGTTTCCCATCGTTTAATTATGAGTGTTCAGACGAGATACCACTAGATATGACTTATAACTTATTTTAATTAATTCACTCAGTTGTACTGATTTGCTAATTAAGTAATAAGGAATCTGGATGTTTGAGCGTCCATACTTTCAAGTATCTAAGAGTTAAATCAAATTATTTATTAAAATTTATTATTATGATCTGTATTTCAAAACGAAAATTGTATGTGGATTTTATTATTTTTTAAATTAGTAATCTTAATGTTACAAGAAATGCGTGACTATTTCATAAAAAAGCAATTGTAATGTAATTAGACAAAAACATTTTACAACTGCCGTTTTAAAATGTAGAAATTTTTCGTATTTTTGAGTCAATATAACTTACATTTTTTTATTTTATCTATATATTCATACTATATATTTTTTTATAGATGTTTCATAATGAAATTGTAAAATGTTTGAAATTTCATATAAGTTGGATGCAAGAGCTTTTATTAATATTCTTTAATTGGTAAAATTTGTATAAAAAGAGTAGAAAGAAAAGTTCAATGAAGAACTATTTAAAAACTGATTTCGAAGATATAATACATTTCGATAGTTTTCAAGATTATAATAGCTCATGTGAAATTCTGCAAGTGTATTTGTTTGTTATGGCGGGCACTTGTCCTTCACTACTACGAAGGCCTGAAACTATTGGCTATTTTACTATGGGGGCACCCAGTAAGCAGCTAAAATTACCCTCGTGAAGATACGGATAAGTTACCATGCAAACCTAAGCCGGGAATCGAATCCAGACTCAAGGGAAGAATAGAACGCTTCTTTAGCAACTACACTACATGGCCGGTTTTCAAGGAGTGAAATGGTAGGTCCTTTCAAGCCTTTAAAATCTCTCCTTTAAAAGAATAGGTATTTAACCTTATACAGGACAAAAAATATGAGTTTTTAACAGTGATAAAATGAATATTCACTCTTCCCAAAATAATTCCGTAGACGAAAAGAGTAATGGTTTTAAAAACTTTTAGTGATTTTTAAAAAACTTTCATGTATTCATACCTTTAGAGGTTGGATGTTCTTGGCTTTCATTGCAGCCCATAAGAGTGGCAACTCTTTTTCTTTTAAAATGCATAAATTAATAAGTGACTTATCGTAGGAGATGCAGCATGTTGGTAAAATGCTATTGTTCAATAAACGCTCATACCAATCTTAAGCAAAGTTTATCTTTCATGGACTGCGAAATATGCTTAACCTTTTTGTAGATAGGTTCTGATAGTGCTGTCGATGTTAGAAATTTAAAAATTTAGGAGCCTTAATTTTTGAGTGATTTTACTAATTCCATCAGTTATTGAACCGTGTAAGCAATACATAACTTTAAATAGCTTTGTATTGCTTACAGGTTCAATAACTGATCCCATTAATAAAAACACTCAAAAATTCAGGGAGTACTGCATGCAAAATGTTTAGTAGTTAAAAAAAGAACTACTTTTTTTGCAAAGGAATTTACAAAAAAAATACTGATACATAATTATTTCTGAATCTTGTAGTAATTTGAAGCCCCTTCACATAAAAAATTCATACAATTCACAAGACGTCAATTTATTTTGATTTCCTATAGTAAAATATGAGACAGCGTTTACATATTATTCTTTGGATAGCTTATACAAAATATTTTCACCGTCATGTAAAAATTAGAACGTATACGTAAACAAACAATTTCACCGATCTTTTATGTTTAATGACAAAACAATTCAGGCGAATAAAAGAAAAAAAATTCTTTCATGATCTCTTTATAAAGCGAACAATTTATTTTCAACTTTTGTATGTAAATTCATCAATTCAAAAAGTAGAAAGAGAAACTCAAGCATTCTTTATCAAAGTTTTCAGTTAAATAAAGGGTTTTGTATCAAGATAGAACGCAGACGGATCAATCAAAAACATCTGACGTCCGAGGAAAAATACTAACAAACACACTTTATTCTTTCTATATAATCTGAGAAAAACCAAAATATCGCTTTGAAAAGGTTTTGTGTTGGTCTGTCATCTATAAGTGCTCAAAGTTTTAGTTAAAAAAGGCATTACTAAATATTTGCGGTGAGATTTTAAAGCAATTTATAGGCTTCAAGCATACGTTTAGAATATGTTTCTGATGTAAATGAATTTCACTGAAAAAAGAATGTCAAACTTTTGAAAATTTTATTTCATTTAGTAAGTTTCCGCTTAAGTTATTTTTCAACCGTCGCTACAAACATAGCGCTATAAAGTTTTTCAATATTTCCATTATAAATTTAATGAACACTGCATGTTTAGCATGATTTCAATGTAAAACGTTTTTGAAGATATGCCATAAAAATTGAAGCTAACTATTTGTAAAAGAAAAGAATAAGTATCCTTGATGTATTGTGAAATTTTATTTCGATTTTTTAGGCTGTTTTAATTGAAATCTGGATGATGCATTCTTCAGCAGCATTTTCCAAAAAATCAAAGCTGGAGTTAGGACAATTCACCCTCAGAGAACGCTCGAAAAGTAAAGCAAATATCCTTAAAATGTACTAAGAAGATGAGATAAATCCTTAACAAGATTATTAATCTTAAATATCGGATTAATTTAAATTTTTGTTGCAAGAATTATATCTCTTCAGAGTGCTATCCTGTACTTAACAACATATTGATATTTGCTGCATTATGAATTTTTAGTACTTTTATGAAAGGTGCATCATATCAAAGTTATCATATTTTTAATTTGCTTTGTTAAAGGATATTTTATGGCGTACGTACTTATTCCATTAATTTCTCTTCAAATAACACAAAAGCAGACTATGAAATTCATGTTTGTTGGAAAGGCTGGACAACATGCTTGCTGAATGAAAAATGGAAACACGGATAAATTTAAGATACCCTATATTAAACACAATTTAACAGTGCAACAGTTTGATCATGTGAAAATGATTATAAAAATATTTAAAACTAGTAATTGAGTCCAGTTATGAACGTTAAAATATTTTAAGTTATGAGCCTAGTACCAGTTTCATTATTCAATTAAATTCAACTGTAAAAAATATTAAATGAATTTCTTGAAAGAAACTTATACTAATTCAAACAAGTTATTTTGATTAAAAGCACAAAAAGTTTTTATGAAAAAAGAGTTCAGCGAAACGAAAATTTCAATAAAAGTGCATTTAATACCTTTAAAGAAATAAAAAATGAAAAATTCTTGGCAAAAGAAAGCAATTAATTTTTAAAGATTAAAGTTTCTTTGTGAAATGGTATATTAAATTAACAATGGATTAGTATGCGACAGCAGACACCATTTTAGTCCTCTTACACATATTTGTACATATATGAGTTACTCATTTCACTGTAAAAAATAACGATCCTTTATAAATAATACCTTTGTAGAATGAATCCAATGAATACGTAATTGTTGAGCTCAAACTTTTAATAAAATTGTATCCAAGAAGTACTTTAAACATTTTGGCGAAGATACTAGTAGTTACAACAAACCTCATAAAAACTCAAATGATCAGCTCCTATCTAGAATTGTTAAACTATATTGTGGTATATTTACGCATAAATTTCTTATTTTGTAATTTTTAAATGCACAATCTGTTGAGTGCTACATATGCGTATCTTGCTGCAAACATCTTAAATGCCACAAACTTATATTCTATAGATCTTTATTCTAAACCCACCCTTTTATCAGAAAGTATAAGACCGTTTTCTGAAACTGTTATGTTTATTTGCAGCCATTTTTAAAAACATTCAATTTTAAGAGATCTCAAACAGCTTCTGTTATTTTGCTGTTTCTCCACATATATTCCCTTCTACGTGCTTCTCTCACATATCCACATGACACACGGAAAAAAAGACTGTTTAAACATTTTCTTTGTGAAATCGCTAAATGTATAGCTTTCAGAAGCTGTTCTATTTGGAATCAGCTACGAAGAAAAGCATGAAAAATCTTGCTTTATCGCACAGAAACACCGCAATGCAGGGAGCTTTAAAATATAAAGCGTATTTATACATCTTACGTTGTATCTAAGGGTGACTGCTTTTTTCCTCGAATATGTTTGTGATCTTGGGGGAAATGAATTTTTATCATACAATTGAATAAGTCCTTATTTATAAAATGTAAGGATATTTTAAAATATTTTATATTAGAATCCTTCATTATATGGTATAATTATTAGGGTGTATCACGAAAATTTTTTTTTGGAAAATCAAACTTTCAAGTTGATAAAAAGTTGTTATTGGCATCACATACCTACCAAAAAAATTTTTTAGAAATCGAAAAATATTTGGGTCTCCCGGAATGACATTGAAGTTGTCAGTTTTTTAGTCAAAACGATATTTTAAACATTTTTTTATAAAGTATGTATAAATCAAAATTAAATATTCAACAGCAAAAATGGGCAATTTCAGATGGAATCTATCAATAAAAAAATGCATTGCGACTGAAATTGAAAATTTAGATCTCCCGGAATCGTAATGAAAATCTCCAATTTTTTGTCAAATAGCCGTATTTAAGAAATGTTTAAGAATCTTTCAAATTTTCAATCAATGTATTTATAATACAGACATTGCAGTACAGCGTTCCGAAATAGCAAGAATATTTTTGTATGCGAATAATGGGCTCAGATTTCAAGGTGATAAAACTGTAGCTCCTCCATGACTTCGGACATAAGGGAAGTGCAAGACCATCACATGATTACTTCTCTTTCCCTCGTCCACCCTTCCTTTCTTTTTCAGTTTGTTTTGAGCGTTTTTTATGTACGAAGCGTCCATTTAGTGAGTATTTATGTTTTTGATTTGTGATTGAGTTCAATTTGATTTTGTTAATTTACCATCATGAGTAAAAAAACTCATTCTTCATCAACAAGGAAAACTACTGACGATCCAATTGTCGGCCAACCTCTAGATATAAGTGATAGCAATGTTTTACCTACTAAAATTGATGTACTACGTTATTTTGAATGGGTAAGAAATCAGTTGAAGTCTGAAGGATGTCATCAACCAAAGAAAAAGGTAGTTGCAATGCGAGTGGCCCGTAAGCTAGAAGAAATATGGAAGAAGACTTCTATTCCTGTTTCATCTCTAAGTAACATTGTTTCTATGATTTTAAAACTACACGAGAGATCTGAAAAGATGAAAAAGTCATCAGGGTGTACGCAAAAAATGCCAAGAGCTTTAAAACGTCCGTTGAAAAGTACAAAATCTGACATTGTAAAGTACAAAATCTGACATTGTAAATAATCTTTTTGATATTTGTTTATGGAAATGTAGAGATTTAGTGAAATGTTTGTGTCCAGCGCAAAGGAAGCTTCCACAACTGGAACACAAGTTCTTGAATGACCAACGAAACCCGAGGCTTATGGTTATAGGAGGAATTGGCACAGTAGAGAGTAAAAAAAAATCGAGAAATGTACTCAAAGAAAGAAAAAGTCCATACAATTCGAGTTAAACTGAAGTCTCCAATCAATAAATATCCCTACTTTACGACATGAAGGCATTGTTAGTGACACTGACAGCGATTCCATTCAACAGGATTCAAGTGATGAAAGTGTTTTAGCTATAAAAAATAAAATACCAGAAAATAAAAAGGAAAATTCTAGCGTTTCAATAAAGCAAGTCCTTCCAGTAGATCTTCCATCATTTTCCAGAGCATGTGATCGCAGAGCAATTTCCAATAGAGCGGGACAGCAACTAGCAAGTGCTCTTTTACAGGATTTAAAAGTTGTGACACCAGAAAATCAGCGGTAATTGATAAATCGAAAGTTTTTCGTGAAAGAGTAAAGTACTGTGAAAGTATTGCAACTCGCACCTCAGAAATAATTTCTCTCAATTTTGATGGTCGGAAAGATGAAAATATAGTCAAAGAAAATGTACGTGGTAAATCGGTCCGAAAAACTATACAAGAAGAACACATATCTTTGGTTGAAGAACCAGGTTCAATATATCTTGGTCATGTAACTGCAGACAGTGGTTCTGGGAAAGACAGTGTATCATCAATAATGAAACACATTGAATGTAACTGCATTGATGTGACAAATATCAAAGCTCTTGGATGTGATGGTACGCCCACAAACACTGGGGTTTCTAATGGATCAGGTTGCAAGTTGGAAAAGCTACTTGCGTTTATGATACGCTGCCTACAATTATCAAAATAAATAGACAGTGAAATCAAGATTTATTTCGAATAACCTTTACATATTCAATGTTCTTTATTTGTAAGCTTTATGTGTTTGTTTATATCTTTTGTAACCTTTTTCATCTAAAGATCACACTTTCTGATTTTTAATTTTAATATATTTTTGTTCCTCCAAATTTTTTTTCTAATGTGTAATTATTTCCAATGTCACCCCTCCCTCCCCGATCCCCCAGAATAAAAAAGAAACTGAGAAACTAATAAACTAATGAAAAATTAATATGCATTTTATTCGCGTTGCTAGAAGTTTAACAATGTAAAATATCGTCTGGAAATTTTTGAATATTTGTAAAATAGCAGAGTTTTTGAAATTAGATTCCGGCAGACTAATATAGTTAATGGTACAAATGAATTTTTTAAAAGTCTCTTGTCTTTCTAAACTTCAAGTTTTTGTACTTAAAAAATATAAATATACTTTATATTCATGTATACATATTTTTTTTTAAATACACATTTTAGGTCAAAAAAGTTGAATTTCAAGTTAATTCTGGGAGACCTAAATATATTTCTATTTCAAAAAAAATTTTTTTGGTTGATATGTGATGACAGTGATAACTTTTTATCAACTTGAAAGTTTGATTTTCAAAAAAAAAATTTCGTGATACACCCTAATAATTATATATTAATTAATCCATTGGATTTTTTATCCAATCGTTATTCATGTTTCAAAATTGAAATCACTCAAGTGTTGAGAGAAAAGAACTCTGAAGTGCCCAGTTCTGCAAGTGCAGTCCAACCCGCTTAGTAGAATGACGGTTAAAGGAATATCCAGCTTATTATAATAAATTTTCAATGTATGAAATTGTAATAACTAGACAACGTGATCTGGGATAATGGGATGTCCTGTTAATTGGAATAAATTTTCGTGGCAAATTGTCTATTCCATTAAGTGGTTTCGACTGTATTTGCAATGGAGCTATCGCACTTTTTCTCATAGGTGAAGGGGATGATCCAGGTTCCATAAAAAGACTTGTTCCGGATATTGTTCCGGATATTGTTCCGTGTATATTGTTCCGGATATAATAAGGGACAATCTTTACCATAGTAAAATCTCGCTTAGTACAATGACCAGTGGTTTGTGCTTTAGATGAGATCAATGATTAACAGACAAAAGCTAGGCAAAATAATTATATTACGGAGTCCTGTTAAAAAAGTTCTGATTTCAGAAATTTTTATGAGATAGTGAAATAAAAGGGAGGTGTAATGATTTTCTACGTGGTTTATTTCAACTTCCAATTTAATTATGATCCAATTATCATCAATTTTATTTTATTTTATTACAGAAAGATGAATGCACAGCTCAAGCTCAAGCACAATACAATCAAAAGCGCAGCTTTTTCTTAAGATTTGATTACGAACTATACATAATTCTAGAGTTTTTCCAAAAAAGTAAGATATTCAACTTACTAAAATCTTTTTTGAAGATCTTAGAACAAAAAACCAATAGATTCGTAATACTGCTATCACATTTAGATACCCTGCAAAAATCTATTAGATCCATAGCTGCCAACTCTTCCGAAATTATCGGAAGATTTTCTACCATAATTTTTAAACAGTTTTATTTTACATTAAAAAATTTGGACGTATTTTAAGCTTAGATTTAGAAGTAAAAATTAGTGGTGTAAAATCTTCAAATAAAATCGGAAGAGATGGTACGTAGGTAGGTACGTAGATAATTCTCTGAAATACAACCAACCAATCGAATCGCAATAGTTCACCAAAAAGGGATTTGAAAACACCTTCCAGCAATCGGAAAAGACGGTGGACTATATGCCGCCTGGAATGAAAATAATAATAATAATAATAATAATAACAACGCCATATTAAAGCAACAGCAAAGGAATATAAAATTCCCCAGAAAACCATTAAAAACCAGCAGGCTGTTCACTATAGCACAATCGATAGAATAGTATTATTACTACAGAAAGTGATATAAAACACTTAAGAAAAAAATCTCTAAAACTAACAAATCATCATACAACTAAACACAGAAACGAATCTCTTCCACCACAGGGAAATCTAAAACCACGAGCAAAATCTTCTAAATCCAGAAAAAAATTTAGAAGTTATCGCCACACATGCTCAAAAACAAATGCTGAGTTTTAAAAGGATGGTATTTTGAAAGCAAAAACTTCTCTCCTCAGATTTAGTCTCATTAAAAAAGCAAGCACCCAAGTAAATCAAAGAAAGCATTGATTACAGGTCATACACTTGGGAAGCAATCTTGTTGGGCTCTTTGATTTTTAAACCTATCACTTGAAAAATTCTATACCTTTCAAAGAAACTTTTTCTTTAAATAATTCTGTGAGTTGGAGATAAATTAAACCCCTGAAAATTTGTTTAAACGTTAATTCCTTTTGATGTTTTGCAACAGATTTTGAATAAGTTCAAAATATTTAAGTAGAAGCACGCAAGAATACATCACACGTTGTTTACTTAAAGCTATAGTTTTAAAACACGTATAAAGACTGTAGTAAAGTAATTTTTTTAAAAACAGATCTATTTTTTTAGCTCTGAAATTGATTGGATCCATATTTATAAAGAGTAAAGTGAAGTGATTGTATACTGTACATTTTCATAATTGTTCTCTTAGAAGAAAAACTATAATTTTAGAGGCATAAATAGTTAAAAAAATAATATCATCGAAAAACATAATCGATATTAATGGATATTCAATTTTCTGTAATCGATTGCTTTTCTGGAAACATATATCACAAGCTTTTAAGTAAATATCAACTTACTTGACATAAATGGAGAAGTAAAGTGGTTTGAGACATAAACAGACAGATCATACATTAACAAACGGGCATTAATGCAGGTGGCCACATTAATGGTTGAAACATTATAATGATGGGTGTCGCAAATTACTCATCCAAAGCAATCTCAACAGCAAAAAGTATTTTAAGCAATATGTTTCTTTTTAAATAGCTGTTTTAGGATAATAAAAGTATTTCCATTACTTAGATAACAACATAAAAAGTTTCATTGTGTGCAGAAAATTATTACTGCCATGTTCTTTTAAGTAAAAGCCGTTTCTGTAAAGAAAATAAGAAGAGAATGTTATTACAAGAAAAATAAACCAACAACCATGATTGAATTTAGCAGATTAATTTTTAAAATATTGTCTGACTAATAGGTTTTCCTAGGTTTAAATGAAAAATTGAATAAGGGGTAACATTTTGCTTGCAAATACTTTTTTAAATGTTTTGTCTCAAAAATATTTTTTAAGGATAAAAATGTTTTATAGAAAAAATCAATATGAGGTTAATTCTGGGGGGTCGTTGTTATGATCGCATGATTGTTCACTAACGTATGTGAAAAAAATGATTACCTATTAAATTTCTGCCAATAAGTAAAAATGCCACAAGTAAAGGTGATGAAGACATTTATACCTTAAAAATGTTTGAACAAGATGAAAGTAGTATAATATTAGATTTTAATAATGTAAGTTTCTGAAACTTCAAGTCAAAAAGTATTACCACATGTAGCATAACGTGTGGCAACGTAGTTTTAAGGTAAAGTTTCGGCGGGCGTATAATTTCCTCTCCTATTACTTCATCTATGAACATAAATTATATTTCCAAGAACAAAGCAATCAAAAAAATTTTCCCTACTTGAAAGAGATCAGACTATTTATAAATCTTATATTAAACAAATGGTTTAACTTTTGTGCTTCATTCAGTTTAATTACTCAATGAAGCACTCATACGACATGAAAGAATTTTAATTTCCTTTTGTTTTTAGAAGAATATTGAGAATAAACAAACAAGTCAGATTAGATGGTTACAGTTTATTGCTATGCTGACTATATTTTATGGTGTATAAAGCACCGTACTACGGTTTCGGGTTCAACTCCCGGCTTTTGGGGTTCGATCCCCTACTGGGCGTGGCTGTTATTGTGTCCGTCAGCTCATAAGGGGCGACGTCGATCCACCTACTAGGTGCCCCATAATAAAGAGACCAACAGCACCGGCCATAGCAGTGGGCAATGCCTCTCGGGGTAGAGGCCCGCAATTGGAAAGAAAAAAAAAAAAACGTCTCGTGAAAATATTTTTATAAAAATTATTTCATCAATTTACTTCATTCATTCATTATTCAGTTGCTAAATGAATAGCAAGAAAGTCGGAACATCAACTTAAACCTGTGTGCTTACGATACCCAATTTTCAGGAATCACCTTTGTTTTCATATGGACGATACTTCCTATATTTGATTTATTGAGCCATACTTTATACCTAAGAGTGGCACGCAGGTGTACAATAGAAAATGAATGAAAATTAAAAAAAAGAAATATCAGTTAAAGAAAATCTTTAAATATGAAAGAAATTTACTTGTACTACCACTACTCTTTAAAAATTCTTTGTAAAATTCATTTCGCTTGAGAAGAAAAACTTTTCAAATTGAAAATATTAAAAAAATATTTTGAAAAGAAATATGAAATCTCATAAGTATTACTCGAGTAAATGTTATCGTACCGTAGGAAGAAAAATAAAATGGAAGTTTTCCAATGTTTTTAAACGTCGATAATATTTTATCCTCCTAAAAACGATTGCTTTTGGAGATACTATATTTGAAATCCCAGGAAATATTTTCAAAGCCTATGATGCTAAAATGTTTCTCAGATATGTACAATGTTGACCTAATCCTGGCGAAAATTCGATATAATGGAGCTAATTTACGATTTTGATGCGAAAAAGTAGCGTTATCCCTTTTTAAAGATAAAGTTTTGTAAAGAATTGTCATTGATATTGCTACAGTATCTCCCAAATCTCAGAAGGGGAATTTACATTATGGATTTTTTCTTTATAGAAAAAAAAAAGCTGAATTTTTTTTTTTACATGATATTTTTTGCGCTTATAATTCTATCACTTAGTATAACGTAGTTTTTAGTAACTTGTAATAAAGTAACTTTATTAAGTTTATAATACAAATTTTGATTTTTCATAATTATGTGCTATGATTCTTGCTGAATTCTAATAATTTTTTAGAGAAAGTCAATTTAAATATTAGAGACAGTGTATTTTAAGTTATCTAGATTTTTACAATTTCGTTTTTAAAATTACTTTACAAAAAAAAGCTTTACGTTGCTACATTTCATAATTTCTAATCAAGAACAGAAATGTACAAAAATGTAAACCAGTCAATGTATTTACACTTTATTCCCATTTTCTCTTTTATTTTGCAATAAATCAGTAGGTTTAGAAAGATATAGTGGTGCAAAATTAAATGCACCACTATATCTTTCAATGCAAAATTAAAAGTTAAATGCATCACTTAATGAAATATTTAACATAAATTCTTAGAACAGAGGATGTTCTTATAAGATGTAGAATTCATTACTGATAATTCTGAGATACCTTTAGTTATGCCATCATTTCAACAGTATTATGCACTTGGATTCAAATCCATTTAGGGATACTGATTTGAAAAGCATTTTCTAGTTATTTCCTCTTAACCAATGTTAATTACCCTTAAACCTTCCTTTAACTCTTGTTCAATGTTTAAAATATTAAACAGATTTTGTATGTACGCAAACATTTTCTTTCCATCATGAAAATAAACATGGTAGTTGCTTTTTAATCGCAAATGTCAACTATTGAACTTTAGAAATTATTTCATTACATGTATTTCCAATGAAAATATTTTATTTCATATGAGACGGAATAGAGTATATTAGGTCTAATCGTGAAAGTTCTTTCTCTCACTCTTATTGTGAAGTGACAGAAAATAACACATTGTTCCATACATTTTACAATAATTATTGTGTAACATAATTTCCGACATTGCTTGTCATTTTCCTGCTAAAGTGATGGTGAATTGTAAATATTATGTTTGTAAAAAACCTTGCTTTTAGACGCGAAGAACTGAAGTAGCGCTTAGGTGACATCTAGTTCAGTTTTTTATATTCCTTTCCCCAAAATCTTCTTGCAAGGAGAGAAACAGTCATATAATACCGATTAAATTGTTGCGTGTACATTGATAATTGGAACCTGTTAGGCCTCAGGAATAGAGTAGAAATGGCAGACTTCTCTAGGCAGGCTCAGCAGTTTTCTTACGCGACATCGATGCAGTATGTAGTCTGTTATTGTCACAATATAGTATGATGTTTTTCTTACTGAACATCTCAATTGTTAATTCTACCTTTCTAAAAAAAGAAAAAAAAAATTCTACAAGTAAGATATTTTGCAATTTTTTTTTGGTTCTTCCATAAACACAATTCAGCAATTTTAAAGCCATAAAAATTATTTTGCCTAATATACTGGCTTTGAGGTCCCATGTCATAAGTTTGGCTCAGACTAAATCTTATAAGACTGAAGTTTTCAAAATAACTGTAAAATAATGCATTGTGTGAAATCAGCTAGTGGTTTGTTGTCTAATTTCAAGTCTTTTTTCAAAATTAAGTTATTAGAAAGTCTAACGCATATATGATAATGTTGCAATAAGATTATAGTATTTAAGTTTATTGAAATAAAAAAATGCTAATACTTAAACATATAAACATAATAGTTCTCAATATGATACTGTAAACATTTATTTCTAATCTGTTTTTGCAAAAAGAAGAGAACATTTTTGTTAATTTATCTACTTTCAAATGAAAGAAAGTTTTAATTTTTAAAATAAGTTTTGTAATAAAGATTTCTACAGTATAAAAACCAGTAATATACAGTGGCTTCCAAAAGTTAAGGAACAACATATGTTTGGAAGCTCACGATAAAAAAATGAGACTGACAATAAAATTCATAAATTATAGAAACGATAAAAATAAACTTTATGAAAATTTATGTAAAAACAATAGCTACCACTTTTTTGTAGAAAAGAACAGGAGGCATATACGAGTGAGAGAAAAATATGCAAATATCAGGCTTTCGTAATTACGCACGTAACTTTTGTTGATTAGCCCTCCAAGCGGCTGAGACGTAAAATCCCGTAGTCTGTAAGAGTTGTTCAAAGCGGCTGAGACATAATTTTCTGCTCCTTTTTTTCTGCTTCGAAAGCGGCTGTGACATAAAATCCCGTTACTGCTTACCCCCACTCGCCAAAACACCTGTGACACTTAGATTAATGGATTGCAAAGGAGGAGAGAGCGCACAATGGCCAAGACACGCCTACGATACTTTAATTGTAGCTTTCAACACCCCACAAAATTAGTTACAGATGTGGTGACCATATCTTTTCTAACTAAAGAAGAGAGAGACCGAATTCTTTCGGTATTTTTTCAGATAAGTAATCTTTTGAGCCGGAGTCCCTTCTATGATCCCCTTCTCCTAGCATGGTTGGGCACGGGAAATTTGAATATTTCGTATTTTTCAAAGACCTCCAGGATACTTTTTCACTTATAATAATTTTAAATGTTTAATTAAAATAACAAATTTTGAGTAAATATTTTACTTCTTTCAAATGTTACCTGAAAAGGAAAAGGTGTTGCCTCGAATACAACAAAACGGTTGGCATATAAAAAAAAAAAAAATATTTTATTAGAAGAGACCGATTTAACATATATGGGGTCTTGGGCACACATGCTTACGGATGAAGAGGGGCTTTAAAGAAATGTAGTGCATATTATTATTTAAATTAATACAAATTTACATGTCATAAAACACTCCTGTATAAATATTAACTCTGTAATTATCCTATTATATAGTAACGCTGATACGGGACTCACTCGCTAACAAATCCGGTCCGGCCACTTCCAAAAAAAACTTTTACCGTCATTAATACAAACAGATTAAAAAGTTATTGTGTAAAAATTTAATGAAATTCACACAGTTCGTGCGATCGGCTTGAAAATTTTCATGATTATGTAAAAAATATATAAAAACGATCTGCGCTATTTTAAAAATCTGAAAATCCACCTGTTCTCTCATTTTTAAGCGATTTTTTGCTATTTTCAGCTTCATTTAATTGCGCATTTAATCGCGTTAAGTTTCCAGTAAAATGAAAATCAAACGTCAATAACAGAGGACTAAATTACAAGACAGTCGGAACACGTACTCAACCTCCCTCACTATTTTTAGGAGAGTCCAATGTCACTTAGGTTAAATGTTTATCTTACATTTCATTGTTTACATCAATAATACTTACTATAAGGACGTTTTGGCAACCAACTATGTTTCCGGACTATTATTTTTCCCATTCCAATTTTAATGAACTAATGCATTATGTAGAAGCTGCCTGGTGTTATAAAACAAAGTAAAGACAACTTCTACATAATTAGTTCATTAAAATTGGAATGATAAAAATAATATTCTTGAAACATAGTTAGAAGCCAAAACGTCCTTATAGTATTTTTCATGTAAACAATGAAATGTTAGGTAAATATTTAAGCAAAGTGACACTGGGCCCTCCTAAAAATAGTGAGGAAAGTTGAGTATGTGTCCAGACTCTATTGCTGTAAACTAGTCCTCAGTTATTGATGTTTCAGTTTGATTTTACTAGAAAAGTAACACGATTAAATGCGCGATCAAATTTATCAGTAAAGCTGTATTCCGTCCTAAAGATTAAAACAAAATTAAAATAACTAGTTGAAAAGAACAGTGGTCTAAGATAAAATAAAATTAAATCCCAGTTGGATTCAGTGGTGATGATCTGTGGGTCTCGGTCCCACCATGGCCCATTGCACAAGGAACTGAAAATAGTAGATGGTTGAAGAGTAAAAGTCGAGGGTTCTGGACTACCGCGGGGCAGTCGATCTAACGGTCTAGGGTTTCGGGCGGTTTCGTTAGATGTCTCGTGAAGTCGCGGAAGAACACCTGAAAAAATCCTCCGACCAAGGCATTCCGACTTGGCAAATACCCTGAGTGCAGGCTTGCAATAAATGCACTACATTACACTCTATGATCTGTGTGGTTTCCCTGCTCACCTAGCATGGGTCTTTGAATAATCTGCCGGTTTAGCGGAGTGTTCAAAGATCCACGCTAAGAAATTACACATGTAATAGAAGAGGAATCTTCTCAAAAACGTCTTTTCAATAATGAATGATGAGAGCAACCATCCTAAACCTGGTTTCAGACGATAAGAATTATTTAATCAAAATTTTAAATCTAAGAAGATCCATTTTTCTTACAAAATTTCTCGTATATTGCCTCCTGCCGTTGAAACTTTTCAGGATCCGCCACTGTCTTAGTTTTACCCTAACTACAACATCTTTCCAGAAAAACTAACTTCCCACATTGAACTGCAAGATCTTTTGTTGTTGTTTTCGTGTTATGTGGTGTGTGTGTGTCAGTTCATTTATGTAAATATGTATACATGCTAGAAAAACTTTTCAACCTGTAAAGAATTAAAGAAATTGTTACGTAAAGAAATACACAGAAATAGACCAATATGTATAAGGCCAAAATTTTCATCTTAGATTTCGAGGCATTTAAATTTATACCGGATCACATCGAAAGCGTCAGTTTGTCATCGATTTATTATTTTATTATTGCTGCTTTTAATTAAACAATACGAATTTTAATTTCTATTTTTATTCTATATTAGCTGACGTACCCGCTCATCACACGGGAATAGAGATTATAATCTCTATTCCCGTGTGATGAGCGGTCTAATTATAGCGGTCAATTATACAGAGAATGGATGTAGTATGTTGCCAAAGTAAAGAAAGCGAAGTTATAATTTTCATGTATTTTTAAAATATTACAGGTTAGAGAGTAACTAAGTAATATCATTTCATTCGCTTTAGTCGTAATTATGTGATGCGCGAACGAATATTTACGCATATTGAAATAATTTTCGCAAAATCTCAAAATTTAATTAACATTTTTGAAAAATTTGAAGCCTAGAATTTAAGTTGAGTGACAACGTATCATGTCACCCAAATTCGTTTCATTCCCTGCAGTCTTTATTTCGTGATGCCGGAACAAATTTTCAGCATTTTAAAACGATTTTCGAAAAATCTCAAAATGTACTCCTACAATGCTGACGAAAGTTCTTGCTTTTTGGAAATTTTCATTCACTAACCCGTCGAGGACGGGTACTTCAGCTAGTAATTAAATAAATTCTGAAAAGTCCAAACGGCTTCCAAGCAGTAAAAGTTCCTTGGCTTAAACAGAATGGATTTAAAGTTGTCATCTT
>JAWZYV010012979.1:0-184958 GCA_038373885.1 Cheiracanthium punctorium | reverse complement strand
GAAAAATCGTAACTGCTTTTTATATTTTTTTGTTTGAATGATACTTTTTTTAAAATGTTAAAAAGTTAAAAAGAAATGTTTATGTTTTCAGTTTGTCTATCTGTCCGTACAGGGCCGCTTTCAGTAGCTCGGCTTTTCGAACGACCGCCATGTTCTTGGTAGTTAAATGGATTGATGGCAAAAACTGTAATTTTTCAGCGTTGGCCAGTCTATCTAGCTGGTCCTTTGTATTAACCCTTAAACGCGCAGTGTTCCCGCTGTTGGAACACCAAACTCTGACGTTTTGACTGTTGCCAGTCACGAAGAATAGATTTGATTTCTATGAAAATAGTTGCGGGTGACATAGCTCCACGAGAATCCATTACTTTTTAGCACGTCATTTAGCGTAAAAAGATTATTTTTAACAGCAATTGACATCTGCTGAAAAATGGAAGAATGCGAGAACAGCTGGATAGATTGCCCAATGCTGAAAAAAAGGGCCGCCGTTGCCATCACTCGACTTAACTACCAGCAAGATGGCGGACGATCGGAACATTCATCGCGTGCCACAGATCTAGAGACTCTTTTTTGACGGCACAGTCAGCTGTCCACACGGCCAGCTATCCGGGGTCAGCTGTCGTCAAAAAAGAGTCTCTAGATCTGTGGCACGCGATGAACGTTTCGATCGTCCGCTCTTGCTGGTAGTTAAGTCGAGCGATGGCAATGGCTGCCCTTTTTTCAGCATTGGGAAAGGGTTGCGCCTCAAAGGGTTAACAGACAAAATTCTCATGAGAATTCATTCCTCGAAGCTATTTCCAAACGGCCATTTTCACATGCGTTAACTCAAAATGAATTTAAAGTTTTCTTATCAATTCAGTAAAATTTATTAAAACTGAAACGGAAAAAAAGCAGTTATCATGCAATAGTTTTTATTCTAAGTGTAAAGTAGTTGAATTTGGTCAATATCTTCTCCGAAAGTAGTACGCGGATTTGTGAAATACTATATAATTGAGCATAACTCTCTAATTTGTTCAAAGAGGCGTATTCCTAGAATTAAGTTAACGCCTTCTTTGGTATATCTGCATCAAATCTGCTTCTGTAAGAGCTGAACTAATAATGGGTCTACGCATATTACAGCATTTATAAAAAAAAATCAGTTTTATGTAGGATGTTACATACATAGAAATCGTCTACAAAGGGACGTTTCCTAAACAATAACAATGGATGGAAAAAAATTTTTAATTCCTGTTAGTAACAACTTTTTTTGCTATTTCTCTATTTCAAAAAAGGGTGCGTAGCGCACCTTTAACCAGGTTATTCGACTGCATTCCACGCTCCGCTGTACTCCGAATTTGCTTCTCCGGAGTGCCTGGGCGATAACGCCCTCAACCCCGCTTTTAAGGCATTAGGATTAATTTTTAAATAGTGGGAGAAGAAAGCAGAAAATTAATCCAAAGAAAATTAGTACATAAATATGTATTGTATAATTTAATTTCAGTATATGATTATTTCATTCCCCTCCCTCTCGCTCTCATTTATTTTTCGAACCCTGTCGCATTATATTGAAGTAGAGTTGCCATGAAAGCAGATAAATTTCCACATGCCGTCCTACGGACACTCCACCCCCTTCCCCTCGGAAATAGATGACTATTTTGTAACTTGTTAGTAAAAGACTTTAAGTTAAAAGGAAATACTATTCCTTATGTGTTATTGGTTTATTTATTAGACTAAGTATTGGCAATAAATTTAAAGGCCATGAAATAAAAATCAGCTGCATTTAAAACAATTAGATAGACGTTTGATGATTCAAACATATCAGAAATAATAAAAATTCCGTTCAGGTAGTCAATGTAATCACTTAAATTCACTAAAAGTTATTAAAATTAAAATAAAAACAGCTTTCATTTTTCGTTAAAGTATAGAAGTAGTTCAATCTTTGTCAATATTTCCTTCCATGGTAGCTGGAACATTATTAAAATACTATTTGAGCATATAGCTGTTTAAAGGGGAGTTTCCCTCAACATTAAATTAACGCCTTCTTCTGGATATCTGGATAAAATATGTCTCAGTAGGCGATTAATTAATAATAAGTTTAAGCCTCTTAGAGCATTTGTCAAAGAAATCCGTTTATTTAGGATGTTATAATCTTGAATTCAAAACATACACATTTGCATTCGAAATTGTGGCAAAAATGTTTAACATTCGCTGTAAGGAATGATGATGTTTTTTTAAAATAAATAAATTATGTTATCCAAAAATGAAATTCTGGCAGGATTAAGTAACATTGTGCGTCTCTATTTCTGTTTTACCTCTGAAATAAAGTTGCAACAGTCCAACAATGTATCAAATAGGCTTACACTTAAACAGGGTAAACAAGCCAAGTACACTTAAAAAAGGTTTAAATAATTATATTTCAGTACTAGAATAGTTGCCGCATTCGTTATATGCAAAGGTTGTAAGAAAAACCACGGAGTAGTGTATCACCCTATAGTAGGAGCATTTTTAAAATACTACTTGAGCGTGTCCCTAAAATTCATTCAAAGAGGCGATACCCCAATATTAAGTAAACGCCTTCTTATGCATGTCTACAAGAACTCGGTGTCAGTGGGCGATTTAGTTAATAATAAGTTAACGCCTATTAGAGCAACTATGAAAGAAATCAGTTTGAGTGGGAAGTTACAGGCATAGTGAATTCCTGCAAAGTGACCTCTTCAAAACAAATATAAAAGGCAACCAATGGAAAAAGATTTCCATTTTCGCAAGTGACGTTTTTACATCATTCTTCTCTAACCAAAAACGATACACGATGCGCCTTGAACAGAGGTTATTTGAATGCGTTTCTCAGTTTTAATCTAGAATTAAAATTATAGATCAATTTTTAAATTGTGAGCGAGAGGAGGGCAGAAAAGTATTTCAAAGAAACTCAGAATATAAATATGTAAAACTGAATTGTGTAATATAATTAATTCGTTCCCTACCTACCGCAGTTATTTTTCTTGTCCTGTCAATGTCTTATAACATTATATTTAAGGGCAATTTCAATGAAGACCGGCAAATTTCCACTAACCCGCCTACGGCTACGCCCTCCGCAGAAATAAATACTTATTTTGTTACTTGTGAGTAAGTAAAAAAAAAAAAAAAGAAAGATCAAATAGCTAAAAGTAAATGTATTTTGTTGGGTATTATTTATTACTTTTATTTATTGGTCTAAGTATTGGCAAAAAATTTCAATTGATCAATTCCCTAATAAAACTATTTTTTTTTTTTTTTAAGAAGTCGTGTTCATTAGCGATTCATGAGATATTACGAGTTTCAAAATTATAAAATTTATAAAATCAAAACCTGTTACATTTTTGGCCCCAAAAAATTCTTAAATGTATTATGAAGTGATCCAAATTTACTTTTCAAAGTTACGTTTGTCAGATTTTTTTTTATTCTGCCAGTTTTGATTATGTGTCAAAAAAATAACATCTTTTCTTTATATAAAAATTGACTAGTTCTTCAAATATGAGATCGATCAAATAATATTGTAAGATTTGTTTCAATTCACAGTATTGTTTCTGAGGAAACATTCTAAAAATTTTCATAGTTTTTCCCTTGCAAGTTCATTTATGATCTTCAATGAAAGTCCACCAAAAGCGTCTTCCTTTGAAAAAGTGTCCAGTATAACAATTTTATTTAAAAAGTTAAAGAATAATTTAAATTTTAAGAAAATAGCAGTTCACAATTTAGTTTCCGAGAAAACATTCCGAAAATTCTCATAATTATATAAATATTTATTTCTGATGCTGAGCGAAAGTCAAGAATAACCTTCTTTCTCTGAAAAAGTGCCAAGTTTAATAATATTTTAAAAAAAATTAAATAACTCTTCAAATCTTTCCTCAAAAAGAAGGCGATTTGAAATTATATCTCCGCCTTCCTTGAATGAAGCATCGCCTCAGCATAAAAGAATAATGAAAACTCTGTTTTCGGAATATATTGGAATAGTTATTTTTCAACATCTACCCTCCGCTTTTTGCAAAATAAGCTGATCTTACATTATTTAGTTTCGAATGTTCCTAGCTGTTATCGGGAAACAGATCACTATGGGCGTTGCACATGCACACCCATTATGAAGTGTGTGTTATCTTGTCCAGCCTTTTAGCATTAGTTCAGAAAAAACTTATACGCGACCTGCTCAGGAATGTAAAGTTTGCCATTTTTACATAAGGCAAGACAATATCAAGGAATACTTATTTCGTTTTTAAGTTAATACACGGTAAGCCGGTGACTTTCAGCAAAACAGTGAAAGGATTTAAGTCATGTATCCGCCACCTTGAATGAAGCATCGCCTCCGCAATAAAATAACTAAAAAACTTCCTGTTATTGGAACCTATATGATAAATCATCAGTTTCCATTTTATTTATTTATTTATTTATCTTGGAGGATTTTCCAAAGGGACACAGTTCGACGGTTTTTCTTACAGCGTCTCGAATTTTTTTTTTTTTCAAAGCTTGTAATATATATATATATATATATAAGAATTCTAAGTCCCTCGCTTTTTGATTATTTAGCAGATTCACTATTTCCTCATTTTAGCTGTCTTTTTTCGCTATCGATTTGGATTGGAAGCTAATGTTTGAAGAAGTTGAAAAATGAACCAGTTTTAAAGTTTTTACCAATAATATTAATATCATAAAGAAACTATTTTTTAATATCCGCCTAAAGATAATTTATAAAGAATCAGTTCAAATTAAATAAAGTAGCAGTGCAATGTTCCATCTGCAAAGCATAAGTAAATGGGGTTCAGAAAGTTTTTTTATTTTATTTTTTCTTTTCTAAAAAAATGAATAAACAATAAAGAAAGTCAGTTCCTGCCTGCTCTGCTTATTATTAGTTTTGAAATACCGACCATAGCCAGAGGAAGGCTTTAGTAATTAGTTTGTAAAATTCTTGTAATTAAATTTTAATGCAATAATTATTTCTTTGCACTGTACATTTTCTTTAATCTTTTAAAATAATAATGATATTAAGAATGATTGAAAGCTTCGTTTTCTTCTTTTTCATTTTTTTTCCTGTTTCAACAACAACAACAACAACAAAAACATTGAACTGAAATAATGTCAATCTTGTTTCTCATACCTTTATAATTACTGGGGCGTACCTAAAAAGGCGGGGATTACCAATTGGGTTACTCCATTAAAGCCTTTTTAATTTTAGATCGATGTTCCTCAACTTTTCACTATCTGTGACGCAATTTTCAATTACAATTTTTCTTTGTGGTGCTCCTCCCGTATAATAATAATCTATTTTGAGTAAATTATGGCTAATGCTACAAACTTTTTTAAAATAAATTTATTGATATTTGGGAAATAGTGATACGATGCATTGAGAACTATTACAATTTTTCTTTGTGTCGCTCCTCCTGTATAATAATAATCTATTTTGAGTATATTAAGGCGAAAGCTACAACGGTAACTTTATTAAAATAAATTTATTGATATTTGGGAAATAGTGATGCGATGACAACACATACTGGGCTTTTTACAAGCTTTGAATAAATAAATTAATTTTTAAAAGTAATAGTTTCCGTGGGAGAAGTTCCTGAAGCGGCAGGTCCCACAGATTCAACATGTCTTATTTGGATGAACAGTCATAGGGCGGGTCGAACAAAAGTAGCCCCGGAAAAATAAATGTATATGTATATGAGGGAATGATATGTTTGGAGATTTTTTTCTCATACTATCGTGGAATTTCAATTTCTTTCTTTCTTTCTTTTTTTTTAAAGTTCCACAAACTCTCTAAGTTTCTCGTCTTAACATTACACACGCTTTCTTTTTTTTAATTCTGGATTTCCTTTGCGTCTGTAAGGTGAGTGTTTTTCTTTGGCAGAATAACCTAAAGGAGAGAAATTATAGTACTATTAAAAGTTGCATACTTATTAACATATTCATCATATTGCTAATTTTATTAATTTAGCGTTACTTTTTCTTTCATACATAAGGTTGAAAGCAGATTTTTAAAGAAAGATTGAGTTGAAGATCTTTAACTATATTTGAATTATCTAAAATTAAATATTATTGTACAAAATATATTGTACAATTTTATTCGGAATAATTTAAATAATTCAACTCCCGACTTTCACAAAAAACTATTTAAAAAGCCCCATATCATATTTAAATAACTAAATGTACGAATAATTATTGCTAGCTTATTTTATATGAAAAAAGTCTTAATAAAATTAATGTTATGAGGTCTCCCCCCCCCTTCTGCTTCTTTTGACATATTAAAGGCGTAGCTTTAGGAGGGGTTTGCGAACTGTACCTCATCCGTGAAGCCGAAGTTTTTATACTTACAATTGACAGAAACAAAAACATGGGAAAAATAACAAAACATTCCACGCATAATAATGAAAATCATTTGGATGATCAAGAAAAGCAGCTGCACAAGACAGCAATGGCAGCAAAGATTTTCACTTATAGCATATACATGAATATGTGTCGTTTATTTATTTATTTATTTATTTTTATTTATTTTTTTCATTTTAAAGACGCACGACACATTCAGTGACGTCAGTGAATTTATTGATTGTAATTTCATTCAGAGAATAACATTTAAAGGGAAAAATTCAAGGTTTAGAATTTCTAAAGAAGCCTATGTATTGGCAGATTTTTTAATTTATATTTAAATGACAAGGATAAAATACAAAGCTGATTTGTTAAGAAAAAAGGAGTTGAAGATATTTAACTCGATTTGAATTAGCCTCCCCCCCACCCCTAGAAAAAAGATATTTTAACTATTATATTACATAATTATTATTAATCTTTTTAAATAGAATAATTCCATTTATTGTTTTCTCTCCCTTCCTCCAACTTCTTAGTTTTTATATGTTAAGGGCGTAGCCAGAGGCGGGGTTTGCGAACCGTAATCCATTCCTAAAGCTAAAATTTTTCATAGATAGATAGTGAGAGAGAATCGGAAAATACACATAAGGCTACATGCAAAAGTGATAGAATTCGAGACTTCTGGTATGATTTTGTATATCATGTTCTAATAAGACTAATTAAGTTGGATAATTTTTATGTAGAAACATTACAAATCTTTGGCCATTTTTTTGTCTTGGACGATTTTTTTTTCGCTCTGATAACAGTTTATGAAGGGATAAATTTTCGGTTTGGCCTTAAAAATGTATTACAACATTCACAATTTCATTCATTATTATAGGAGCCGATCCAAGGGAAGAGCTGGAGGCTTTAAGACTTTCGCCCCATAAAAAGTTAGGTAGAAGGTAACATTTTGCTTTATTGCATGCTTTGCTTCTGAATTGATAAAAAAAAAATAAATAAATAAATAAAAAAAAATAAACATCACCCTTTCCTCCCAAAATTTTTATATCACTAGCATTTTGCTTTAATGTACATTTTTGTTTAGGCCAAATAGTATCTGCAACTGCCATTGTATTATTTAAGTAGAATTTTCTGATGTTTCTTTTTCTTTTTTTTTTTTTCAACGTGATAAAGTTGGAAGTTATGTGAAAGGAACCCTAGATAAAGGTTTTTAATCTAGTTTACATTACGTAATAATAATTATTATTAATGCAACAATAAAAGTCTAAAATGATAAAACTTTTAAGTATTCGCTGAAGAAATGAGGTTGATGTTTCACCAGTGACTTAAACACTTCACTACTTGATTTTTCAAGAGTCCCGCAGTGGTCTGGGCGTTAAACTCCGTTCCCATAAGAACACGGGAAGTGAAGCAGCATCCGGCTTGGCCAGTGCTTGGAGGGACTTCCCCCTCTCGGCTCGATTGCTGCGGAACCGTGTGCACTAATGGGAGCTGGTGCACGTAAAATCCGTCGTGGCTCCAATGTCCAACAAGTTGTTAAACGATACCTCTGGGGGTGCCGATTTCAGAGGGTTGGTCCGTTCACTGGAATTGCTTCAAAATTAGGGGAGCACCGGGCTAAGTCGGACTTCCTCCCACTGGGGCCCCACTAAAAGTGGAAGGCGCCCCCCTCTGCCCATGGCTCAGTATCTGGGGGATCTGGCACCGCATGCGGTTGTCAGAGGGCATAATAGAAAAAAAGAAAAGAATTTTTTTTTCTAGAGTGTTCGTACAAAACTTCACCTCTGGCTTACGCAGATGTTTTTTTTTTTTTTTGGTGCGGTTAATTAAAATAAATAAATAAAAATAAATATATATTTGAGCTGAAAAGGTTCACAATAAAGCAAACTAGGAAGCAATATTTTTACTTCCTTTATTTCTTTTACTATTATTGTTGTTGTTATTATTATTATTATCATTTTGTTTGTATCGTGCACCGCCTTCTGGGCGGTTTTGTGCATGCGTGTGTGTGTGTGTGAGGGGGGGGAGGGCTCCCTTCGCTCCGCCATTGCATTAATCCTAGAACTGCAGCCTTTCATTTTAAAGAGTGGAGGTGGAGCTAGAAAGCCGGATCCACAGATATTTCATCCGATAGCCCAGCTCATGATTTTTAGATGTGCACTTTAGATTTAGAAAAAAAAAAAAAATGAAAAAATAGGAGGGTGGGGATGCTCCGAAGCTTACAGGGACACTCTTTCATAGCTTTTGTCTCAGGATTTTGTATTTCAGACTTTTACCTTTGAATGCTCTCTTTCATATTAAAAAGAAGTCTCTCAATTTTTTGATATCGCATAACGCGAAATATATTTTTTTGAAGAGTAACTGTAAGTTCAGAAATTTTGGCTTTGGGCGTTGCTGCTGACATATCAGATTGAATATTTTATTGTTCTGCTTCCCTGCTTTTAAGCTATGAAGAGGGAAACTGATTCGAAAAAGATATTTAACTCTGCAAAACTACATAATTCCAGCAAATAAATATTACAGAACAATAGTAGAAGCCTTGTGAAAATTAACCACCAGAATTTTAAACAACATTTATCTGTAAAAAAAATTTTCATTCATTCAGATCGGTGAATTGGGTCTTTTAGTCAAGAAGGACATCAAGTAATGCTCTGACCATCAGGTCAGGGACAAGAAAGAATGCATGCATTTGTATAGGGAAGTTATCGTTGTTCTTTCGTAGGTCAATGATTCTGTGCAATACTGAAGCCAGTAATACGGAATTGGGCCTGTGAATTTTTGCCAGTTTGCTCAGCATTTTTCAATCTGTGGCTGAAAACGTTTTTTTAACACATCCTCAAAAAAGAGATACCTATAAAATTCTTGCAGCAAAATAGAACACTCACCAATACCTTTAAATCAATTTCAGGACATTTAGAATATCGTGTTCTAAGACCGGTAGACATGGAGAAAGGAATAGATTTCCCATCTTTCATGAGGGAAAAATTAAATATCATTCTATAAAATTCTTGCTTTAATGTGTAACAAATATGAATCTTCTGTTTAGGAACAGCTTGCTTGTAATTAAAAAGTAGTTCGAAATGTATTCGTTAGGATTTTAAATTTTACGACATTAATTTCTGGCACACCCAACAACCTAATACAAAAATCCTGCGAACCGAAAACAAACTAACAGTGCGGGTGTAGTTTATAGACAATTAAGTTAATTAACACCAATAAATAATATAATAATAATTGTAATTATTATTGAAGTGAAAACTTCTTGAGGCTCGTTGGGCGTTTTTGGGATGGAGAAAAATTACTTAATTCGCACGACTTTCACGCTCAGATACATATGGGGAAAAAGTGGATCGTGACGTCATAGCTACATCGTCATTTGCATGCTGAGATTTCTTCCTCTTTCTGTGAATTTTAGTGCTGCCACCTGCTATCATACGTAAAAACTTAAACTTCTTTTAAACTGCGTCCTTCTAGCGTCCGCGACTTCTATCAAACCGTAGACCCAAGGCGTGGCAGGCGAGCGTTCTAACCACCAGACGGGTACGACTCGGGATTAAAGGACTAAAGTTTGAAGTGATTGTTGTTTCAATTTCGGAATGGCAATTCTTATGTATCATTAAATAAATAAAGTTAGACTTTGCTTGTACACTACTCGGTATTAAAAATTTGCGATTTTCATCTGTTTTAAGCATTTGGGACCCCACTACGACAGTAAAAAAAAAGCTTTTCTGCCTGTTGTTTTGTCAGTGACGCATTTTTTACTTGCACATCACGGAAAACTGACCGAAGCGAATGAAACAAAATTTGGTGATAGAATAGGTGGTCACTCAACTTAAAGTTTGGCGTCAAAATTTAAAAAAATGACTTAGATTTCGGGATTTTCTGAAAGTTGTTTCAAACTGCGTAAATTTTTGTTCGCACATCACTTAATAACGATTAAAGTGAAAGAAATGAAATTTGGTGACATGATAGGTGATCACTCAACTGTAGTTATAGGCGTCAGATTTAAATATTTTTTGATTAGGTTTTGAGATTTTTCTGAAAATCGTTTGAAATTGCGTAAATTTTGTTTCAGTATGCATAAAAACAGCATATATTTGCATAGCAAGTATATACTTTCAAAATCTTCAAAAATATCCACTTTTTATGTGCAATTTGTGTACAATCTATATGTTTTCGCAAAAAAATGCAGACTTTTTCTTGCTGGGTAGGTGCTGTAATTTTCGATTATTTATTTAAAAAACTGTACTGAATTCGGATAGCTATATTGTTATTCTGCAATAAATTGATTTGATAATGTGGAGAGTGGTAATAATTATATACTGTACATTATTTCAATTCAGATGTAATTATCTTCAATTCAGTGTTATACTACAGTGCATTTGAATTTGAATTATAAATCCATCATTCATTACAAATAAATAGGATTACTCTTTATTACAACGTAAGTACATAATTATTGATAATTAATAAATTCACTTACATAATTATTGATTAAATCGAACAAAATCCAATACGTGAAGAAAAATGGGTATCGCTGATGTATACCGT
Source organism: Cheiracanthium punctorium (assembly GCA_038373885.1). Classification (NCBI taxonomy): domain Eukaryota; kingdom Metazoa; phylum Arthropoda; class Arachnida; order Araneae; family Cheiracanthiidae; genus Cheiracanthium; species Cheiracanthium punctorium. The sequence goes on along the minus strand of JAWZYV010012979.1, from coordinate 174,101 downwards.
ACGCATTTACATAGTTGCGTAGCCAATTTTTCCTGGGGAGGGGGGGTTACGACTACTACAACTCACATATATGTATGTATAAGGGTGTGGAGAATATACGTTTTATATAGCAAAAGATTCCTCATGGGGAGTTGTGAGCCCTCTATCCTCCCCCCTTGTCTACGCCACTGCATATACCAGTTGTGTCACTTTGCGGCCTGTGAACGCACGCCCTCTCCATTTTTAAATTTTAAATGTGCACACAAATCGAGCGCGATATTTGAAATGTAATGAAATTAAAAAATCAAAAATTTCCTATGCTAACCAAGTGAAAATTGCGTTAAAACGTGTACAAACGTACAAAAATATGTGAATTTGTGAGAATTTCATAAATACATGTGCGATTCCCTTACAGCCTTAAAAAATTTAAATTTTTTTTACAAAGAATTTCAAATGCATAAAAATGTGGAATAAACGTTCAGGAAACGTTCGTTAATCCATTAAAGTCCAACTATCTACTTTTAGATCGTCATGAAGTTTGCCAGTCACACAAATATTTAAGTATTAATTTATTTTCCTAGTTTAATTTCTCGAATAATAAATCTGATTTCCACAAAATACTCAGCGATAACATGTTTAAATGAGAATCTTTCCTTGTGTTATTCATATGTTTAGAAAAAGAATTACGTTCTTCATATCACACAAATGTCGGAAATTTATTTATCACTTCTGGCATCAGCATAAATTTGAGAATGTGCTGAAAAAAGTTGGGTGCTTATGGGTTAATATGAATACACAATAATCAGTGAAAACCTGTTAAATTGCATAAATATAATTTTAGGAAGCTTGACAAGAAGTTTTCACTTCTGACTTGCAATCATACGACTGAGGGTTATTAATACATTATGACTTCCGGTATGCTTAAAACCTAATACAAAAATCATAGGAATGGAATGAAAATTTGGATTGGGACGCAATGCGGGTGTAGTTTACAGATAATTAATGAAATTAAAACAAATGAATAATAATAATGATAGTAATAATAATAAATACTATTTACATATTCCATTATTTCCGGCCCGCCTAATAACCTAGTACAAAAATCATTCGAATCGAATGCAAACTTGGATTGGGAAGCAGTGCGTCAATAGTTTACAGATAATTTATAAAATTAAAACTGAAGAATTGCTTAAATAACTTTTATCACAAATAAACGAATAACAAAACCGTAAAGGCGGTATCGGGTGATAGCAAGTACCCATCCTTTTTCAGCTGTAAGAAGTTATTCCTCTCACTTTCTGCCTTTGAAGGCTTTCATCAATTAAGTAACCCTTTTTTTTCTGATAATTTTGATCCCCTTTCCACCGTGTCTCATTTTAACCCTTTAACGCGCAGTGTTCCCTCTCTGGGAACACCAAACTCTGACGTTTTGACTGTGTCCCGTCACGAAGAATAGATTGGATTTCTATAAAAGTACTTGCGGGTGACATAGCTCCACGAGAATCCTTACTTTTTAAGCACGTCATTTCCCCGTAAAAAATTGTCACGATTATTTTTAACAGAACTGACATCTGCTGAAAAATGGAAGAATGCGAGACACAGCCGGATAGATTGCCCAATGCTGAAAAAAGGGCAGCCGTTGCCATCGCTCGACTTAACTACCAGCAAGATGGCGGACGATCGAAACGTTCATCGCGTGCCACAGATCTAGAGATCCTTTTTTTGACGACAGCTGGCTGTGCCACAGCCAGCTGTCGTCTTTTTATAATTTTTTTGCTTGAGTGATACTTTTTCAAAATGTTAAAAAATTAAAAAGAAATGTTTACGTTGTCAGTTTGTCCATCTGTCCGTGCAGGCCCGCTTTTAGGAGCTCGGCTATTCCGTCGACAGTCATGTAGTTGGTAGTTAAATGGATGGCAACAAGAAATGGAGAAAATGGCAACGGCTACATTATTTCATCGTTGGCCGGTCTATCCAGCAGTTCTTCTATATTAATGTGAAAATGTTTGCACTTCAAAATGTAAACAGACAAAATTCTTATCAGAATTCATTCCTCAAAGCTATATCTAAACCGCCATTTTCACATGCATTCACTCAAAATGGATTTATTTTAATACAAAATCGACCTATTTTAAAATATTTCAAGCACAGAATAAAAAGGTATATAAAACAATAAAATGCAGATTCTTATGAAAAGTATGGAAAATTGCAATACATTTATGAGTATTTTGAATTTTTCCATGCAAATATGGACGGTCAGCCCACGAAATTTTTCTTGACGTATTTTCTTTTTATGCTTCAATCTCAGGATGGAAACTTCTGTTTAAAGTGTTTAAAGTGTTCTATAGTGAATTCTGTTTAAAGTGTTTCTATAGTGACTCTGGATTTAGACGTTGTTGGAAGTTTCTTCAAAATCTAAAGTAACTCAGTAACAAAGTTTAGATCATACCTTAATAAACCTTGTCCAATATTAAAAGTGATGGTGAAGGGAATTCAACATCAAAAGTAATATATATATATATATATATATATATAGTAATGAAAATTACTCTTCAGGACTAAATGCAATTCACAATCTTCATTAAAGCAATAGAATCAGTATGCAAATTCAATGATACGAAGGATTTTCTGAATAAATTTTAAAATGAATGAGTGTTGAAAAAAATTTAATTTATGATAACTGCATCCATTTTAAAGCAATTTTTAAAACAACTATATGACACTTGTGTAATTTATAAACATGACGCACTAATGAAATGCATGGATATTTTTATTGAAAACAGTAATTTGTATACAGAAGTTTTTTTTTTTTTTGTATTTTATGTGCATCTGTACATTTTTAGGTTTGGTAGAAAGTGATTTAATGGCAGAACAATGGTTCCAACTTAAAAGCTTTTCTTATAGAAGTTCTTGCTTTGAGTCAGACTTAAAGCTTTCTGTTTCTCATTTGCTCATAGTTTCTGTGAAAGTTGCTTGTCTTGACACATCAGTTCATCTGTTCGAGGAATGGGCTGTCGGATGTTATTTAACTTGGAAGAACTAAGGGAATGATTTCATCATTAGACGGTGATATGACGTCTGGTGTTCTTGGAAACTTGATGGTAAATAATTCTACGAATAAGGAAGTTATCGGTGATACACCACTTGAAATTTTCGGATGGAAGTTATAATCTTGTACTTCCAGGGTAAGATGAAGGTAAACAGTGGCAAGTCCAACTGTTCTTTCTTCCAAGGGATAATGGAGACATCTTCCGTTATTGTCCTTGGTGCAGAAGTAAGTAACTTCAAGGAATATTCGCTGCTGGAAAAGATATATAGTCACTGCTGTTCCATATAATTTAGTTACTGGCGATTATACGGAAGACTACTTAAGTTTGATGTGTAGGAATATACTGATGATTGCATCATTACACGATGACATCAGATTTCGTGTCCTTGCACTCTTGATGGTAAATCTTTCTACAAATAATGAAGTTATTCCATGTGTCAGCAGTCAAGTACTAGCTGAAATTTCCTGATGTGTCTGCCAGTGCAAGGTGCTGAAAATAGTAGCGAATCTGACTGCTTTTGCTTCAGAAGGATGATGAAGATAGGCCACTGTTATTGTCTGTTATGCAAAAGTTAATATCTGTATGAATCGGTATTCGTTGAAGGAAAATATGCAGTCCTCGTTGTTCGACATCAGTACTTGAATTATTGGCAATGATTGAAGGCTACCAAAATCTGATGATTAAGAACTAATGGATATACATATGTATTTAACTTGGGATTTGACAGGAAAGAGACATGTTGAGAATGGATCTGATTGTGCTTGCTGTTTATAGATGACGAAGAAATGCTATTGTAAATGCCTTTATTGGAAAGTCGGAGGTTGTAAGACATATTCACTGCAGGAAAAGATATTGAAGCTGTTATTGGATGGAAATTTATGGCTCCCAACAGGAAATAAACAGACATGTAATCATCACAGAGAGTTTACTTTTATTGTGCCTCTCGTGGCGAGATGGTTCATGACCATTCTTACGAAGGAGACGTCTCCATTTAGCAGTGCCAGGAATCCCATAAACGTCGCCGTACGGTTTTAGAGGCGGCTGACGTATGCAATCCTCCAAGAACCGATCAAAAAGTAGAGCGTCACAAGGGTAGACATGACGTATGCAGTCCTCCAAGAACCGCTCAAAAAGTTCAGAGTCACCAGGGTAGACAAAACGTTTGCGTTCCGGAGGCAGTGGAGTACTACCGGAAGGTGTTGAAGAAGACTCTGAAGCTGTTACATAAGAATAACTGCCTGAACTAGCAGAGAAGTTTTCATCATCAGACTCCATGGCTTATTGAAAAGATGGACAAGCAGCGTTAGGAATCTCAGAAGGTGTTGATTCCAAATGAAGATTCTTATATCAGTAGTAACGAGAAATGCAGGCAGTAGTAGAGAAAATTAGTATTTGTAAGACGAAGAAAGTATTTCAAAAAAGGTTATAAAACACAACAAGCAGTTCAGGAAGTCAAAGATACAGTAAAGTCGCGAATATATTCGCAAGCGATCAGTTTTCCAACGTAACTTTCAGCAGTTTAGTCAGAAATGAAATGCATTGTTGATGGTTACAAATGTTACAAACTTATTCAATAATTAGCTGGCTAAGGCATCCCTCATCTTAGGCAGATACCCCTCGCGCAGGTTTGCCTTAATCACACACACACACTCAATTAAATAGCTGAAACGGTATTTAAGTTGTATGAAGATTTACATTACTAGCCCTTTTATTGAATAACTAGCTGAAGTACCCGTCCTCGACGGGTTAGTGAATGCAAATTTCCAAAAAGCAAGAACTTTCGTCAGCATTGTAGGAGTACACAGAATGGATGTAGTATGTTGCCAAAGTAAAGAAAGCGAAGTTATAATTTTTATGTATTGTTAAAATATTACAGGTTAGAGAGTAACTCAGTAATATCATTTCATTCGCTTTAGTCGTAATTATGTGATGCGCGAACGAATATTTGCGCATATTGAAATAATTTTCGCAAAATCTCAAAATTTAATCAACATTTTTGAAAAATTGGAAGCCTAAAATTTAAGTTGAGTGACAACATATCATGTCACCAAAATTCATTTCATTCCCTGCAGTCTTTATTTCGTGATGCTGGAACAAATTTTCAGCATTTTAAAATGATTTTCGCAAAATCTCAAAACGTAATCAAAATATTTTAAAAATTCAACGCCTATAAATTAAGATTAGCAACTATCTATCATATCACTAAATTTCGTATCATTCGTATTAGTCATTATTACGTGATGTTTGAAGAAATAAAAACGTATTTTGAGAGAATTTTCACAAAATCTCAAAATCTAATAAAAATGTTTACAAAATTGGACTCCTATAGTTTATGTTGAGCAACCATCTATCGTGTGACCAAATTTCATATCATTCGCTTTAGTCGTTATTACATAATGCGGGAACAAAGATTCACTCAGTTTTAAACGATTTTCACAAAATCTCGAAATCTGATCGATTGTTTTTAAAAATTAGATGCTTATAGTTTAAGGTGAGTGACCACCTATCATTTTTTCACCTTTGCAGTTATTACGTGATGTGCGAACACAAATTTACGCAGTTTCAAATGATTTTCGCAAAATTTCAAAATCTAATCAAGATTTGTTAAAAATTCGACTACTGTGTTTTAAGTTGAGTGACCACCTATCATGAAACCCAATTTCATATCATTCTCTTCAGTCGTTTTTACGTGATGCTTAAACAAAAAAAGCGTCACGATTCCCGGGTGCTTGAAACGGATAGAAATCGCAAAATTTTTGTATTCCAAGAAATGTACAGACAAAAGTCTAATTTTATTTATATAGATGTGTCATCATTCACTATTTAAAACAATGTGATAGCACTTTAAAAATACTTATAACAATGTACATATTAATCAACTAATGCACTTGCATTTTTATTGTTTAAAGTGTTTCATTATGTTACTTGGTAAAATGGCATTGGGGCTGCATTATAATAATAAAAGAATTATATTTAAAAAGTAGATGTATGTATACATGTGCAATGTTGGCGGTTTTTCATTTAGCATTATTTTCCCTTTATTCTTCTACCTATTCTCTAAAAGATTAGTAGCATGTATTTTTCATCTGTCGCAATCTACATATTAGGAGATCCGGGAAATAACGTCTTGCCAATATTTTGCCTAGACAAAACGAGATCCAGCTAATAACACGAAATTTGGCATGCTCGTAAGTTTTTTAACGTAGGTTAGACAACGTAGGTTCCAAAATTCGTAAACAAGGAGGTATGAGGTCAAATCGTTCTTTTCGCATATCCCGAATGATCTCAATGAAAAAAAGAGATAGCCATAAAATTCTTGCTGGTGAAAATCACAAGTGGGCATGCAGAATAGTTCAACTTTAAAGTTTATTTGATATGTTTGGGTTGATTCCTACTTTAACGCCCCCACTCTCGCCAACCTGAAAAATCACTGCACTTTGGCGAGCTTCACAATCACGAGTCTAAAGGAGTTATGGACAACTTTTATCGTCTCCAAAAGAACTAGATGAAAACGAAAGTGAAAAAAAAATCACCGATAAACGCACCAGTTAAGTAATTTGAAGTCACTTAATTATTAAAACTACATTAATTGGTAATCCCAATAAATAAATAAATAAATGAAGAATAATGCTGTACTTACATGTTGTTTCAAACCGCCATTTTTATTCCATATTACGATCGCCACATAAATACAAAATAACATCATGGTAACTGCATATGTATAGTTATATGGCGAGAGTGGGAGCGTTAAAGTAGGAATGAAAGGAGTGAGTTGATTTCTGTTTTGTTCTTTTTTTTTAAATTCTATTTCATCGAATATTTCATGTCCTCATATCATACATCTTCGGTGCATGAGGGTCCATTAATGTATATTCAAACAAATTTGCCACAGTTAAAAAAAATTCAGAAATATTTAAATCAAGAAATTACTCTAATTTGGAAAGTAAAATATTCTCTATATTCTCTCCGAATTCAAAGCATGACAAGTGTTTGAACAATAAAATGTATATTACTTAGAAATATACAGAAAAGTTTAATACATTTGATATTATAATACTGCAAAACCCTTTACTATTCGCATATTTCAATATAAATGCGGTTGGTCAGCGCATTGATTTTAACATATTATTTGTTTTTTGACTTCTCGAAGGAAAACTGCTCGAAATTTCAAGAGGTGGCATGTGTAACCAAACAGCCGAGTGAACTTTTATAAATGTAACTAAATAATAAAATGAAATGGACCCAGTCGAAACTCATTTTAGAGTTTGAAAAAGATGTAACAGAAAAATACTTATTTGTATTAATAAAAATTGCACTCCATGGATTTATTATTTGTTTACTTACTATAGATATGTACTTTTTAAATATTAGGTTTTATCATAAGTCGCCATAATGGAATTCATCGTTGCCATATGAATTGTTAAATTCAACTGTATTAAAAAGAAAAAAAGAAAAAAGAAAAGAAAACTGCAGTCATATCTAGAATTCAAAGACTCTGAAAATGAAAACACTTAAGTTATCGTTAAATGAAACATTAACTTTCTGTCGTTTAAAAAACACTCTGATTAATATCCTATAAATTTTTTTTTTTGAAGTAAAACTTCTTTAGGCGCAACTAGAGAGTAACTCAGATTTTTTTTTTTTCTGACGGAAGTAACGCTCAGTAAAGGAAATGACGTATTTTTTTCCCCCTTGCTTCTTCATTCCGCCATGACTGCAAAAACATTGCAATGTCAAGGACAAAAAGCCAGATAATTTCTACACCGTCTGTACGATCCCCTTGAAAATTTCCATAATCATGTATAAAAATATAGATAACAATCTGCGCTACTTTAAAAATCTGAAAATCCACCCGTTCCCTCATTTTTAAGCGATTTTTCGCTATTTTCAGCAACATTTCATATCCGAGAGTCAAAAAAGTTAATCATTTGCGTGACAAAATTAGCTATTGCAAGTGATTTTTACTTCATATTGACGTCACACTTAACAAGCTTTTTCCAGATTTATAAGTTTAATTATTTGCGGAACAGCTCTCGGGCGTTCGTTCCTGAGAACGTCGACTGTGCTCCCTGCGCGTCGACATTACTCCCTACCTGTTTTGAAGCAAGATCTTGTCTGATGACCCTGTTCAGTGGATAAGTGGACCGGCTCTTGTCAGAGCCACTGTGTGAAGTCTTTCGCTGAACAGGCGGCGATCCTGCTGACTGTCTCTCACTGTTGTTACAGGCGGCGACCCAACCCGTCACCTCCGATAAACAAGGCCTACGCACCGAATACAGAAAGTGGCACTATGGTGCATTCCGTTGCTTTACTCACATGTTTTCAATGGCATTAATACAATATTTAATGGAATTATGAGTAAAAACTTGACATGATTGGTTGCCATGATACATAAATATTGTTTGTCTGTACTTAAATAATATGTAATCTTTTAATATTGCTCATGTGTTTTTGAGTTATTTATAATATATGTGCCAAATGTAAATTTTTAAACAGAATAATACTTCGAGCAAAAACAGCAGAGGAAAACAAAGGTTTAAGAACACTGCCATAGAAAAACGCAATAATAGACCCCACGTGCATTCGATACCAACCGACAGAAGAAAACACCAGTTTAGGAACACAGTTAAAGAAAAATACCGAAACAAAGACATTCTCTCGATTCAAACCCTACGGGAAAACATTTTACGAAAACAGTGAAAGAATAATAGTTCAACACGGACACTTCCTGGATGCTAACCGGATATCCAGAAGGAACAATGATTTAAGAACATGGGTATGTAACACCACAAAGAAACAAACACTGGCTGCAAAGGGTTTAAGATCAAAATAAAAGAATAACAAATGGACACTCCGTGGATTCTAACCCAACCTCAAGACGGAGCAACGGTTTAACACGGGGATGGAACACCACAAAGAAACGGACACTGGCTGCAATCATTCCCAAACAATAGATAGAACCTGCAGTTTAAAAACACGGATACAGATAAATAATTCGAAACCTACCAGCAGACGAAATCAACGCTTAAGAATACTGTGATAGAGAAACACTAAAAAAAATTTTACACTACCTGGATTCCAACCCAACAATCAGAGGAAAACATCAGTTAAAGAACAGAGTTAAAGTATAATACTAGACTACGGACATTCCTCCCATTCAAACCCAAACTCCCGACGGAACAATGGTATAAGAAAACAGTTAAAGAATAATACTACAACATGGACACTTCCTGGATTCTAAATAATTATGAATTACCGGTGATTCTTACTGGAGATTTTAATGTTAATTTTCGCTACCAAGAATCTCAGCCGTCAGTTGATTTTTAAAAAGAAAAATTGGATCTAACTATGAATACTTCTCGACTTCAATCAACAACGCGTTTCGGTACAACGATAGATGCTGTATTTTCAAGAAAGTTAGCAAATTTAGAGAGTAAAATTTATGTTTCACAGTATAGTTAACACAAACCTATAATTTCATACATAAAATATTATGATGACATTCAAGTTCCTATTTCCAATGAATAATATGAATATAACATTTATATAATCTTTGTAAAGTACATGAATAATAAATATAATTAAATTATAATATGATATTTATTTTAAGTTTAATAATTTCAGTGATATTTATCGTAAACGTAAAGGAAGTTTTACTTCAATCGCGCGTAAAGATTACACGCACACACTTTTTTTACCTTTCATTTCTTTTTTAAAGTTTTTTGTTGGTGACAGGGTACTTGTCAGCCACAGCTGCCAACAATTATGGAATACTCTAAACCACTTTTTATACACAGCCATTTTTGTGTTAGAATATAGCAAAATTTCTTAACTTAATGTACGACTTAGTTACTATTTTGGCACATATAAAGCAAAATACTACAGTAAAACTTCTGTGAGTGACCACCTCTATTAAGCGACCGCCTCCTCCTACGACCCATTTTTAAGACACTTTTTACCCTCGCTACTTAATGTTAAAAAATCCTCTAGAAGAGACCACACAGCCCCCTGTAAGCGACCGGTTCCGGTTCTCTGCCCGAAAATATTTTTGCATATTTCGGAACGTAAAGTAAACAAAAACTACATTCCAAAACAGTCGTTCTACTGCAGATATAAGTACACGTACGCATCACGTGCACATCTTGTAGATCAGAGAAGAGGCGTGTCTAGGAAACGAGTGATTCAACCTTTGGAGCAGCGCATCGATTTGATACAGTCACACGAAAAAGGAAATTTGGAGAGGAAATTCGCGGTTACTTTTGTTAGTTGGAAAACCCAAAAAGCAAATTTTAAAGCAAGTATATTTTATTATGGCAAATTATGGATGCAAGAAGAATGTCAGTTTAAAAACTCTTTTGTCAGACATCAAAGAATAAAGTAGAGAGAGAAGTAATCTCTGAGAGAAAAAAAAAAAAGAATGAAACAATCTGAAATTTTTAATATTTTTTTTAAATTTAAATTTCTGAAACTATGTTTGAATAATTATTTTTGTAGTAGTATGCAATTTCATAAACGTAAACAATACTTTTTAGCATTTATTTTTCTTGGCTAGCAAATGTTTATAGTTCTTTGAGCGACCTCCTTTCTCAACGACCGATTTTTCGCAAAACGTTATAAGGCTATCACAGTGAGAAAAATCCGACCAACTTTCCTTGCAAATCAAGTTTCCAGCCGATTTTCTCCGCCGTTCCCTTGACGACCGCGAACTCCAACTTTTTCCTTTCCGAAGGAAAAAATCCGAGTCGGACGAAATTTCGGCGAATCAGAGTACTTCTTCCTGCTACGTCATAAGCAATTTCGAGCAATGGCGACTACTACTATGTTCGAAGTTTGGCTCGATGTCAGAATCACGTGTAAATAAAATTATGGCCGCGTTCAAGTGGACTTTGGAATTAGAGATTGCTGCCCATCCGATGCTGCCGAAATTGCTGCTGATCCGATGTAAATATACCAACGCACGATAAGTAAAATAAGAACCTGCACGCCAAATCAGCGATGCGATGACTATTTGGCGTCGGAGAGAGTTTGTTTACTTTTGCAACCCTTAAAGATAGCCACGCCTTCTAGTCCGTCGGAAAAGTTGGTCCAGCGCAAAGCTGCTCGGATTTTCCCTTTAGTGTGATAAGGCCATTAGGCGGTCATTCCCCATGAAGTTTCATTGTACTTATAAAATGTCATTTTTGTATACAAAAGAGTTTTACAGTTTAGAGAAAGATGTAGTTGTATTCCGGAATTACTGGCTGTTATGCGGTTGGGTAACCTATTTCTATATTAATTTGTCCCTGAGTTTTACAACTAAAACAATTAGTTATTTTCAAATCAATACTTCAGAAAAAGCGACATTTTATATAAAAAAAGATAGAAACTCAGAATATTACACGGTAGTGAGTTTTTACCATTTGTATTTAGACAAGGAAATTTCCTTCCACATTTATTGCTTGCATCAGAAAAACGTCCCAAACCACTTTTTATATATATCAGCGGAAGCCGACATCTGTCTAGAACAGCTGACAAGGGACATTACGATCTACGCAAGTGGAAGTGGGGGGGTGGTATTTCTCGGGAACTGCCTGGCTTTGAATTTATTTCGGACGAATTCCCACATAAAAGGAAATGTTCAATTTGCAAAACCAATTACTATTCCGAACTGAAAATATAATATAATAATAAGAAAAACTCGGCTGTTCGAGCCTCACCAGGGGGGAAACCCGCCTGAACCTCCCTAATTTTTTAGTTTCATTATTGCCACATTAAAACGATAATAATTGACTATGTCATTTTATCTCTCACCTTTCGTGTATTTCGCCTGGTAGCCCTATGTTGAAATTTTTATGATTGTAACCTATTTATAGAAAAATACATGTGATACATATTCTATAGCTTACGGAATAGTGTAACAATAGATTAAAGCTGTTGTGAATTAATAGTATTTAAATATATGTAAAATTATGTCGCTTTTTTATGTCGCATTTTCGGGATAATTTTCAATAAAGGGGGTGAGAGATAAAATGACATTCATTAATATACCAATTATTGTAATATAAAGGGTGATTCAAAGTTAGAGGGATAAACTTCTAAGAGGGGTAGATTACAACAGGACGGGTGAGAATCACATAACGATATGGGGTCGGAAACGATGTCTTCCTTTACCTGCTAATAACCACTTTAAAAGAAGTGTTCAAGTAATAGTGAACTTTAGGACCATGATGTTTCAAAAACTAAAGCCTCTCTTACAAATTACACTTGATAAAAATTGTTAATTCAGAAAATTTTCTCATCACATTGATGAAATTCTCAGAGTAGAGCCCATTGTTTATGAAACTTGGTTAAGAAATTAGGCGCACGCTTCAACGCTTCTACCAAACTGATTTTCGCAAATACACGAAGACGACGTTTTTTAAAATCACATTGCAAAGTGATCTCCCAAATTTGGCTAGAAACTGGCAAGCTCGCCCATTTATTACAAAGGAAAAATATAGTTAGAATATGCCTGGCGAAGATTGCAAAACAGTTTTAGTATTCAATTTTAATACAGATTTCGATTCCGAAGAAGTGTTTTATGGAACAAGAAAGACAAACACGGCACACTCATGGATTAGGATGCACATTCCAAACAGTATTTATAATGGTGAAGCGTAGTTAGAATATGCTTCGCGAAGATTGAAAAACAGTTTTAGTAAGCAATTAGTATAGAAATTTCGATTCAAAAGGAATGTTTTACAGGGCAAGGAAGAAAAATACGGCACACTCATGAATAATGATACACTTTACAACTTAATGGAACAAGGAAGAAAAATAGGAACGACGCATGTATTATGATACGCCCTTAAATAAGTAGTTAAATGCCTATTAATATGAAAGTGTTTCAGATTTTTTATTTTTCTTTCTAAATCCAATATCTAAGAACAAAACTTGAAGCAATAACTCATGCAAGACGTTGATAACGCATTCTTTAGCGTCTATCAGCTATCCATAAAATTAGTAAACAATTTTCTAGTTTTACTAAAGTTAACATGCTGCACAGGGCATTCCTTATTTCCTGCAACTTTTAGAAAGATAATAAATAGCTCAGCCTGAGTTCGCAATTAATTAACTCGCGGGTTAAAATTTAGATTATAGAAAACAGGAAACAAAAAAGAGCATTTCGGAAATTGACTCGAACTTAAAAATAATATTTCTTTCCCGCCTTTGACAATAATTATTTCTAAAAACTTTCCCCCCCCTGCCAAATGATGCAGTAAAGGAGAATGCTAAAGCCATCCATTAACTTTCAGCGAAATTAATAGTTTACTGTATCTTGTCATGGTGTGTGAAGTTATGAAACTCCTAGGAAGAAAAATGAAAAAAAATATATAAAGAACATTTTAAAAAATTGATTTGTTTCCGTTATCTTAAAACTTTTAATGTTTTAATCGTTATGGAACTTGGTCAAGGGATTTATACTAACTACAGAAGCTTTTTGGGGGGTGATGTTTGGAAAAAATTGGACCTGTGATCAGGGCTTAATTTCCAGAAAAAAAAAGAAAATTGGGGGCCTAGTATTCTCTAGAAATAATCTTCATACTCAGTGACGTACTGTAAACCCCGGCGACCCCAGTGCGACCATAGAAAACCAAAGTTTTACATCATTACACTTGTAACATTTAAAACTTATTTCAAGGCTAAAACAAGCAAATAAAAAGGAGGGAAAATTTAAACCTTTATATACTTAAATATATAAATTTCTCGTTGATGACTAAAAAATTATGATTGCAAATCAAAATACTGTAAATCATTATATAAACAATAAACTTGTTTATTTAAAATATATTTAAAAAATTTCCCATTACTAAGTATCAATAATTTCATATGCACATACATATATACGGGTTATTTTAAGTGCATAATCAATACTCATTTTTTTTTTTTTTTTTTTTTTTTTGACTATCTGTATGTCCGTTATCGGGTCATCACAGAACTTTTAACATTTTGATTTATTACTATTTCCAGATAACGATGAAACTTCGAGTTACTTGCGTAATAACGTACCAAAAGTTAATCGATACGCCGAATATAGATTTTCATAATCGATACCTATCTGCTTAAATGGAACAGGGGTAATGTGTAAAGCAAGCTAATGATGATAAATGTAAAACAGATAGTTTTTTGCAGATTTTATTTTTTAAACATGCATTTTGCTATTTTTATCGTTTGAAGCTATTTTACAGGAATGATGGTGTAAAATATTCATATTCAGTACTTATGTGGCGATTTTTACCGGAGATGTTCAGTTAAATTTTTGTGAATGCATTAAATGAGCTTTGATTAAAAAAATGAATAAGTAAAATCAATATTTTATTATTATTATTTTTTTTCCGTACTACATCACCACGGAGTTACACTGTAAGTCACAACGCTTTCCGTAGCTGCTTGCTGGGATTTGTGTTCTGTATACTACCTTTCAAATATGGAAACAATGGAAATCGAGTGATCTGCAGCGATCCTATCGGTTAGAGAGTGAAACATTTCAGGTACTGACTGCTAGCCATGTTTGAAGGTTTTTATAATTTCCGAAGCTAACGAGATTATGAGCGCGAGAGCGACATTTTAATTATTTTTCTGACTTTGCAATGGTACAGTTTCTTTGGTTGAATTGGCAACAAATGAATAAAAAGAAAAGAAGAAAGATGTTCCATCTTTAGATGATTAAAATATTGAGTTTATTTTGTTTGTTACGAGTGTGTATACCATGGAGATATATAATAGGAGTGGACTCTCTCGACAGCTGCTATACTGGATTTTCGGTACCCCAAATAAGTTTCAATTATGTAAACATTTGAAATCTAGTGACGTGCAGCGATCCTAGCGGTAAAAGAATAAAGCATTTCCCGTGCCGACTGATAACTAATTTGACTTGTTTTTAATTTTCCGACCTACATGCGAACGAGATTATGAACGCGAGCGCTAAATTAATTATTTTTTTCACTTTTGCTTACCTGGTTGCCGTAGTAACAAATGAGTAAAAAAGGAAAAAATATGTTCTTTCTTAAGTTTAAAATATTGAATTTATATATATTAATGAGTGCGTATATCGTGGTTGACAGGAAAGAAGTTTTCGTCTGCCACGGTATATATTTACATTAGAAAATGGCTTAGAATTCATTACTGAGTTCTTTATGTAACATGAATTTAATATTTTAATATGAGTTTTTAGCGGCAATTTAAAGCTGTGTTGTCGCAGCATGAAATAAATGTAAATACAGCTTCTTTGAGTTCGATCGTCATTATAAATAAACACTTTAAATATTGCATTCACACAAACTGCATTCTTCTAAATTTACTAATATTTATTAAAATACAGCTTTTGGACAAAATAATAACAGACATTACATACATAATACCACTTCGCTTCGAAACTATTGCCTATATTAATTACGAAATGGTATTAGAAGGCAGTTATGTAATTGAAACACATCTGAAGCCAGTAATTACTATATATCACGTTCTTAAGGTTATGTATTTATTTTTTTGAAGTTTTGCTAATTCAACGATCTCCATTTACATCGCCTCGATGGAAATAAAAAAAAAACAGAGATGCGCAGTTACCCAGTGTGCGTAGCGCCATCTGTTTTCAACAACGGCGTTATCCGACTTTCTAAGAGAAGTGTCCCCTCCTATAAATTTACCTTAGTATTGTATACTTAAGCCAGAGAATAGCCTTGAGTTCACTACTGAGTTTTTTTTTTAATGTAATATGAGTTTAATATTTTAATATGAGTTTTGAGATTTCACCAAGAGTCTGAGTTTAGCCTGAATTTAAATATGTTAAAATTTAATGACGTAAGAAATAAATCTAAGCGGCGCAGTTACAACGGTTACCGAATGACGCTTTGCGCCATTTGTATGCACGACTGGCGTTATCCAACTTTGTAAGGGGCGTGTAACATACCAAAGGTCCAACTCAGTGTACAGCACTTACAAGCTCGAAAATTATTCAGCATTATCGTTGAAATCCAGTGTGCACACTGAAACTGATATTAAAAGTACAAATTAAGCAAATTTAAAACAACACAAATATGAATATGGCTAAAATATTGTACCGTAAAGCTGAAAAGCCAATAACAATTTTACAATAACGAACGGCTTGTTAATATACAGGGTGGTTATTAATTAACGTGAGGTGTTCAGAGCCCTCTAGCGAGTAAAGTATTGGACGAAATCTAACCAAATTTGATGAGCATGCGTAGTAGACCATGGGATTTTGATTTCCAAAAAAAAAGCTTCAAAATTTGCCACTGGGGCAATTTTGGCGCTGCAAAAGTGTATTAGCGTAATTATTGAATGGGTAATTAACAAACAATACACAAAACACCAATTTTACTTACAAATTTGGTTCAATATGCGCACCATTCGTAAATTCCGAGAACTGCATACGAAGTACGATATTTTCTACTGCCGCTCGCAGCACATCAGAGTTGATTTGCCTCACGTGTAACGTTATTCGATCCTTATTTAACGTTGCGATATCGGAGACATGTCCTTGATAAACAACACCTTTAATAAATCCCCATAACCAAAAATCGCAAGGATTGAAATCGGGGGACCTCTAGGGAACTTTTGCAGCGCCAAAATTGCCCCAGTGGCAAATTTTGGAACTACTTTTTTTTTTTTTTTTAATTCAAATCCTATGGTCTACTATGCATGCTCATCAAATTTGGTTAGGTTCCGTCCAATACTTTACTCGCTAGAGGGCTCTGAACACCTCACGTTAATTAATAACCACCCTGTACTTTAAAGACATTTTGAGCATACCAGAATATTTTTTCAATCAATAACCAAATTCTTGTTTAAGAATACAAGACAGATAAATCATGGTGAATACATCAAGTATAAAACACTTTCCAATTTGTTCGTATTCGCGCATGGTACCGTTTAAGGTTAACTTTTACTCTTCCATCATTGATAATATGTAAGGACAGCTTTTGGGCATGTATTTTTGAATACGAGGATATTCAAAACCCCATGCCGTTAAGAAGTGATAGTCACAGATAGGGAATTATTGCAGATGGCCTCAAATCTGGTACTACGTAACAACGTTGCATGGCGTCAGCAGACTTAAGCTTGCATAAGGTTTTGCGCGATCACCTTTTTTGTTCTTGAAAATCTGCATATTCATTACTGCTATGACAAACGTTATATTCATTACTGCTATGACAAACGTTGCCAAACTGTTCTAAAAATGTAAAATACAAATATGAATGTAAAATGGGGTGTCAATATCGAAATGCTTGTAAAATGTTAAAAGTGTGTAATTTCTATGCTAATTTACTCCAGAAATGGACCTCACAGCGCCACTTTGGCCCTTGGTGGCGAAAATCCAAACTATTTGTTATTATTTTTTAAAATAAAACCCCATGGTCTGAATGGCATTTATTGCAAATTTGGTTAAGTTTAGTCCAAGAGTTTTATTAAAATCAGGTTCTAAACAACTCTACTTTAATTATGGCCACCCTGTACATTATACAAACAAATATAGTGTTCTTAGATCTCATACTTTGTTTGCATTTAAACTAAGGGAGCGCCTAAATCGTGGATTCGATAGAGCTCAAATTCGATATATATATTATAGACCTTCCTCGCTCGAGCGGTTTTGATTTTGTTGTGTATAGGATGTATGGTTTTATTATAAGGTTAAAAGGACGAACTCTTTTACATTATGGCCTATGGATGGAAATTCTTAAACGTGCGCTAATTGTCAAACGGTGCAGTCGATTGAGCGAAAATTGAGTGTGTGTATCACGGTCACATGACTTGCATAGATTTTAATGTGTGTAGAGCTGTTAATTTGTTCACGGCATTGCAAAAAATAATTCTTATACATTATGGTCTATGGAAGCAAATCATTTAAAATGAGCTAGTGTCTAAATGGTGCATTCGAAGAAGTTCAAATTGGGCATGTATATTATATGTCACCGTCACACAACATCTATAGATTTTGCTGGATAGCTTTTTGACAAAAACAAATGAGTGTTCTTTACATTATAAAATATATAAATTCATATATATATTACGGCCTATGGGCGCAAACTATTTAAAGTCTGCCAGTGTCTAAATGGTGCAGGTGATTAAGTTCAAATTGGGTATATATATAAGTCACCGTCACACAAATTACATAGATTTTGGACTGTGTCGGACATATATGTATCTACAGGGCTACAAAATAATTATGATACATTACAGCCTGTATGCGTATATTCTTGAAATTGCACTAGCGTCTATAGGGAGCTATCGAGGTATTGAGCTCATATTAGGTGCGGACATTATAGGTCGCACTGTGTCACATACTGTATAGAATTTGGTGTGTGTAGGACTAACTTTTTACAGGACTACAAAAAAGGATTCTTACACTTTACGGTTTATACACTCAAATTTTTTGAAGTGCACTAGGCACTGAACGCTACACCCGATTGCACTGAATCAGATTTACGTAAATGCTTTGCAAAGATCAAGTTTTAGGAAAGTCGAATGCAGTCACTCCAGATTTCTTTTTCCTGGTATTAATATATATATATATATTTAAGAAAAAAGGAACTTCGAGTTCTTTAGATTTTGTACTGTATAGATTTTGGTGTATGTAGGACTTACAAACTTTTTGCAGGATTACAAAAAAAGATTCTTACACATTACGGTTTACACATTCAAATTTTATGAAGTGCACTTGACCATTGCCTTCTAGATATAGAAAGCCTGACAATTGAAGCTGTCATCATTAGGCCTTCAAATAATGCCGTCATCACAGTTTCATTCCAATAAAGTAAAACTATTTAAATTTTCTGGTGAATGCTACAAATATTAGAAAATATTTTACGTTAAAGATAAAAGTTAAAATATATTTGTGATACAAAGCAATTCATTATGACCTATTTCCTTTATTCCATTATATCATTAATTACAGTTAAATTTGTCCTTTGTCGTAAAATTAAATTTTCTATATGAACTCATTAAAATGTTGTTAATGCGAGAGTAAATTCACCAAATAATTTTACTTTATGAAAATGAACTGTGATGACGTCATTTTTGAAGGCCTTCTGATAACGCAAAGGCTTGGTGAGGTAGTAGTGGTTACGCTTTCTATACCTAGGAGGCAGTGACTAGCCTCTGAACACTACATCAGATTGTGTTGAATCAGATTTATGTAAATGCTTTGCAAAGATCAAGCGTTGGGAAAGTCGAATGCAGTCACTCTAGATTTCTTTTTCTCTCTTTCTTTTTTTTTGTATTAATGTATATATATATATATATATATATATATATATATTAGAAAAACATGGGAACTTCGAGTTCTTTCTTTAGGTTTTTTACCGGAGTCATTTGATGCAACGTAACCAATGCCAAACTTTTATGGCCGATAGCAGAGTACACATCACATTTCTTGTGCGAAAGAAAATTCTTTCCTTCATTTTTTCTTTTATTGTTTGTCCATTATTTATTTACTTTCTCCATTGGTACGTGCCGATCACTCTTTATGTCTTATTTGGCGGTTGTACACAGAGCTAGCTCTCTGTGAATAACTTTTTCTACGGCTGCATTGCACACTGATAAGAAAAATAAAAAAAAAAACATTCACAGTGCTCGCAATTTTGCTGATTGAAGTTTCTTTATGTCGGGGGTTTTGTGTTGCTTGGATTCTATCCAATACCCATCAAAAACTTTGAAAAGAGATGATATGGAGAAACAGCAGTGATTTGTGAATCCAATACCGATAAGGCGCAAATAAGAATTTTAGAGTTACTCCAGAAGAGCTGTTCGCAGATGTCAGTGAATTCACCGCATGTGCAACATTCGAATAGATCCTATTTTATTTTCAGGTTCTGCCAATTCACATTTAACTGATAGACCTTTACATCTATATTTTATTATTATCAATTATTTTTAAGTTATTTTTAAGTTGTTATGTTTAAGTTATTTTTATCGATTACTTTTATCTTATCTTTACATATTATCTGCACTGAAAAAAAATGTTTTGTTGATTCAACAAAATTTTGGTTGTCAAAGAAATATTTATGTTGAATCAACAAAAATTTCGTTAATTCAATGAAATATTTTGTTAATTTAAGAAAAATATTGTTAAAAAACAACAAAATTGTTCGATTGAAATAGCGTCCACCAAATTTTGTTGAATCGACAAAATTTTGTTGAAATCAACAAAACATTTTTTCCGCGTGACTCTATTTACTTCTATGTACTATTATCAATATAACTGTATAAACCAGGTTAAAAATTTTGATTCAATTAATACGTACGCTATTGTATGTAGAAATTTGAAAGTGTTTTACTTGCTCTATTTGGATTTAGCACACCAAAAACATAAAATACAGTGTATGAGCTTAAGACAGTTTTGCAAAATTGAAAAAATGCACCATTGTCTAAATCTAACATTTTCGTTAGCATGGCCGGTTCGTCTTTTATGTGATTATACTTTATCTAAATAAAATTAAAATGAAAGCTTCAATAATTTAGAAAATTCATGTTAGATTTTTGTCAAGATGCGGTAGTATCCTGAGTTTGGAATTTAATTTTGGCTAAAGTCGAGTATTCCGCCTTTTTCAGTGTAGTATCAAAATCAGAAAAAAAAAATGCCACAGATGGTTAAAGCTTTAAATGTACGAAATGTAGCAAATGCTTTCTTATTAAAGGCTGGAATTTGTTAAGGTATATAATTACCAGGTAAAATTTGCCAGGTTTATATGAAAGTGTCTTGTGATTGAGAAGACAGCTTGTGATTCGGATCAATAGATTATTCTTAGCTTTCAAAAAATAATCTTCATCTTCAAAGAACAAAGTTCCTTATTTCCAGAATAAATTTTTTTTAAAAATCTGAAACATTTTAAAGTGCTATTTATTAAAATGTGCCATAATCCCTATCCCCCACCCCTTATTCCATCAAGTGGGAAAATGTATCATTATTCATGAATGCGTAGCATTTTTCTTGCTTGTTCCATAAAAGATTTCTTTGGGATCGAAATGTGTATTATTATTTTTTTTTTTTTTACTAAAACTGTTTTGTAATCTTCGTCAGGCATAGTCTAACAATACTTCATCTTTATAAATACTGTTTGGAAATTGCATCATAATCCATGAGTATACCGTCTTTGTCTTCCTTGTTCCGTTAAACATAAAAGACTGGTTTACAATCTCCGTAGGTCATTCTCTATGTATACTTCTCTTTTTTAAGAAACTGCAGGGTTTGTTAGTTTCTCGCCAAAAATGGAAGATATCACCAAGCTAGTTTTAGTTTTGAAGACTTACTTCTTTGCACCAAATTTGGAAATAAATCATCAAAAATTGTAGACCTTGGCGACTTTTAAAATTTCATTCTAACCCCCCAACCCCCCCGATATCTGATAGCCCTATTGAAAAATGAAACGAAAACGTGTCGACATCGACAAACTATGTCCACGGAAATATCCACAAATTATGTCCACAAAAAATATCGGCGTGAACGAAATAGCACTCTAGTTTTGAAAAGGAAAGAAAAGAAAAGAAAAAAAGAAGCAGTGAACTGAAAAAATTTTAAAAGTGATACCACTACTTTTAATCTAAACTTTTCCCGCCTGAAAGCTATTTATTAACTTCCAAAAACGGGAACTGCGATTTCTTTCTTTATAAGCTTTTCTGGAGCCATTTTGGGGGCTAAATTTCAGAAATTTGTAGCCGACACAACAATTTTATGACTAGTATCAGCTCAGCTAACATACAAGGCGACGCCTTAGGAGGACGAACTCCATATATTTTCCAACTTTTTCCCTTTTTTTGTTTACTTTTCCCCCCCACCAATACGTGCTGATCACTCTTTATGTGTCCTTTGACAATTCAGTGCGAGGACTCCATTGTTCCTGAATGGCTTCTTTCCCGCCATACACGCGTGCTGATCAGAAAGCCCAAACTTGCTATTTTCGCCGATTGAGTTTCTTTTTTCCATATCGTTTATGCCTTTATTTCTCTTGGATCTTGCCAATACTCATGAAAATCCACAGGAAATATGTGAGATGAAAGAAATACAGGGATTTCCTCGTGCAGTCACAATCCACACAAAGTGACTTTTATACGCTAAAAAAAAAAAAAAAAAAAAAAAAAAATAGTAAATTTGAAAACGTTACCCCAAAATACGGGGCAGGAATTGCAGTATAAAAATTGTATGAATGTTTACACATCTGGCGGAAAAGTATCCGGAAAAGTTACTGTATATTTCGGAAAAGAGGTCCTGAAACCTTTGTGCACTGTACACAGAAAAAAAGATCTACAAGATAATTGGTGGAACTCAGTGGCGTAGCGAGAGGTTTTTCATAAGAGGATTACGACTACTGCAACTCATACATATGTATACTAGAGAGTGAAGAAAGTGCATTTTGCATGACAAACAAATCCTCACGAGGGTGGGGTGGGGGTATACATAGGAAGTATAAAAGCAATCATTTTCTCGAGTAAACATTTTCTCAGATGAAAAATTATCAAAATGCTAGTAAAAACGAAAAAAAAAAGAGAAAAGAAAAGAAAAATGATATTTGAACAAACATAAGCTAAAAAATACGTTGTCTCTACGACGAAAGGATAACAGCAAAAAGCGTGATAAAAAGAATTTTTGAAAAAGTACTTACTTTGAAGCACATTTCACAGACAGAAGTACAGATTACTTGTACAATTTATGACTGAATAAAATACCCTCTGCTTTCGGAAAACACATGTATAGTTTCAGATAGTAGTTTGTTCGAGAATTTTATTCTCTGAAAATAAAAAAATCTTCGTTGGATAATTTTTTATTTAAATTCACGGTATTTTCAGATCGAAAAATTATCTGTATAAATTTTATTGGAATAAATGAGAGAAGAACTAGAAATGAATTTTGAGTAAACTGTTAAAGTACCTTTCGAAATAAATTCATATCAGAATTCCTATCAAGGCTTTGTAATTTCTGAAAATGATCGAATGCGATAAGAAAAATTCAAATGACAATGATAAATAAATAATTAAATTAAAACATCAGTGATTGATTAGTATCTGTATCCATATATCTATACATATCGTCAAAAGTTCTCTCATTTTAAAATTCACTGAAAAAGAGTAAATAATCTCTAAAAAAAAAGTAACGGCCGCTGCCGCCTCTGTCAAAAGCTTGTTCTGCTATCTCCTCCAAAACCGTGGGGATACGACCTTCGATGGAGGTGTCCACGGATTCGGAAAGTTCCGGGAAAGCCGGTAATCTGACTTAAATTTCGAAATTCTAATTATTTTCGAAGATATCAAAAGAAACTGAAAAAAATAAGCATAATGGTTGCCAGGCTTGGCAATTTTCGCGAGCATAAAATCATTCATACCTTTGCAAAACAAAACAATTCCTGCATGAAATTAACAAGCATGAAGTAGAATTACACCATTTTTACGCCAAATTAAAAAGTAAGTCAAAGTGTGTTACACAAAACTGACAATTTTCAAACAGTAAGTTCTCTTGAAGAACAGGAATTTAAAATTGACTCCGATTTCTAATACTTCTAATAATAATTGTAACTGATTTTAAAAGTGCCATTTTGGCATCAGGTATGATCTGGTAAAACGTATGGTCTACGCGTATTCTAAAATGTTAACACCCATTATTTTGAAAATGAAAAATAATTCAAATGCATCTTATTGTAATGCCGGTTAGGTTCAGCTGGGGTATTTGCCACCCGTAGAAGTATTTGGCGGCGTTAATTATGCCATTATAGCAAGTACAGCTAAGATATTTGCCCGCGCCGAGAGATGATATATTTCGATGAGCTAAACAAGCCAATCTGTTAAGGATTACGTATATGAATGCATGGATAACTGTTTTCACGGCAACCTTACATGAACAACGATTATCGGTTATGGGCATGTGTAAATCACCAAATAATGAAAAGTCGCCGTTAAAAGTAATATATAATAGTTGCTCCGTAGTTTTTATCAAGGAAAACATATGATGCACCGTTTTCTTAGAAATAATTATTAACTATACTTATATGTAAGTCGCCAAATGATGAAAAATCGCCGTGGATGGCAAATACGCAAGGTGTTCCATAAGTTTTTCACAATTAAAAATAGTGTGAAGTTGTTCCATGGAATATGCAATAACCAAGGAATGCGTAGCTCTGTAACATTCTATCAGATCCAATCTTTGAGTTTTGTCAAGAATGCCTTTTTTAAGGGGGGGGGGCGAGAGATGTCGATAAACTGCCAAGTCAAATATGGTTTTTACCAACTTAGTTATTTTTTAATCCACTATATTACTAAACTGGATATGCGTAATTTTGACCAGTGTACCAGAAACAGAAAGTAAATGATCGCTTTCCTTAATTTTTTTTTTACCCATTTTGCCTACTAGGTATCTAATTTTACTAAGTTTAATAGAATTTTGCTGGGTGTTGGAGGGAGACTCCCCACTAACCCCCTACCTCCCTCCTTTTAGCAAGGGCCCTGTTTAAATCGCCCTGTACAACCATATGAATGGCTTTCAAACACCACCAGAAAATTTTAAAATAACGGTTTATGCTTTTATAAATAAATTTTCCTTCCTGAGTACTTGTGTGGTCCGAGGTTTGCAAGGCGTGCTACGAATACCCTCTTAATTGACAACCCCTTCCGCCTGCAAGCGACTATGACCACTTTTTATACCCATCTCTTGATCGAATTTGTTTATCGACATTTTAACCCTTTAACGCGCAGTGTTCCCGCTTTGGGAACACCCAACTCTGACGTTTTGACTGTTGCCAGTCACGAAGAATCGATTGGATTTCTATAAGAAAAGTTGCGGGTGCCATAGCTCAACGAGAATCCTTTACTTTTGAGCACGTCCTTTCCCGTCAAAAAAGGGTCACGATTATATTTAACAGCACTGACATCTGCTGAAAAATGGAAGAATGCGAGAACAGCTGGATAGATTGCCCAATGCTGAAAAAAAGGGCAGCCGTTGCCATCGCTCGACTGAACGACCAGCAAGGCAAGAGGGCGGACGATCGAAACGTTCATCGCGTGCCGCAGATCTAGAGACCCTTTTTTCGACGACAGCTGGCTGTGCGGCATAGCCAGCTGTCCCATCCATGAAAATTCACGTTTTCGTGCTGATAATAAGGGAAGGATCGGTCCAGAGAAAATGCTAGGTTCCGTTCTGAAGGCGTTGCCCAAAAAGAAAAGACCGCCTCTTTTACGATTCCCCCCCCCCCAACCTCCCCTTGGGTACTGGGTTTGGAAGGATATAAACCATCCTGTATCTATAAGAGGAAGGGCAGAGGGATTGGTCAGTTTTAAAAATCATGTAGGACGCCAGTTTCTACGAGTGACGCAGCCAGCCCAACCAACCAACCGTAAAACTTCGCGGCACTTACATATACAGCTAACTTTTCTATTTTCAAAAGTGTCTCATCTGGATCTCGGAATCCGCTCTAACGAATTTTTTACAATTAATGTATGATTTTAATCGGTGCCAAATTCGATGAGTGACGTCGCCGGTTAAGCTAGGAAAACTCGTTTTTTTTTTATTTAATCCAGTTAAAAGAGGGAACTATTTAACCCGCGTTAGGAAATACGGAAAATGATCTTGTTTCAACGGCGGTAAACAAGGCAGGGAGTAGGAGTACAGTGCTGTAAATCCGTGACAAGATTTGTACAAGTTACTTTATAGCCTAAACCAGTTTGCTCGTAGATAGCTGGTGCGAAGCGCTTCCGCGTACTTAGGTTCTGTACCCGATGTAGCACTTTTAAGAGATGAGCTGTATGTTACTGTCGCTATTACTTCAATAAAGAGGCACGTGCATCTGAAAAACATTAAATAATACGGAAATTATGCCAGTTTTATGCCAAATCTATCTATCTCTAGTAATAAAAATGAATGTTCTCCAGACAAATCTACAGAAAGCAGAGCTTTGAAAATTTGAGCATGACTGGACCCATGGCTTCGGTAAAGTGTACCTGAGGCTCAGAAATTTTAATTACTTTTCTGACTATTAATTAAAAACCGTTTTATCGCCCGTACAAAATGATTTATGCTTTTGAAATAAAGCAGAAATTCTATTTGCAAAATCACATGCATTTGAAAAACATAAATAAGTATGGAAATTATGTTGATTTTACGCCAAATTAAAAAGCATAAATAAAGAAAAATGTACTTGTACGTATTATCCCGGCGGTCCGCCGAGACGAGCGATTTTTTGCCGAGATGCCGGGCACATGAAATTGTTAATGGTTTTGAATAAGATTGGCAACAGTTTGGCAACTCATTTGCAGTTTGGCGGGAATGACCGCCGGGATAATGCGTAAGTACCAAGAAAAGTCCAGATGTGTTTCTTAAAGTTCGTAAATTTCCAAACCCTACCAATAATATAAATGTGTACGTTTATGTGTTTGGATGTTTTTGACTGAATCACACAAAAAAGTTCGAAAAATTTGTAATGAAAATAGCGTATGCCCTGGATTAGCATACAGGCAACTTTCAAGCATATAGCATAAATAATTCTTTTACAAAGACACTCAAAATAATGCTAATGCATTGCGCTCTATGGAAATTTTGTAGCTACTAAACCGATTTTAAAACTTTTTTCACTGATTGAAAGTCCTAGGCCTATAGGGTCCCAGACCTATATGGGGAATTCCTCTGTGTGGAATTTTCTAAGTGATCCTAGCCCGTATTTTCGCGAGGATTTGAAAAAAAACACGGAAAACTGCGAGCGGTTAGGTCGACAGGCGCGACCGGAGTTTGAACCTGGCACCTTCCGCCTTCCAGTTTTGAGAGCAGAATCTCTTAGACACTGGGAGGACCCTGAGTGTTATAGGCTACCTTTTATGCATATATCACAAATAGTTCTTTTACAGGGATACTCATAAGAATTACATTACGCTCTATATGTATCTCTGTAACTACTGAACCGAGACCCTTTTTTGACGACAGCTGGCTGTCGTCAAAAACGCCAGCCAGCGTCAAAAACATAGCCAGCTGTCGTCAAAAAAGGGTCTCTAGATCTGTGGCACGCGATGAACGTTTCGATCGTCCGCCATCTTGCTGGTAGTTAAGTCGAGCGATGGCAACTGCTGCCCTTTTTTCAGCATTGGGCAATCTATCCAGTTGTTCTCGAATTCTTCCATTTTTCAGCAGATGTCTGTGCTGTTAAAAATAATCGTGACAGTTTTTTTAACGGGGAATGACGTGCTAAAAAGTAAAGGATTCTCGTGGAGCTATGTCACCCGCAACTAATTTTATAGAAATCCAATCTATTCTTGGTGACTGGCAACAGTCAAAACGTCAGAGTTTGGCGTTCCCGGAGAGGACACACTGCGCGTTAAAGGGTTAAAACCCATATATTTCTCTAATACCTTTTCCTGAGTTGGATACTAAAGGAAGACAACAGGGGAATCTGCGCAGAAAGAATGTTGCTGTGTAACCTTGTTTATAAGGGAACTTTACTAGCAATAACCATGTATACATGACAGCCAGCACTATTGCGGAACCGTGTAAAAAGTTTTTAGCACAAATACATAATGAAGATATTCACGCATGGCTTAGCCATTTACTCTACACGAGGCTTTCAAAAAAATCGTAGTTTTTTTTTTACATAACTAGGGGCCAAGGCCCCCCTAGACTCGCTACGCTCGCATTTCGTATGAGGCATTCGGCACTTAAAAAGACTTATTCGTAAAAAAGACATAATTTCAACAAACAAAACCAGAAGGTTGGAAAAGATAGAATGTTACCGAGATAACACATTGCTTGGTTCTTGCATGTTGCTTGGAACATAAAAATTTAAAACTCGCACTATTTCTAATTATGAGAAACCCATGGTACGCGTTGTGTATTAGCCAATTATGGAGAATTTTCATAATTTGGTGACTTGCGTATATGTATAGTTAATAATCAGCTCTAAGAAAACAGTAATTCATATGTTTTCTTTGATAAAAACTACGGAACAGGCAGGATAGCTTGCCAGCAATGGCGACTTTTCATTATTTGGCGATTTACAGATGCTCACAACCTATAATTACTGTTCATTTAAGGTTACCGAAAAACCGTTATCTATATTTTCATTTACATAATCCTTGCAGATTGGCATACTTAGCACCACGAATTATACCATCTCGCCGCGCTGGCAAATATCCAAAGTGTACTATAACTGCTATAATGGCATAGATAACGCCTCCAAATATTTCTACTGGTAGCAAATAATCCAGCTGGACCGAACCGGCTTTAAAATAATCTGCATGTTAATTATTTTTCATTTTCAAGATATTAGTTATTCTGTTTTGGAAAAGCGAATAATCGCTAATTCTAAACTCCTGTTGTCTAAGCGAACTTAACTATTTGAAAATTGTCAACTTTGTGTAACACCTTTTGAGTTACTTATTTCATATGCTTTTTATTTTGGCGTAAAATGGGTGTATTTCTACTTCATGTTTGACAATTTCACGTGATACTGCATACTTGGAATTGCTCTGTTGCAAAGGAATGAATGATTTTATGCCAAATCTGGCAACCATTATGTTTTATTTTTTCAGTTTTTTATTAATATCTTCTAAAATTATTAGATTTTTGAAATTTAAGTCAACTTATCAGGTACCTCGGAATTTTCCGCATTCGGGAATATGTTTCTCGAAATTCAAATCCCCACGGTTTAGGAGAAGATAGGTCAACAAGCTCTGACAGGGGTGACAGCGGCCTTTACTTTTTTTTTTTTTTTTTGAGAGATAAGGGAAACGGAAAAGCAATTTAGGGGAAAGGGAAGGTCGTTTTTCTTACACAAAATTCAAATAAATAAATTTTCAACATGTTTTTATTTACAAACAAGCTGTGCCTATGCATAAAATTCAAAAAGCGAGAATATTATAGAATTTTTTTTTCATGAAAAATAGTCACCCTTCGCCTTTTTTTCATGTCTACACTCCTTGGGAGGAGATATTTAAAATGTCCTGAAACTTTTTTTAGGTATCCGTGAGTATTATATATTACATACTAAAAAAATTTTTAGGCATTTTTTTCTTATAGGTCACGTGGGATAAGTGAATAAAGCAGTTCAGACGCATATTTCCCACAGTTGACGAGTTTAGGAAAAAGCTGTCTAATCTCGCACCTATGTTAAAAACTTACGTAGATGCCGAATTTGGCATCATTAGTTGCAGTAACAAAAAGCGCTCAAAAGAAACTGGAGTTTAAAAGATAAAAAAGTCAAAACTTTTTTATCTTTTAAACACCCGCTAAATCATATAACATAAGCTAAATCATATATGTGATGTAAAATAACATATATGATTTAGCTTAATAAGTATCTTTTATGTACGTCATTTTACAAAGTTTCAATCATTTTATTAGCTTCAGTAGTTTTGTCTAGATGAAATACTGAGATACGAAAAAACGACATTACTTTTCAGTCCGCATTATTTGTATCTGCCTAGGTCCAAAAAAAAATTTTTTTGCGAAAAAAAATTGATTTTTGTTTTATTGTTTTAATTGAAAGAGCATTTTCTTAAATTTCCAAAACTGTTTTAATTTTGTTTCTACAACGACTAGAAAGGAAGATACAGCTGTTTGAATGTCCCTTCCAGTTGAACATCGATGCTAAAGTAAAATCTTGAAATGTATTTTCTGGAAAGTGGTGTTTTTCGTTACCTTGCGTCACGATAACCGTAACTACTCTAAAAGTTTTAAAGATGTCGTAATGAAATTTTACATAAATATTCTATTAATACTAAAGTATGTTCTGTAGCAAAAGTTAAGTTATACGTATGAAATTAATGAACATACAAGTACTTTTTGACAAAAAATTTAATTTTTCTCAAAAATGTCAACGTTTTTGTATATAATTGGCTATACTTCAGTGAATTTTTAAAATACAATAAAACTTTTTGTACATAACACAGAAAAATATTATAGGAGTATACTGTGCGAAGGAAATTACTCAATATTGAGAAGAATGCAGTGTACGGCAGTTGGTGTAAGTATGAAATTTTGCTAAGTTTTTCTTCAAAAATGTATGTTAAAAATGTCAAAAATGTATGTTAATTGATTTTACATAAGTTATGAAACTTTTGTAAAATCAATTATTGTTTCTGTCATGTTTTATGACCTTTCAAATAAAAATGCATAAACCACATCAAAATTTTACATCAAAAAAAAGTGCCCCGCACGTAAGCAAATACCTTAGTACAAGCTTCGCTACTTGCTAAGAAGAAATGATCAAAAAATCAAAACAAAACAAGAGCTGAAACACATCAAATTGCTAGCACATACGGCATTTTTTCCCCAATAAATTTGATTCGTATTTTATTTATAGAGATCAAGGTTTGTTTCTTGTTACACACTGCGCAAGTTTGATAAAACTTTGTACTTCACGAAACTCTTAAATTTTATTGCTACAGAAATATAATAATAATCCCACTGTGCCAGATTTCTCAGGTAAAATATTACTAAAGTGCTAATAAAATAAATAAATAAAATACAATAATGGGATATTTGAAAAACCAAAAGATCAAACTCTCTCATGGAGAAAGCGTAGAAGTAAAAAGCCCAATGAAATATATTTCTCGCAAACACAACTTTGGAGCATTTCGCAGACAAAGGGCAAGATAACCCGCACAATTTATGGCTAAATAAAACACTTCCCGCACTTGGAAGGACACATGTACAGTTTTAGATAATGTATCGTCGTAAATTCTTTCAGAACTGCAATTTAAAAAAATTCTTCGTTTGAGTTACGCTTTCTCTAATCTTATGTTTGCTATTTTGTGTTGAATAGAATTATTTTTATTGGTTTGTAAAGAGTATGAGAAACGAATGATGAGTGTAATGAATGCATAATCCATTGAAATGAATTTCAAACTCGTAATTAAATTTCGAGTTCGAGTTTCTTTCATCCCTCTTCGGTACTTTTCAGAATGTCAGTCAAGAGTTTAGGATCAACTTTGAATAACAGCATCAATAGTAGTAGTATTAATAGTATGATGAAGAAATGAGGATGATAAATGGAAATATAAACTAATATAAGAGTGTTCAAATGAAAAGGTACGAAACGACACTGTGGTTATACATGAAGACTCTAAGTAGTCACCATATGTCTGAGCCAATATCTCAGTGTTTCTCAACCTTAAATGGCTGACGGTACACTGAAAATATCTAGAATTATTTCCGGCACGCCTGAACATAAAAATTGCAAAGGTTGTGTCATCCAAAAATTGATAAATACAAACAACTTTAAAAAATTGTTCATTTACCAAAAAAAAATATAATAATGATACATTGAATGAAAGGTTTAAGCCTGTTTTTGCTGCTAACAGCTGTTTCAAAAATTGGCAGAACGGTTTTCCATGCTATGATATAAAAGTTTCGCTCTTCTTGGTGTATAGCTTACTGAAAGTGAACAAGACAGGACATGATAAATAGAAAATGTCATTTCGCTGATATGACAGCACGCAGTTTTAACAATTTTTCAAAACCCTGACGGCACATTAGACTATAACTCACGGCACATCAGTGTGCCGCGGCACACAGGTTGAGAAACACTGCAATATTTCTTAGACAAAGAATGCCTGAGAGCTGAACCTTTCATGATATCACAACTTTACTTTCACAAAGTAAAACTACTTAAAATTTCTGGTGAATGATACGAATTTTAGAAAATATCTTAAGTTAAAGATAAAAATTAAAATACCTCTCTGATAAAAAAAAAAGTTATGATCTATTTCTACATCATATTATATAATTAGTGGCAGTTAAAATTTCCTGTTTGTCGCACAATTAAATTTTCTATCTTAAATCATTAAAATGTTATCACACGGGAGTCAATTCACCACAAACACCGAATAGTTTTAATTTGTGGAAACAAATGTGTGACAACGTCATTTTAGTGGACCTAGTGGTGACGTAAAAGTCTCTGTTCTCAGGCATTGTATACCTAGGAGGTGTTGCCTGAGCACAGCCATCCCATTGATAAACGAGCCGAAGGATTCACTGTTCCCAGAATTCCTGCGGCCAAGTCGAGACCCAGTCCTTCGCAGCGTCTTGGAGTTCGTCGTCCCAGTTGAAGCGCTTCTCTTTCAGATGTGTTTTCAAGGGACCAAGCACATGGAAATCGCAGGGCGGCATGTCCGGACTGTAGGGCGGATGATCAAGCTGTTATCACTCGAACTAGGCCGGTTCCTTGGCGAAAACGGACACTCCATTTTTTTACTAACTTGTGGGACAGACAGTCTTCCCCGTATACGATCATCATCCGGCATTGAATATTTGCCAGTTTAACATCTTCCACTGTCAGAAATCGGATAACGCCTCACTGCGACAATTGTCAAATTTTGCAGTGTCAAAGCCATTCTATCCTCACACTCACTGCCGCACCAATTGCACGTAGGAGGATGCTTTTTACAAGAGCTTCTGCTCTCTCCTGCGCAACCCAGCATTCGCCTATCTACGCCAAAGACTCCCAATCGCATCCCTAGATATCTCGCTACGTTCTCCCTTAGGCAAATACTTTAACGGTTAAGTATTGATGACGTTTCGTACCCTTTCATTTGAAAAACCTAATAACTACTATAACAAATACTACAGTGCCCTAAAAGTTCCCGCACTGACGACATATGAATGACGTTTAGATATATATTTAGCTGAGCATCTTTCCACCAATCTTACTATTTCCGTTTAAAGTATAAGGGTCGCCCAAAGGAAAGTGGCAGTACAGGCGGTTTGAGAAATGGTTTAATGATGTTAATATAAATTTGTATACAAAAGAAAGAAGTAATGCAGACATAACAGATAAGCTAGACAAGGTCACCTTGTAGGTTGAAACAAGTGACCAAGCGGTCAATGAGATGATGGATACCCTGAGTGAAGAAGGGGGAGGGGGAGGGAGGAGGGACTACCCCCAATAACACACTTTCTTGCTCATAGACATTTTCGGAATACCGATCTGTGTGGGCATTTTGCATTCGACGATAGATCTCATTAGCACCCACATTTTCCGCTGTTAAAATATTGCACGACCGCACGTTGACATGGTTTCGAAGCATCTAGGATGCGAACGATGCTTTTCAACGTGCTCTCGCGCTATCACTCATTTGGTGGGAGCTGACGATATCGCATGCACTCGCAGCACTCTTCGCAGTCTATAGGGGCATGCGCAGTCATCCTTCTCTTCAAACGGCGGAGTTATCACAGCAATGAAACTTTCATTTGGGTGACCCTTATATATATCACATGGAGCGCTAGTCTTTGATTGCTAGACATAGAACTTCATCCTCTCTCATTTTGAGCAAGGAAAAAACTAAACCAAAAAAAGTAAGAAAATCTGAAACACTTTCAGATTTTAAATACGCACGAAAGTGCTATATATTAACAGCGTATCATAATCCATGCGCCTTCCCTATTTTCTTTCCTTATTCCATTAAGTTGGAAAGTGCCGTGTTTTTCGCCCTTGCTCCATAAAACACATCTATGGAATGGAAATATATCTAAAAATCGCCTACTAAAACTGTTTTACAACTTCCGCCAAGCCTATTGCAGCTGTACTTCACCATTTCAAATACTATTTGGAATATGTATCATAATCCATGAGTGTGCCCTGTTTGTCTTTCTCAGGTTGATTTCTACTTTAACGTCCCGACTCCAGCCAAGGTGGGGATAATTAAACATATGCAGCTACAACGACGGTTTTGGTATTCATGTGGCAACCTTATTTTAGAATCAAAATGGCGATTTAGAACAACGTCTAAGTACAGCATTCCATTACTTATTTATATATTTTGGGTTGCTAAATAAAGTAGTTTTAATAAATTTTAATAATTCCCCCTTTAATAATTAGGTGTCTTCAAATTCCTTAACTAGTGCGTTTATCGCTAATTTGCTCCCTTTAGTTTTCATCTAAATCTTTTGGGAGAGTTTAAACTTGTATGTAACAAGTAGAGACCCATCACTGCAAAGCTCGTCAAAGTGTGGCAATTTTTTAGGACGACACGAATAGCGGGAATAGGAATCAACTTGTTCCATAAAGCACATATTTAGAATCAAAATCTATAATAAAATTGCCTACTAAAACTATTTTACAATCTCCGCCAGGCATATTTTAGCTATGCTTTCTTAGTTTCTAGCCCAATTCGGAAGATATCGCCAAGCTCGGTTATGAAGTTATTTTTTATCAGCAAACTGGGCGATCGGTTATCAAAAACTGCAAACCCTGTGCGACTTCCAAAATTTTAATCCCCGCACCCCCAACTTCCGCGTTATCTGGCAGTCACATTTCAAAAGATCTTCACCGTGACAGTTCATGTCTACAAAGCCTGTCTACAAATCATGTCGACCAAGTCGAATAGACAGAAACTTGGGACTGAGCGAAATAGCACCTTAGTGCTAAAAAATTAGGTAACTGATACAATGATAAGTAGACAGTACAATTTGATAAATAAAGTCACATACATCGCCGAATTTGGCGCAAGGTATTGTTATCTCAAAAAAGCATCCGAGTGCAAAGACAGTTTTCAGCTGTCAGAGACCTACTTGTAGGTTTGACTGCTACGAGGTCCGGAGGTGTTGGTCATTTCATCGTGGAGACGCCTTACAGGTAGACAAACGCTGCCTCCTAATTTTGAACCAATTCCAACTGAGAGACCTAGCACCCAGATTGGTACCATCAGAGGTACCGTTTGAACATGTGGGACATTGTAGCCATGACAGATTTTACTTACACCAGCTGCCTTTTGCGTACAGGATTCTCAGCAGATTCCATCGAGAGACGAGTTCAAACTCCCAAGCACTGGCCAAGCTGG
The DNA here is from genome assembly GCA_038373885.1 of Cheiracanthium punctorium. Taxonomy (NCBI): domain Eukaryota; kingdom Metazoa; phylum Arthropoda; class Arachnida; order Araneae; family Cheiracanthiidae; genus Cheiracanthium; species Cheiracanthium punctorium. Next base: position 139,290 of record JAWZYV010012979.1, on the reverse strand, counting down.
TGCTGCTTAACTTTAGGTGTTCTAAAGGGAACAGAGTTTAACAGACCGATCTGCTTCCGGACAATACAGAAATCAAGGTAGCAAATCGGTTTCGAAACGTATGACATGCCGTCGCCAGTATTAGAAAGAGAATGGAAAAAATTGAGATGTTTTGAAAAATTTGACATTCGAATATCATTCTGACACTGACGACGGTATGTCATAAGTACCCAAACCGGTCTGCTTTTTTTTGTATTGGGAGTCTTAAACTTCTGTTTTCTTCTGCTGCTTATAATGTGTTATCTGTATATATATAAATGAATGTTTGTGCTTGTGTATGTCTTTGAAAATATCCAAAACCGTTTGACCATGAAATTTGGTACACATAAGTTTTTTATCATGAAGAAGGTTTTTATGCTATCTCTCACTTGCAGCTAGGTGGCGCTACAGAACGTCGAATTCTATTCAACCGCTTGCTATGAAAATATTGTTTAACGTATTTTGACGAAAATTGGTGCGTATGGATATTTGAATACGGAGAATATTTTTGTACTATAGATTTTGTCATAACTTGCCGCTAGATGGTGCTGCAGGGCGACGAATTCTGTTCCTTTCGACCTCTTGCTATGAAAATACTGTTCAACCAATTTTGATGAAAATTGGTGCTTATGGATATTTGAACGCAGAGAATGTTTTTGTACTATCCATTTCGCTATAATTTGCCTCTAGATGGCGCTGCAGAAAGGCGAATTCTATTCCGTTCAAACGCTTGCAGTGAAAAAACCGTTCAACAAATTCTGAAAAAATTGGTACACATGGATATTTGAACATGGCGAATATTTTTACTCCATCCATTTTGCTATAATTTGCCGTTAAATGGCGCTGCAGCGCATCATTATCTATACCGTTGACCGATCGATATAAAAAAAATTTATACTTACACATTTGAGCACGAAAAATATATTCTAACTATTCATTTAGCTGTTACTCCCTACTAGATGGCACTATTACTTTAACTTGCATACAGCGCATTATTGCTTTAACTCGCCATTGGATGGCGCTGCAGCGCACTAACTTCTCGACCTTACAATTGATAACTATGGAAATTGACGTACATAGATAGTACTTGAACACGGAGAACATTTTTGCGTTATTCATTTTGCTATAACTCGCCATTTCATTGAGCTATAGCACATCATTACTTTAACTCACCGCTAGATGGTGCTGCAGCATATCAACTTCTTATTTAACTCGCCAGTAGATGGCGCAGCAGCGTATAAAGACTCTTCAACTGATCGCTATGAAAATTGGCAATAAATACTTGAACACGGAGAACAAATTGGCATTATCCATTTTGCTATAACTTGCCACTAGATGTCACTTCAGGACCGTTCAACTAATCGCCATAGAAATTCATTTGTACAGATATTCGCACGCCGACAAGCTTGTATGGGTGATAAAGCACCGTGCTACAGTTTCGGGTTCAATTCCTGGCAGTCGGGGTCAGTGGCGGATTATTGAAAGTTTGTCGGGGGAGGCGGTTAGTTAGAAGATTGACATATTAGACATATTTTATGGAAGTAAAATAGGATCTTTTACATTAATTTCTTTTGTCTCGGGTGGGGGTGATCGCCCCCCCCCGTTTAATCCGCCCTTGGTCGGGGTTCGATCCCCGACTGGGCTTGGCTGTCATTTGTGTCTGTCTCTTTATAAGGGGCGACGTTGGTCCACCTACTAGGTGTCCCCATAATAAAGAGACCAATAAAAATATTTGCACACGGAAAATATTTTGGCGTTGTCCATTTTGCTATAACTTGCCACTAGATGTCACTTCAAATCATTTACTTTAGGACTGTTTAACTGAACGCCATGGAGATTCGTACACATGGATATTTGAACGTGAAGAATATTTTCGTCGCATCCGTTTTGCTATAACTCGCCAGTAGATGACGCTGGGCCGAATCATGTTTTACAACGTCCAAACAATCGCCATGAAATTTTGTAAGCATGATTATTGATCACGGGTAATAAATACGCGATATCCAATTATTACGGTAAATAATAATTACAGCAAGCCGTAAAATAAAAATGTCTATTCATCCCCGTGCGAAGCATGGGTACTTCAGCTAGTCCTTTATAAAAGTACTTTGTGTAGAATATAACATGGACTTCTATATAGGATGATCATTTAAGTGCTATATAGTTTAGCAAACATGGTTTTCGGATCCTTTGGCCTCGGGATTCTTTTTCCGAAAAGAGTGTCCTACAAGGTAACACTTGATCGATTCTCAGCACTTTTATGTACCAAAATGCAACCCAGCATCACAACCGGTTACTTCTTGATTTTTCCATGCACTATTAGTGTAAAAAGACTGGAATAAAAATTGAAATTTTTTATATTGCTCATTGTCATTTAATATTTCTGGTGGATTAAATTCTTTCTTTCTTTTTGATTCACAGAATATTTGTAATCTTTCGAGGATGCTAACTGTATCCCTAGTATAAAATGACATTTTGATTGTGTTTACTTTGTTTTTGAAGAAGATTTTTTAACTATACCTATTGAAATGTATTTGCTCTTTGCTATATTTTATGTGTGTAGAGGTGGCGGAATGGAATATACTTATTTTGAAGATGATTTCCCCTAATTCCAAGCTGTTTTACACCATGTGTCAGATTGTATGACTCTTCCAAAAAGAATTAAAAATTTATAATCTTTTTACTGATTAAACAATTTATATTACACACACACGCACCCATATGTATATATAATTAGTGACAATTTAACGTATTATATATATAATAATCAGTGATGGACGAAAGTCCCCATGCGTCATGAAATAAAAATTTTGTCTGAAACTATTAAAATGGTGTTGTACCAACGCCTCCTACATATAGAAAGCCTTACAACTCTTACCTCACCGAGCTCTTAAGTCATCATTTCAGCTACATCTAAAAGTTGGATTTTTCAAAAAATAAAACTATTAAAAAAATTTTGGTGAATTTACCCATGAGCAGCAATATTTTAATAATTTGAGATAAAAAATATAATTTTACGACAAAAGGCAGTTTTTAACGATGACAAATTATATAATATGATAACTTGAGCCATCTGTCATTGATAAGGAAATAGATCGTAATGAATTATTTTATATGAGAAAGGTATTTTAATGTTTAATTTAGGATATTTTCTAATATTTGTAGTATTCACCAGAAATTTTAAATAGTTTTACTTTGAGAAATTAAAACTGTGATGCCGGTAAACTTGTGAGGCATTGTTGTTGCTGGAGCATGTATTCGGATTTGTGTGCTTGTTCACAAGGATCCGCTTATAAATCCAAAGAAAGGACAAACACAAGGGGGGCCAAATGCCTTGGGGGAGGACTTTTCTGGGTATCTAGCGTGTATTCACTTTAAATCTGGAAAAAACCGCTCAAAACTCCAGACCGCTAGACCGACGGCCCCCCCGCGAGAGGACAGAACCCTGTACCTCCACTTGAGCCATCTACCAATATCAGTGGCTTTAACCACTGTGTTGAAATCTTAGTGACGTAGGAGTTGTAAGCCTTTCTGCAGTGTTCCCAACTCTCAAAAAAATTTCTCCCTAAAGCTCCAACCAAGAATCCCTAAAATCCCCACAATTACTGGGATATTCCCCTAAAAAACAAACCCCCCGTTTCCCAAGTCTTGGAATGTTTTTGATAATATTTTTTCTTATCTGTAGCTTTGGGCATTTTAATTAATTGCTTGTTGATACGCAAACAAATCAAAAACGTAAACAACAATGAATAATGACCAACGTATTTTTAGAGAACATAACCACAGTAAACCACAAATTCTCACATTTATGTTTATATTTGTGGTTAGCACAGGTAAACACCATAGTGACATTCGCGTTTTATTCAACTCTGACTCTTAGTAACAAGCAACCGTACTAGATGTTACGAAGCCGCTATGTCACAAATGAATTGAATGTGATTAGCTGGATTTGGTTAATTCCGAGCCTATAACATCACATCTTCATATTCTTAAGTTAAAAAATGAATATTCAAAGTTAAAAAAAAACTGAAAATACCCCTAAAAGTATAACACCCCTAAAAATACCCCATTCGACTATTTTAACCCTTAAATTTGAGGGGGGGGGGAAACCCCTCAGTTGGCAACCCTGGCTTTGCATATCTAGGAGGCGTTGGTTATATGCGATTAAAAAACCAGAAATTTTAAACGGTATTGTCTCCTTGAAATAAAATTTTAACAGGGCAGCGCTAGAGGGCGCTTACAAAGGTAATAATCAAAAAAGGTTTCAGAAGTTGATGCTATTTCGCCCGTCTGACGCTTGTCATTCGTCGTTATATATCAAATCCCGTGAATACAATAAGAGCTTCTTACATTTATTTTGAGCTACATCTCTTTAATAAAACAAGAGGTTACTCATAAAGTTAATGCGAAGAATTTCTCTCATGTTCTAATAATTTTTTGAGCGGGTGTATAAATAATTTTTCAAATAAAAATAGTCCCCTCAGAATTTATGCAGGGACCTGGAAACCACGAATCAAACAGTACAATCTTGATCATTCGAAGAATAATACGAAAATACTTTGGACAAAAGCACTAACTACTTTCCGTGATGAATCAAAGTAATCAAATAAGGGGAACTATCTACTATATTTGTGTTCCTATGGCAGCTTTATTTGCTGAGCCCCATTTGTTTATCAGGATTGTAAGTAATCACACTAAATCTTGTTAGTGTGACATAATCATAAATTACTGTTGCGTTGAAGCTTATTGATGTGTGTGGGAATTCGGCGCCGTTTGTTAACTCTCTTATGTAGAAATAATGTAATAGCGGGTAATTTGTCATTGTGTATACGGAGAAATATTAATTACAGCAAAAAAGGAGTCGGTTCTATGGTCAACGTGTGTGTGTATATATATATGTAGGGTGTATCAAGAAGGTGGTAACGGGCTTTAGTTCTTGAGGATATATGAGATAAGAGGGTAGCGTAAATTTAAAAAAATCTGGTTTATAACATATATACCCAATTTGAGCTCAATCAAATGCCCGTTTAGGAGCTATCGTGTTCACTCACATACACGCAAACACACATACACATACACAAATCTCGTAAGAATAGCATAAATGAATTCAGAAGACTTCAAAACGTGATAATACACCAAAATCTGGAAGTCGAATTTTTTCATGATTACAATATTTTCCTTACATGGTACATGTTCGGAAAGTAAAAATGTTGAAAATGAGATCGAAAATAAGACTCCTTTAAGAAAAAAATTCCTCTCTTTGATTTTCAAAAAGTTACACTTTTTTATTTTTTATACTAGCCCAGTAAAAAACAATTCCCAATTAGTAAAATGTGCCCAATACACTCTTGAAGTTACATAAAAAATTTGTGAATTATACCTTAAAATGTGTCAGAGATATGAAGATAAATATAACGCTGACTTAAACCATATTTCCGTGGCTCTCGAAGGGGAAAAGTGACGCCGAATGATCGCATTTCAGGGTTCGTAAAGAAATTACGAACGAAAATCTTTTTTTTCCACTCTAGCAATACACGTTTACATTCACAATCATGTATAGTCCCCAGATCATCTTTCTTTAAAGATGGCTGTATGATGAAAGGCTCAAATTTGGTACATCACCTCATTAGTGTATGAAGGCACATTTTACAAATTGGAAATGTTTTTGTTAGGGGTGTCGTACAGATATTTAAAGAATGTAACTTTTTGTAAATGAACGAGATGAATTTTTTCTTAACGGAGTCTTATTTCCTACTTTTATTTTGAACTTCGTTTCAATTTACACTGTCCGCTTATCTCTAATAGATAAAGAATTAACCGTTACCACCTTTTTTGGGACACTCTGTATATACCGGGTGATTCAGAATAAAAGTTAAGGCGATTATTTTTTTAAACCGTAAGTGATCGAAACATACTTCCAATTAGAAAAGTTCGTGGAATTAAGAGTAGCTTTCAGATATGGCATTTTTTTACTGGGGGTTGTATACATATTAAAATTCGAAATTTAATTTTTATATGCTCCCTCCTTTCCTACCCTTTATATTTAGAAGAATATTGCTCTTTTTTGCCTAAGAAAATTAATAAAACAAATCCAACAAAACCAACAATTTTATTAATTATTTATTCAATTAATTAATTAAACATTATTATTTTAATAAAAGTAATCTAGAAACATGGGCGCTGGCAACATAGGGCAAGGGGGGCAATGCCCCCCCTGGATTTCTGTATGCAGTGTTTTCTCTTGCTTTTTTGCTCTTTCCAACATGGTAACCATACGTTGAAGTAGTCTTTCCCCCCCCCCCCTGGTAAATATTCTGCCGGCGCCCATGTCTAGAAATATATTCGCTTGAGTTGTGGAAATTTAAGATGGCAATATTTTGAGGTGAAATTTGCAAACAATTTGTTCTTATCAGTTTCGCACCCTTTAATTTAATGACTCGGGCAATGTGAATTTTGAAATAAAGATTTTTTCGCTCCACACTATTGTTCAGCATATCTGTAGTTATGGGGAGACGTTGGTGTCGGATGTTGTTTTACGTGGATTTTCAAAATTCTTTTTTTTTTTTTTTTTAATCGAACAAAGAGATTGTTGAGGGGTGGTCAGATATTAATTAGGTTACTTTCTAATGATATTAACATTGGAAAAATATGAAAAAAAATTCGTGTTTTTTGAATTTTTGCTTAAAGAGTTTAGACTAATGGCACTGGCTGTAATATTTTTAAAAAATCCCCAAGGCCTGCTACTTTCGGAAATTTATCTCGAAGTTTGACGTCAAAAAATTAGTTTCGAAATCCGAACTCAACTTGGCGATATCGCCTATAATTGGCGAGAAATTTCCGAACCCCACTATTTTAGAATGGAAATAGTGGTGCAGGTTGGATATTTACCACACAGCAAAGAAGAAATTTTTCGCAATGCTAAATATGTCAATGTGCCAAGGATTATGCACAAGAATGTATGGAGAACAGATTTAATGGCAGCCTTCATGGGAAATGAATATCGATTATGTGCATTCGCAAATTGCCAAGGAAATCGTTCTTGGTGCCAAAAACCACACATTCAGGCTGTTTCAGAATAGTATTTCGTAATGCTAGTAAAGTAATCAAATCGTTTTTATTTTTTTTCTTAAAAAAAAAAAGAAGAAGAAACAGATTAGAAATCGCTTTTATATGCACTCTCAGAAAAATTCGTCTTCATACACTACTTTCTCCCTCATTTTTTAACGCATAATTTCCGTTCTGTATGGAAACATAATATTTCCGTGAATTCTGTATGGAAACGTAATATTTCAGTGAAATCTGAAGAAAAAAAAATTCGTTGAATATATCAAGTTTCTTGATTTGACAGGAGAAAAAACGAAACTGATATTCGTCAAATAAGGGAAATATTCCGGCAGCACTACTTCGAAGAAAATTTCAGTGAATTGAAGTAATAACTTTCGCGAGTGCTTCTTTATACCCCATGTATTCTTCATTTTTTCAACGAATAAAATCCGTACTCCTTCGTAACGTTATATTTCCGTGAATTCTCGAAAATCTGAAGAAAGAGGAAAGAATTTCATTGAGTCTGAAAAAGTTTCTTCAATTGACAGGACGAAAAAGAAACGGAGATAGTCCGGAAGCACTGCTGCAAAATTTTCGTGAATTAAAGAAATAATTTTTGAGAGTGTGACCTGAAACAATTAGCCATACCTGATTAAATATTTTCTCTTCGAAATGAATATTTTTTCTTTAAGTAACAGAGATGAAATTTCTCGTAAAAAAGAATAATAATACATAAAAATTCCTGAATATTAAATCTTTTGGGGAAAATTGTTTTTTTCTTTACGTGCACAAATTAGGTCATCCATCCTTTACTATAGTAAAGCTAATTTGTGTGTGTGTGCAGGATCTGAAAGGGTAAAAGAATATTTTATTCAGATACGAATTGTTTTAAGGTTATCGCGCAGTAAGTGCAACGAGAAGTTACCACAACTTCGCCCGTACTTACCCAATTGCGTTTATTTCATCGATATCTCTGGCGCAAATGCTGAGAAAATCAGATGCAGATTTTGAGGGAAAATCATGAACAAGCAATGCATCCTCGAATACGCCCCTCCACGTGATCTATAAACACTTGAGACTGGGATATTAAATGCGCTTCTTGATAAATACAAGTAATTAAGGAAAGGGAGACGTTCCGTATATTTATGTCAGTAAGGCGGCTTTATTTGATCCCATTCTTCATTCAGATTGAAAGTAATCACATTAAATCTTGTTAACGTACTGTCATCATAAATTATCTGTGCGAAAATTCAATCAATGTTTAAACAATAGGCTGTCATCGTAAAGTCGTGTGATAAATCTTCCTATTCTTTCTATTCTTTAACAGTAATTTTGTGTTGTTAACGTATTAATATGACCATCATACAGAAATGTTTCATGAAGTATAAATGCACAACCGGTAACTTTTCCGTTTTTCTCTGGAGATTTTTCATCGTCAGCAGATTCCGTCGAGAGAGGAGTGCAAGCTCCCAAGCACTGGCCAAGCTGGTGCTGCGTAACTTTCGGTGTTCTAAAGGGAACAGAGTTTAACAGACCGATCTGCTTCCGGACAATACAGCAAGCAAGATAGCAGACCCATTTTGATACGTATGATACGCCGCCGTCAGTATTAGAAAGAGAATCGAAAAAATTGAGCTGTTTTGAAAAATTTGCCATTCTATTATCATTCTGACACTAGCGACGGCATGTTATAAGTGCCCAAACCGGTCTGCTGTTTTTTGTATTGGAGGTGTTAAACGTTTTTTCTTCTTCTTCGGTTGCTTATAACGTGTTATCTATCTATCTATCTATCTATATAAAAATTAATGTTTGTGTGTGTGTGTGTGTGTGGTGTGTGTGTGTGTGTGTCTGCGTGTATGACGCTGAAAAACTCCAGAACCGTTCTACTGATCATCATGAAATTTGGTGCACAAATGGCTTCTATCATGGAGAAGGTTTTTATGGTATCCATCTTCCTCTCACTTGCCGCTAGGTGACGCTGCAGAACATCGAATTCGCTTCAACAGCTTGCTATGAAAATATTGTTTGACCAATATTGTTTAACCTATTCTGGCGACAATTGGTGTGTGAGGATATTTGAATACGGAGAATATTTGTACACTATCCATTTTGCTATAACTTGCCGCTAGATGGTGCTACAGAGCGCCGAATTCTATTGCGTTCGACCGCTTGCTATGAAAATACCGTACAACCAATTTTGTTGAAAATTGGTACTTATGGATATTTGAACACAGAGAATATTTTTATACTGTACATTTTGCTATAATTTGTCTCTAGATGGCGCTACAGAAAGGCGAATTCCTTTCCGTTCACACGCTTGCAGTGAAAATACCGCTCAAAAAATTCTGAAATAAATTGGTACACGTGGATATTTGAACATGGAGAAAATTTTTACACTGTCCATTTTGCTATAACTTGCCGTTAGATGGCGCTGCAGCACATCGTTAGCTATACCGTTCGAACGATCGCCATAAAAACTTTTATACTTAACTATTCATTTAGCTGTTACTCCCTACTAGGCGGAACTATTACCTTGACTCGCATAAAGCGCATTATTACTTTAACTCGCCATTGGATGGCGATGCAGCGCCCTAACTTCTTGACCTTACAATTGATATCTATGGAAATTGACATACATAGATAGTACTTAAACACGGAGAACATTTTTGTGTTATTCATTTTGCTATAACTCGCCACTTCATTGTGCTATAGCACATCATTATTTTAACTCACTGATAGATGGCGCTGCAGCATATCAGCTTCTTATTTTAACTCGCCAGTAGATGTCGCAGCAGCGTATAAACACTGTTCAACTGATCGCTATGAAAATTGGCAATAGATACTTGAACACGGAGAATATTTCGGCATTATCCATTTTGCTATAACTTGCCGCTAGATGTCACTTTAAATCAATAACTTCAGGACCGTTCAAATGATCGCCATAAAAATTCGTATGCACAGATATTTGCGCACGCCGACAAGCTTGTATTGGGGATGAAGCACCGTACTACAGTTTCGGGTTGAGCTCCCGGCTTCAGTTCCGGATTTCCAAAGGGTTCGATCCCTGACTGGGCAAGGCCTTCATTTGTGTCTGTCCCTTCATAGGGGCGACGCTGGTCCACATACTAGGTTCCCCCATAATAAAGAGACCAACAAAAGTATTTGTACACGGAAAATATTTTGACGTTGTCCATTTTGCTATAACTTGCCACTAGATGTCACTTCAAATCATTTACTTTAGGACGGTTTAGCTGAACGCATTGGAGATTCGTACACACGGATATTTGAACGTGAAGAATATTTTCGTCGCATCCGTTTTGCTATAACTCGCCAGTAGATGACACTGCTGCGAATCATGTTTTACAACGTCGAAACAATCGCCATGAAATTTGCCATGCATGATTATTTATCGCGGTTAATAAATACGCGATATCCATTTATTATGGTAAATAATAATTACAGCAAGCCGTAATATAAAAATATCTATGCATCCTCGTGCGAAGAACGGGTACTTCAGCTATTTCTTTATAAAAGTACACTGTGTAGAACATAACATGGACTTCTATATAGGATTATCATTTAAGTGCTATATTGTTTAACAAACAAGCCTTTCGCATAATTCGGGCTCGGAATTCTTTTGCCAAAGGGAGTGGTGCCCTTCAAGCCAAACTTTATCTGTTCTATTTAACACGATGCAACCAGCATCACAGCCGGATATTTCTTGATTATTAGATTGAGAATCTAAGGAACTTCACCTTAACAAAATTGAAATTTTTTATATGGCTCATTTTTATTTAATGTTTCTGGTGGGTTAAATTCCTTCTTTTTTTTTGATTTACAGCATATTTGTTATTCAATGTAGTATAAAAAGACATTTTGATTGTATTTACTTTGTTTTTGTAGAATATTTTTTTAACTATACCTATTAAAATGTATTTGCTCTTTTCTATATTTTATGAGTCTAGAGGTGGCGAAATGGAATATACTTACTGTAAAAATGATTTACCCCAATTCCAAAATATTTTACACCATGTATCAGACTATATGGCCCTTCCAAAAAGAATAAAAAATATATAATCTTTTAACTGATTAACAATTCAATTTATCAATGGATTATCTTGGGATTGGGATTTCACTTCACGTAAGTAAGCTATTATATATTATATATATATATATATATATATATATATATATGCGAGTGTGTCTGCGTGTTGTACCGTAACGTATTACATGTATAATTAGTGATGGAAAAAAAATCCCCATTCGTCATGAAATAAAATTTTTATCTGAAATTATTGAAATGGTATGTTAACAACGCCTCCTGCATATAGAAAGCCTTACAACTCTCCTTTCACGGATCTACGACGTTAGCATGAGTCCTACAGCTAAAAGTTTGATTTTCAAGAAATAAAACTATTAAAAATTTTTGGTGAATTTACCCATGAGCAGCAATATTTTAATAATTTGAGAAAAATATAATTTAACGACAAAAGGCAGTTTTTAACGATGTCTAATTAGATAATATTATAAAGAAACAGATCATATTAATAATTTTATATGAGAAAGGTATTTTAATTTTAATGTTTCATTTAGGATATTTTCTAATATTTCTAGCATTCCCCAGAAATTTTAAATGGTTTTACTTTGTGAAATTAAAACTTTGATGATGTCACTTTTGTAGACCTAGTGATGACTTGAAAGCTTAGTGACATAGGAGTTGTAAGGCTTTCTGTATCCAGGAGGTGTTGGTTCAACGCCTCCTACATATAGAAAGCCTTACAACTCCTACGTCACCAATCTTTGACGTCATCATTTGGCCTACATGTAAAAGTTTTATTTTCATAAAATAAAAGAGTTAAACTTTTTTGGTAAATACTACAAATATTATATATTAAACCTTAAATTTAAAATATCTTTCTCATGCAAGATTATTCATTATGATCTATTTCTTTAGCTAATTAGTTATGGTTAAAAACTGCTATTTGTGGTAAAATTATATTTTTTATCTCAAATTATTAAAATATTGCCAATCATGGGAAAATTTACCAGAAATTTTTAATAGCTTCATTTTGTCACAGTGAAACTATTAAACGTCGTCCAAATGATGACGTCAAAGCTCAGTGACGTAGCAGTTATAAGGCTTTCTGTATCATCAAGGAAGTATCGGTTGGTTGTACGCGAATAAACAACCAGAAATTTTAAAAGGTTTTATGTCCTCGAAATGAAATTTTAATGAGGCAGTGCTAGAGCGGCTAGAGCCCGTTTATGAAGCTAATCAGCAATAAGGGTTTGAGAGTCTGAGGCTTTTTCACCCGTCTGGCGCTTGTCATTCGTAGTTATATATCCAAGCCCGTGAATATAATAAGAGCGTCTGACATTTTTGAATTTTGAGCTGCATTTTTTAAATAAAACAAGAAGTTACTCATGAAGTTAATGCGAAGAATTTCTCTCATGTTCGAATACTTTTTTGAGCGGGTGTATAAATAATTTTTCAAATAAAAAGAATCCCCCCAGCATTTATGCAGGGACCTGGAAACCAAGAATCAAACCGTACAATCTTGATAGTTCGAAGAATAATACGAAAATACTTTGGACACGAACACTAACTACTTTCCGTGATGAAACAAAGTAATCAAATAACGGGAACTATCTACTATATTTGTGTTCGTATGGCAGCTTTATTTGCTGAGCCCCATTTGTTTATCGGGATTGTAAGAAATCACACTAAATCTTGTTAGTGTGACATGATCATAAATTACTGTTGCGTTGAAGCTTATTGATGTCTGTGGGAATTCGGCGCCGTTTGTTAACTCTCCTATGTAGAAATAATGTAATAACGCGTAATTTGTCATTGTGTATACGGAGAAATATTAATTACAGCAAAAAAGGAGGATGTTCTATGGTCAACGTGTGTGTGTATATACAGGGTGTCCCAAAAAGGAGGTAACCGGGTTTAATTCTTCAGGATATTGGAGATAAGAGGGTAGTGTAAATTTAAAAAAAATCTGGAGTGACTCCACTCGACTTTCCGAACACTTACGATTAATTTCATTACCAAGCATTTAAATAAACGTTAGCGCACTTTCAAGATTTTCTCCCCAAATGCCATAATCTAAAAGAAATCTTTGTCATAGCCCTGTAGAAAAACTATCCTATACACATCAAAATCAATACCGGTCTTAGGATGGTGTTTTATAACATATATACTCAATTTGAGCTCAATTGAATGTACCGTTTAAACGCTAGCGCACTTTCAAAAATTTCCTCCATAGGCAATAATGTAAAAGAAATCTTTGTCGTAGCCCTGTAGAAAAACTACAAGTCCTATACGCACCAAAATCAATACCGGTTTTGCGACGGTGGTTTATAACATATATACCCAGTTTGAGCCCAGGTTGAGCATATATACCTGCATTTCAGGGGTCGTAAAGAAATTACGAAAGAAAATCTTTTTTTCCACTCTCGCAATAAGCGTTTACATTCAAAATCATGTATAGTCTCCGATGATCTTTGTTTAGATATCTTAGCGACGTTATAGGATGAAACGCTGAAATCTGGTACATCACCTCCTTAGTGTATGGGAGCACATTTTACTTGTTGGAGATTTTTTTGTTAGGGGGGTCGTAGACATATTTAAAAAATGTAACTTTTTGTAAAGGAACGAGATGAATCTTTCTCTTATCGGTGTGTTATTTCCGACCTTATTTTGAACTTTTTTTTCAATTTACACTGTCCACTTATCTCTAATAGATAAAGAATTAACCGTTACGACCTTTTTGGGACACTCTGTATATACCGGGTGATTCAAAATAGATGTTAAGGCGATAATTTTTTAAACCGTGAGTGATCGAAACATACTTCCAATCAGAAAAGTTCGTTAAATTACTCGCAGCTTTCAGATATGGCACATTTTACTGGGGGGTTGTATACATATTAAAAAACGAAATTTAATTTTTATATGCCCCCTCCTTTCCTACCCTTTATATTTAGAAGAGTATTGCTCTTTAACAATGGAAAAAACACTCAAATTACTGGTGTTAAACGATAAAGCAAATAAAAAACTTTGTAAAAAACACACATAAGATGTTATAGGTAAGTTGTTATAGGTAGCCAAAAATTGTTTTGGCCTTCGTCAGGCCAAAGCAATTTTTGGCCGAAACGTACCTATCTTCTTACCTATAACATCTTATGTGTGTGTTTTTTACAAAGTCTTTTATTTTCTTTAGTATTGCTCTTTGCCCAAGAAAATTAATAAAACAAAACCCGTGTGTGTCTCTACGTGGAATAGTTTCCGAGATATATCAATTTGAAAATTTTAGCATTTGTCGCCAAGCAATAAGGGGATGTCTCCAAAGTGAGAAAAATGTAATTACTTTTCAACTGACGTTAACGTATGTTAATAGTCACTCGATAGACACAATCGACCCATCAAATCCTAATTTAGCTAGAATTTTCCTGTAAGGCATGTTTGGCAGATTCTAGTGAAAGTCACCACACCATAGTAACCTACACCATTATTTTGTGTTCTACTTTACACTTTAAAATTCCTTCTTTAGAAGCGTGATGTAATTAGTGGATGATCCCCCTAAAAACTAAATTATCGCTCATTTCACAAAGCATTACCGATCCTTTTACGTAAAATTGCACCGGTTAATCCACACATTTGAACTCAATTAATTGTCAACATTGGAATCGTTATTTGACTTTTTTCAACTCATAGTTGGTCCCCCAAAGTAAAGATTTTTTTTCTCTTGAAAACCGACACCAACACAGAAGGTAAAGTGGTGTAAGTCATCATTTTTAAATATAATTTTTTTGCTAACTATTCAACGTAGAGACACGGGATTTGTTTTATTAATTTTCTTAGGCAAAGAGCAACATTCTTCCAAATATAAAGGGTAGGAAAGGAGGGAGCATATAAAAATTAAATTTCGTATTTTAATATATATACAACCCCCAGTAAAAAATACCATATCTGAAATTATCATCTTAATTCTTCGACCATATCGTCTTAATTTGACGAAATTTTCTAATTGGAAGTATGTTTCGATCACTTACGGTTTAAAGAATAATCGCCTTAACATCTTTTTTGAATCACCCGGTATATATATACAGGGTGATTCAAAATTCGTTTGACAAATTTCTGGGAGGGGTAAAATATGCAAAGACGATTCAGAATCACATAGCAGTGTCAAGTCTGAAACGTCGTATTCTAATAATCACTTTAGAAGAAGTGTTCAAGTAATTGAGAACTTTCCGATAATAGTTTTTCAAAAAGTAATGCGTCATCCACAGAAAGCACTTCACTAAAATTGTTAGTTTACTAATTCTATTTCACTAAATAATGAAAATCTCGGAAAAGAGTTCATTGCTTATGAATCTCCGTTAAGAAATGAGACGCACACTTCAGCACTTCTTCGAAAGTGATTACTATTGACAGGTGCATGAAGACGACGTTTCCGACCCCGCATTTCTCTGTGATTCTGAACCGTCTTGGTGTGTCCTACCCCACCCAAAAATTTGTAAAACTAATTTCGAATCACCCTGTACATATAAAAGGTGATCAGAAAATAGGTATACATTTGAAAAATTAATAACTTACGGAATAATGTAGGTAGAGAGGTAAAAATGGACATGCTTTGAATGACATGGAGTTTTATTGCAACCACAAAAAAAGTTCAGCAAGCGGCCGGCAGATGGCGCGTTTCGTTGTAAGAAAAATAATAATTAGCATAACAAATTATGACAAAACAAAGACGATGTTCTTAAGAACAAATGCTCAACGTATCGACCGCCATTCCTCAACAATAGCTGTTGTAGTCAAGGGACAATGTTGCGAACAGCACCAGAGCCTGATCATAGGTGGTCGGTCCCCGGGGCAAGAGGTTAATGGAGGCCCCTATACCATCACAAGCATTTTAACTTATTTTTGTTTGCTGTTGCATTTTCCTGACATAAAAATAAAATATTTTTAAAGAGTACTAAAATTGAATTAAAAATTACCTATATATTTATACTTATTTACAATAAGACTATGCATTTAAAAGTGATTTTAACATTTTTTTAGTCCGTTTGTATTATTAGCGCATGGTTGCGCTAATTCAAGGAATGGCAATTACGAGGCACGGGAGCAAAGTTTCTCACTCCAAAACATTTTCTTGATACACCAAAAAGTTCGAAATTTTCTTTCCTTCATCATGAAATAAAAATTGTTAACTAATGGATATTTTATGATAAGCATATACTATATGGCCATCCCATACGTTTTCAAAAACTTCTAACTTCTTGTTTATTGATGCATGAGTCTTAAAGACCATTGAATTAGAATAACGGAAAATAAATCTCCAAGAAAATAAGTCCATTTATTGTTAAAAATTATGCTATAGATGTTACAAAGGAAATTTAGTTGCAAAAAATTTATTATTGAAGTATATATGAATATTTTATAAATCATGATAACAATAAATCAGGAGATTTGGCGGGCCCTTATTTTTCCGTTGCCCCGGGATAGTGCCCCGCATGCCCGTGTGATAATCAGGCTCTGAACAGCACTGTTAAGCATATCTGTAGTTATGGTGAGACGTTGGCGTCGGGTGTTGTCTTACGTGGGTTTTCAAAATTCTTTTTTTTTTTTAATTGAGATTGTTGAGGGGTGGTCACATATTAATTAGGTTACTTAGTTACTTTCTAATGATTATTACATTCTATGAATTGGAAAAAAATTCGTGTTTTTTTAATTTTTGCTTAAAGAGCTTAGATAAAGAGCTTAATGGCACTGGCTGTGATATTTTTTAAAAAATCCCCAAGGCTAGCCACTTTCGGAAATTTATCTCGAAGTTTGACATAAAAAATTAGTTTCGAAATCCGAACTCTGCTTGACGATATCGCTTATAATTGGCGAGAAATTTCTGAATCTTACTATTTTGGTATGGAAATAATGGTGCAGCTTGAATATTTGCCACGCAGCAAGATGAAATATTTCGCAATGCTAAATATACATTATGCACAAGAATATTTATGGAACCGTTTTACAAGTATTATGCACGTATTATGCACAAGTTATTACAAGTATTATGCACAAGAAAATTTATGGAACCGTTTTAATGGAAGCCTTCATGGGAAATGGATATCGATTATGTGCACTCGTAAATTGCCAAGGAAATCGTCCTTGGTGCCAAAAACCAAACATTCAGGCTGTTTCAGAATAGTATTTCGTAATGCTAGTTAGTTAAGTAATCAAATCGTTTTTTTTCTAAAAAAAAAAAAAAAGAAGAAGGAAGAGATTAGAAATCGCTTTTACCTGCACTCTCAGAAAAGTTCGTCTTTATACACTACTTTATCCCTTATTTTTTAACGCATAATTTCCGTTTTGTATGGAAACATAATATTTCCGTGAATTCTTCTGTATGGAAACGTAATATAATAAAAAAAAATTCGTTGAATATATCAAGTTTCTTGATTTGACAGGAGAAAAAACGAAATTGATATTCGTCAAATAAGGGATAGATTCCGGCCGCACTACTTAAAAAAAAAAAAAAAAAAAAAAAAAAAAAAAAAAAAAAAATTCAGTGACTTGAAGTAATAACTTTCGAGAGTGCTTCTTTATACTCTATGGTATTCTTCAATTTTTCTAACGAATAAAATCCGCACTCCTTGGAAACGTTATATTGCCGTGAATCCTCGAAAATCTGAAGAAAGAGGAAAGAGTTTCATTGAGTCTGAAAAAGTTTCTTCAATTGTCAGGAGAAAAAAGAAACGGAAATATTCCGGAAGCACTGCTGTAAAATTTTCGTGAATTGCAGAAAATAATTTTTGAGAGTGCGACCTGAAACAATTAGCCATACCTGATTAAATATTTTCTCTTCGAAATGAATATTTTTCTCTTTTAGTAATAGAGATTAAATTTGTCGTAAAAAAGAATAATAATACATAAAAATTCCTGACTATTAAATCTTTGGGGAAATTTGTTTTTTTCTTTACATGCACAAATTAGGTCATCCATCCTTTACTATAGTAAAGCTAATTTTTTTGTGTGTGTAAGATCTGAAAGGGTAAAAAAATATTTTATTCCGATACGAATTTTTTGAAGTTTATCGCGCTGTAAATGCAACGAGAAGTTACCACAACTTCGTCAGTATTTACCCAATTGCGTTTATTTTATGGATATCTCTGGCGCAGATGCTGAGAAAATCAGGAACCAGCAATACATCCTTGGTAACGCCCCCTCCACATGATCTATAAACACTCGAGATTGGGATGTTAACTGCGCTTCTTGATAAATACGAGTATTTAAGGAATGAGAGACGTTCCGTATATTTATGTCAGTAAAGAGCCTTTATTTGATCCCATTCCTCATTCAGATTGAAAGGAATCACATTAAATCTTGTTAGCGTGACGCAGTCATAAATTGTCTGTGCGAAAATTCAATCAGTGTTTTAACAATAGGCTGTCATCTCAAAGTCTTGTGATAAATTTTCCCGCTTTCATATTCTTTAACAGTAATTTTGTGTTATTAACGTATTTTAATGTAATCATCATACCGAAATGTTTCATGAAGTATAACTGCACAACCGGTAACTTTTACGTTGAGATTTTTCACCGCCATTTTCTTTCTGTTCATTTGATTCTAAAATAAATTAGATATTTTTGGGAAACGCTGGTGTAAAGTTGTAGTAAAAAAGTCACGGGAAAAGGGGTAAAAGATGGCCCCTATGAAAATGCTATCAAGGTAAAATTATTTGCAGTGATGCAAAAATGAACAAAAAATACCCATGTACAAAACCGTGACAGAACTACACCCAGACGTCCTCTGTGTCTCACGAAATAAATAACAGGACAGGAAGACACAGGGATGGAATTTACGGGATGTCAAAAATACTTAGTGATGCCATCTAGTGATAAGGAAGGAGTGTCTGCGATCAACTTTTACCCTTTTACCGTGACTTTTTTACAACTTTACGCCAGCTTTTCACTAAAATTATGATTTATTTTAGAATCAAATGAACAGAAAGAAAATGGCGGTAAAAAATCACCAAAAAGAAAAAAAAAAGCGTAAGAGTTACCGGTTGTGCTTTATGAAACATTTCACTTTGATGATCATATTAATACGTTAATAAACAAAATTATTGTTAAAGAATATGAAAGCTAGAAGATTTATCAAAAGACTACGATGACAGCCTATTATTTAAACACTGATTGAATTTTCGCACAGACAATTTATGACTGCGCCACATTAACAAGATTTAATGTGATTACTTTCAATCTGAATGAAGAATGGTATCAAATAAAGCCGCCTTACTGACATAAATATACGGAACGTCTCCCATTCCTTAATTACTCGTATTTATCAAACAGCGCAGTTAATATCCCAGTCTCAAGTGTTTATAGATCACGTGGAGAGGCGTAATCAAGGATGTATTGCTTGTTCCTGATTTTCCCTCTAAATCTGCTTCTAAAGTATCCATAAAATGAACCGATATTTTAAGATAGCATAAATACGGGCGATATTGTGGCAAATTCATGTGAGTGAGTCATCTAGACATTAGTAGAGGGAAAACTTAGAAGACACAAACTGGATAAGAAGAATTTTTTAGAGAATGAGAGGTTTAAGTGAAAGTTGGAAGACTAATTTTGGATAATACGAGCGGTAAATAAAATAAAAATGGCGTTCTGTAGATCATCACTGTCGGAAAATAAAATTGTGTTTCAGTTTTCCGACCATGGCTCGATTAAGTATCGCTGTTGATTTGATCATTAAATTTCAAACACTCCACACTGCCTTGCGATTTCTGTCCCTTTTTGGGTAACTTACATGCATACCCCGACGCAGAAAGAGCTAAACATTCTGAAAAGTCTAAACGAATTCAGCCTGTAAGATGGCGCTGTGAGTCCTAATCGTTGAATTTATGCTGTGCGCATGCGTGTGTTAGTAGTAGATTGCATCATGATTCGTCACTATGCCTTGCTAGATGACGCTGATGTAGCTAATCATTGAAAGGGGGTGGAGATTTTCCTTTGAGAGGCCGGCGCTATTTCGTCCGTTTGCTGCTAGTCGATGATCGTCCTGCAGAGAAGTCCGTGCTCTGAAAACATATTTCGAAACTGAATGCTTAATGATTTTAAAGAAATTACATTGAATTTCTAAAGTGAATTTATGTTTCAGCTCAGTCATTTATTAGAAGTTTTAAGAATTTTTTTATATTTTTTGAATTAATCACATTTTAGAAATTAATTTGAGGTTTTTATTTTTTGAATAATCATTTATTGGAATTGTTTTAGTTTTTCAATTAATCATTTATTAGAATTTATTACCATTATTTTATTTTTTGATTTAATCATTTATTAGAATTTATTATGATATGTTATTTGCAATTCTTTTTCATTTATAGTTTTTTGTTGTTGTTGTTGTTGTTGCTATAAAATAAATATGCTTTTCGTGGGGTTTAACATCGAATGGTACTTTTATTTTTCATCGAACCCTCTTCTACTTGCGATAATTTAAGTATAAAAACTTTCCTCTGCTACAAATCCAGTCAGCATGAATTGTTGTTATTCGAAACAAAACGATTATTCAAAGTGGCACGTGCTCCAAAATTATTATCATTCCCTTTTAGAGACCCGCCACTCACGGAAACACTCAATAAACATATTCGTCGCAAAAAACAAGATTTCAGTTACACCATAAAATAATTTTCTTAGGCAATATGTGATACATTTTATTTAAAACCGTTTTAGGAAAAAAAAAGAAGGGAAAAAAAAAAGAATTTTATAATTTAAGATCCGCTCATTGATTGAACTTTTGCGTGATTTTATCCTTTGGCGGATTGAACAAAGAAAACAGAAAGATTTTAATTTATTGATAGGTACACGAATGCAGTTTTATACTGCGGTTTACTGTGGAAATGGAAGCAGGTGTTTGACTTTTGTCGGTTCATAGTCTCAGGGGGTTTTATCCACTATTCTGCTACAGCATATTTATTTATTAAACGAAAGGCAATCACAATTTTATTTATTTTTTTTTTTCGTTGCAGAGCACGAATTTTGCTCATATATAATACAAGACGTAGAAAAAGCAGAGATCAGGATATAGATAGTTTGATTTTAAACATTTTTAATGTAAAAAACATTTTTAAAAAATTTAAAATTAATATTTAATACGCATTACCCAGAAATAAGATACGTTTATATACACAGGTTTCGGGAGGTACAAAGGGTCAGGCCGAAAAATACGTATAGATGATATTTCTGTATAAATGTCTGTAGTGAGCATTTATTGTTTAAATAACTAGAGGCCAAGGCCCCCAGACTCGCTACGCTCGCTTTTCGTATGAGGCATTCGGCCCCTAATAAGGCTTATTCGTAAAAAAGACATAATTTCAACAGACAGAACCGAAGATTGGATCAGATAGAATGTTACTGAGATACACATTGCTTGGTTCTTGCATGTTCATTGGTACAAAAAAAAAATTAAACTTCACTGTACAGTAGACCCCGTCCATAGCACGGTAGATATTTTGTTATAGGAACCCGTGTTGTACGGGTCCTGAGCTATACTCCACCTGGAATGCGGACTCCGCTTATAATCGCAGGAAAAATTATTTGCACTCCTCAGAAACACAATGATATTTAATGTTGCCATTCAAAAGTTATATTAATTAGGAGCTAAAGCGTAATAACATTAGAACATCTGTTTCAGCTGTATTTTTAATAATGTAAAACCTATTGGACACCTTGCGAATTTGCCACCCATGGCGATTTTTCATTATTTGGCGACTTGCGTGCATGTAAAGTTAATAAAAGCTACGGAACAGATAGAATAGCCTGCCACCAATGGCGACTTTTCATTATTTGGCAATTTGCACATGCTCACAACCTATAATTACTGTTCTTAAGGTTACCGGAAAACCGTTATCCATATTTTCATTTACATAATCGTTTGCAGATTGGCGTACTTAGCACCACGAATCATACCATCTTGTCGCGCTAGCAAGTATCCAAAGTGTACTATAACTGCTATAATGGCATATTTAACGCCGCCAAATATTTCTACTGGTAGCAAATAATCCAGCTGGACCGAACCGGCTTTAAAATAATCTGCATTTTAATTATTTTTCCTTTTTAAGATATTAGTTATTCTGTTTTGGAAAAACGAATAATCGTTAATTCTAAACTCCTGTTGTCTAAGCGAACTTACTGTTTGAAAATTGTCAACTTTGTGTAACACATTTTGAGTTACTTGTTTCACATAGTTTTTATTTTGGCGTAAAATGGGTGTATTTCTACTTCATGTTTGACAATTTCACGTGATACTACATACTTGGAAATGCTTTGTTGCAAAGGAATGAATGATTTTATGCCAAATCTGGCAACCATTCTGTTTATTTGTTGAGTTTATTTTATTAATATCTTCTAAAATAATACGATTTTCGAAATTTAACTCAGCTTATCAGGTTCCTCGGAATTTTTCGAATCTGTGGGCACCTTAGTCGAAACTTAAATCCCCACGGTTTATGAGGAGATAGGCCAACAAGCTTTGGCAGCGCCTGCGGCCTTTACTTTTTTTTAGAATAGAGAGATTACTTAATTTCTTTGAAGCTTTTAGAAACGCAAGAAACTGTTAGTGATGTATTCGCGATTTTGAATTGGGTAACATAACAGTGCTTTCATGCTTTAAAGCCGGAAACTTGATAAAGGTTATTCAAGTGTTTTAAATGTATTTTTTATATACGTGTATATTTTTTTTCATTTTTCAAATTTATTTATTTGTTAAATAAAACAGCGTTTCCAAATCAAGAAATTCTTTTTTTTTTTATTATTATTATGGCCGGGTCAGCGTCCAATTTGAGGCTTGATCACAACCAGGGCCGCAGATTTTTGCCATCTCATTATGCAGTCAACTAGTAGGCAGATCAAGGGTGCTCTCTATGAGTGGTCTCAAAATGTTGAACCGCCTCCCAATGAGAGACCTAGCACCTGGATTGGCAAACCCAGAATTATTCTTTTAACGTGGAGGGCATTGGAGTCACGAAATATTTTACGTGTGATTATTAACAGGTACATAAAGTCCACTCTTCCGACCCCACATTGCTATGTGATTCTGGACCGTCTTGATGTATCCTATCTCAAGTACAAGTTTGTCCCTCTAATTTTGAATCACCACGTATTGATGATGATTATTTAATTCGTTGTAGATCTGCAAAGTGCCTATAAAAGCTATGTAAATTAATCAGTGAATTAAAAATATTGGGATGACTGTTTTTTTCTAGAATAACGTGATCATAAAATAACCTTTAACAAAATATCTGAAAAGTTTGTGATATTTAATTAATGTCGTAACACGAAACTATATTTTGTCCTTCGGCAGTCACACTATTGGTTATTGCATCACTTACGGTGTTTTGTTTTCGCAGCTCAACCTTATAAGAATGTTAATGATTGTTTAAAGGCCGCATTCGTAAACGCCAAAGAAGTTTTTATCTAAGGTGTCCGTAAAGGAAACTGGGTGCATTCAGTTTAAAAAACTAGTGCGTAAGTATACAAAGCTGAGTGCGTTTAGTTTCAAACTGAGTAAAATGAGAACAGAGCAGGTTCATTCAGTTGTTGAGAAGATACTCTTGCTGCGCGTTGTTTTTGTTTTCAAATGGCGTCCGCTGTTACAGAAAAGTATGTTGATATGAAAAGTATTGTACATTTGCTGAAGCTGCAAATAATATTTTTTTCGAGGGGGAAATTCATGCATGCGTTAGAAACTTCAACGAAGGTGCATAATTTTTCAAAGATAATCGTTTTCTTGTATTTTTCATTTCAGTAAATTCAAAAATGCATATTTTAGTGTTGAGATTGAAGTTGATTTACACCGTTATTACACCAAAATATGAATTTCTCTTGCTAAATACTTTTGAAAAAAACGAAAGTTTCAGTTGAAATTTCTAAATTTTGCACTTCAATGATGGCCGTTTCTTCTTTATAAATCCTGTTGATTTTATACTGAGTATGTACTAAACTCACCGAGAAAAATAACAACTTACACAAATTGTAAACAAGCACATCTCCTAAGCGACGAAACTGAATAAACTGTTCCTAAAGGCAAAAGAATCTGATAGCCCTGAACTGCACTGAACAAACGCATTCCAGTTTTCTTACGAAAACTCGTGCAACGAGTTTGTCGTTTACGAAAGCACCTAAAAAGTTCTCAGCTTAAATAACTCACAAACAGCTCAGCAACACTTTGGTATTCTGCAGACAGATTTTCAAGTGATACAAAAATAAGAATAACCATTTTATTGAACTATACAATAAAAGCATTTCGGTCAGCAAATTTTACATGAGTTTCAAAGCTAGAAAGTAAAAAGTTTCAGTATGATTATAATCTGTTTCTACAGTAAAAAAATTTCCGCAGTAAAAAATTTTTAAAATTTAAGTTGTTGAGGTATAAGGAGTAAAACAAATAAATAAAAAAGAAGCTATCTAACGTTTCCCGGATGCACTTTTTAGTCTCTGTTTTATAAGTTGCATAAAATGTTACTTATTTATAGTTTCAGGAAAAGGTAATGTTAACGCTGAATTTTTATCTTCCAGAAAATGATGAATGACACTTAAATTTCGATACAAAAAATATTGAAGGCATAATTACTCATTAAACTTCAGTTTAGTAATCTTTTTGACCTGTGTACGGTGACATGCAAGTCACTTTTTAACCTAGTAAAAGCGTTCTCCTTTTTTTTTTTCTCACGAATTTTTCACAAAGAATTTATGTTGTTGCTCTAATTTTGCGATATGCGTCGTGAAAAGATGACAGTATTTTAATAATGCATAAGTATTTCATGCAATAATTTCTTTTTCTTTGCATTATGGAAAATTTAGGGGTTTGCGAAAAAATTCGCCATTTCGATAAATATTATCTCTTTATATAGCAGCTTGCATTTTTTAACCCTTTGACGTTCACCAGTTGTGCCGTGAAATCACCTTATTTCAGCTCTTTCACCGCTATGTCGAAATAAATGGTGAATGGCCCCAACACTGAAAAAGTGCAACAGTTGCCATCGATCAAACCACCCATGTGGTCGATTGGTCGACCGCCATGTTGTTCGTAGTTAACAACTTTAGTAAGTTATGAGCGTATAATTTTTTGTTATTATTATTTAATTAGAATGGGATATGTTTTATCCTATTTTGTCCCCTCCCTCTCACAAGATAGCTAAATGCTGGATCAGCTTCCTCCGAAATGAAAACATAAATACACTGAAGTACAGGGTACTACAAGTAAATACTGAAGTACAGGGTGTCCGAAAAGTCCTTGACGCATTTAAAAAATTCATAGAAAAGCAAAAAATTATCGTATGAATATGCGGTTTGCACAACAATACTTCCCAGGTTCATGAATTTTTTTTTTTGACATCGTAAAAAAAAAAAAAAAATTACTTGCAAATTGCGTTCATAGGTGGCGCTCTACCGTCACAGTAAGTATTTGTCCTGAATGTCTGAACAGCTTCCTGAATATCTTGTACAGTCTCATCCGACCTTCGTGGCCGACCCCTTCTTTCCCTGTCTAAAACGCTTCAAGTCTCTAAAAACTTTCCATGCCAGGACAAAATGCTGTTCCGACTCGGAAGCTTTTTCTTAAACTTGTTACGAAACTTTCTCTGAAACGTAATTATGGATTTTTATTCGAAATACCAACCTACGCAATGCGCTTTCTCAGGCGTTGTCGCCTTTGCTAGAATAAATGTTCCCGCACCGTCAGTGCTATTTGAAACTCACGAAAAATCCCTATTGGCTCTCATTGCTGAAAACTGTAGATGCAGCGCCATCTATGAACACATCTTGCAAGTAATTTGTTTTAAGATGGAAAAATAAATTCTTGATTCTGAGAAGCATTATTGTGCAAACCACATATTCATGCAACATAGTTTTTCTGTGAATTTCTGAAATGCGCCAAGAAATTTTCGGACACCCTGTATATTTCCATACAAACACGTTCAAACGTCACGTACAATCTCGTCAAAGTAAATTCAGGGATGCTCACATTTTTTTCCAACGTAAAAATTCTGAATGGAATAACTTTCGCGACTACAAAGGTGCCTTCATATAACTTCACTTCAAGAAAATAAAAACTGTTTAAATAATGCAGGAGCGTTTCCGTACGATCGTAAATAATCGTTATCGTACTTACGTCACATAAGTAGCACCACGGCAGATGAGGTATGCAGATTTACGTCGCTGACATTTTGGTTTTCGCCCGTTTGCACTCGAAATGTAATGTGATGTAGAGGGCGTGACGATCTTAACATGGTTATCTCGGACTAAGATGGTCGCAAGCCATGGTCACATGACTTCTCGGATGAAAAAGGATGTGATTAATATGGCAACACCATATATTGTGTCAGCCACGCATGCGCGCATACGAACATGGGCGCCGGGAGCATAGGGCAAGGGGGGTAATGCCCCCCTTGGATTTTTGTATGCAGTGTTTTCCCTTGCTTTTTTTCCCTTTGCAACATGGTAACCGTGCGTTAAAGTAGTCTTTGCCCCCCCCTTTGGGAAATATTCTGCCTGCGTCCATGCATACGAAAGATGCATTACGTGTCGACGTCAGAGTGAATTCACAGCCATTGTCGTAAACGATTTTTTCGCGAAAATCTGTATACTGAATTTTAAAAATGTTTCGCGATTACAACATAACTTTTGAAAAATCATAGTCACACCAACATGTCAACATAAAATAAAACTGCATGATTTTTTTTTCTCCAATCAATTATTTTCGGATTAAAAAAAACACTGAAGAAATTATCTGTCATCTCAAAGCCATACTTTTCCTCGCATCCATATTTAATATAACACAGCATAAAATTTTGTTCCTTTCTTTTCAAGAAAAAGTAAAAAACAAAACAAAAAAAAAATCTAATGATTAGATCTTGAAGATTCCGAATTTTTACTATCCAGACAATGATGAATGACATTAAAATAGCACACGTGGACGAAAAAAAAGAATATAATAATGAAGGTATAATTATTCATTAAACTTCAATTTGGGAGTCTTGTTGAGTTGCGTGTAATGACATGCACGCCAGGCTTTTTCCCTAATGAAAGCAGACGATCCTTGTGACGTTTTTTGCAAACCAGTTTACTTGGTCCTTTTAATTTTACGATAAAAGATGGGATGAGGCTTGTCACTATTATAATATTATATAAGATCGACTTAAAGCAATCTTTTTTTTCTTAGAGCGACTTATATGAAATTTTTCTGAAGTAAATATTAGTGGTGTGCCATATTTTTGCATTTAGCTGTTTTTGTGTTTTGGCTGTACTACCCTAGTTGAATAACTAATTCAAAGAACGTATTTTAAGAAGAGCGTCTATTCAAGAAGAACGTCTATTCAAAGAACGTATTTTATTAAAAGAACGTATTTTGTGCGATTTTGAACGTTCTGTGAACGTTTTTTGAACGTTATCTGAACTAGCTGTGCTAATAAGGTATGGATGCTCATGATTCAGTGAAAAAATTAGGATGCAACATAGCGTGACAAGGGGCGAGCACAAGGTATGGTGAAATGAGACACTTGTGTTAAAGGATGGAGAGGGGTAAAAAATATTGAAAATAAAAAGTATGACATCATTTATGGTCGGTCCTTGGCGCCATCTATCGTCAACTTTTAAAATTCAACTTTTATTATCATTTTAAAATATGATTTTTCGTTTTTCATATTAGAGCAAACTGCATTCTTTTTAAATCATTATTTGTTGTTTTCAATGAGATCTCATGCGTTTACATATTGTTTATTTGCCTTTACCACCAGTATTTTCGAGTACATTTTTTGTATAATATTATTATGTTTGTAAGAATATATGACCACGCGAATATCATCAAACGAACATAGCACGGAAAAAGGTAATGTACTTGGAAAGAACTTTTTCCGGATAATCACTAAATGTTCGATTTTATGGTGATATTCTGTTAACTAAGACGGTAAAATAAGGCTGAGTACTGCCGTTCCTGCTGACACTAATTGCAAAAATAGATTTTGGCAATAGGACAGGTGTCGTTAAGCCTCACCTGAAACTGCGCAGTAAATTGCGACAATGGCCACTACATGTGATGGGCAGTGGAGAAGTAGGAACTCTGGATTTGCTTCAGTGACGTTTTTACTGCTTTCTTTTCTCGTCAGACTTGATTTATATCCAGAAAGATAAATCGAACTGTATGCTTCAACTAAAAAACATTTTTCTAACACAGTCCAGACGCGCGTATACAATGCAGAAGAACGTGCGCTTCGAACGTTCAGATTGTTATTCGTAAAAGTTCAGATTGTTATTGGCAAAAAGATCGATTTTTGTACGTAAATAAAAATACACTAATTATAAGTTGAATTGGAAAATTTTTAGATTATCTCTTCACAAGCTGTACTGCACGGTGTGCAGTATACAATGTAAGAAAAAAAAATTTTTGACAGTTTTTTTAAGTATCAAATTTTGCAAAATATCTCACTTTTTGAAAAAAAATTGAGGAGCAGTTTCATGCCTAAGAATTTTTTGCTGAACGTTTCATAAAATACACTTTTCCTCTCTATTTCAACCTGTAGTGCAGCTTATGAAGAACCATCCTTAATTCTTACGCGTCAGGGGCGCAGACAAGATTTTTGGCTGGCGGGGGTCCAACTTTTAGGGATGTTCCAGATTGTCAAAAATCAGTGATGAAAGAGCTCGTTTTCATTAGATGGAATTCATCAAAACTCGTCCCATCCAGTTCCCTAAGAATACACTACACAGTACAATAGGAAGGAAAGTAATAGTTGTTCAGTTTTGAGAACAAGATGGTGTTTTGTGTTCGCTTTCAGTTCGTTTTTGAAAGTTGAGGAAAACGAGAAAAAAATTTCTTTTATTTATTAGAACTGAAACTATTGCTACCTTTTTCTGGAATTGTTTTATTTACTATAGATATAGGATAATAATCAATCGAAAAAAAAAATATATATCAAAGTCGATGGGGGGGGGTCCGGCCCCCCTGGACCCCCTTGTGTGCTCCACTGTTACGCGTTCTTGACACTATTAATTTATTTTAGTTTGTGTACAGAAACCATAAAGCAGAATTTATTTCTTTCAACAGCAACCTCAACTTGCTTGCCCTCATTTTCCTAATAGTGCGCAGATCACGCCGCAAATTGTACCTACTGCTTCAGAGCTACTTGTGCCATCGAGAGAAATTCCTCCCGCAATATGTGTCCTCATCAGAAGGGGACTTTCGAATATCGCTATTCTCTGGAAACAGCTATTAATCTCAGAATTTAGAGTGACCACAAACTCAGTGTGCAATTACGCTATAAATCTTCATTAATTGATCGAGGATCGGACATGCAGCAGTTCAGTTACTATTCAAGCAACTTCACCAGTAAGATATCAAGGCAAATGCCTTTGCCAGTGTAACGGAGCGGCGGCAGCAATTTCTCTTCTAGACACATTTTGAATGCATTGAACTGGTTTCTTTTGAATTTTTCGTAACTGTCTTTGTCCCTTCTGTATATTGAATAAAACACAACATTTTTCTTCTTGCAGAGAACGGGTACTGGGGCCGGTATTTTATAAAATACATAAATCAACAAAGATCGCAATTTGAATAAGACTCCCAGGTGGTGTAGCAGCTATCAACCATTCTATGAGACGTTCTGTCCAGGCTCGATTCACGGCTTGGGGGTTATCTTGGAGACCTTTCATGGAGGTCTGGCCAACCGGACTCGTGGCCGTCAATCTAACGGCCTGAAGTTTTGGGAAGTTTTCTCCAGTTGTAATGTGAATACGCGTTAGAATGCTGTACAATGTCTATCGTACAGGCATGCCTTCCAGGCAGATATCCCTTGCTTAGGTTTACATTGACAGAATATACACATACATCTTTCATAAGGGGATAATGTTGGCCCCCTATTTCGTGCCCCCAAAATAAAATGGCCAATATCTTGCGGACGTAGGGGCGGACAAAAAAAATTTTGAATACTCACTAAAGTATTATATATTAAAAGCGTATCATAATATATTCGTCGTCAGCTTTTTTCTTTGTTATTCCATCAGCTGGTAAAAAATTATTCATTATTAAGTGTATCATTATTCATGTGTGTATCGCATTTTCTTCCTTGTTCCATAAAGCACTTCTTTGGAATCGATATCTACATTAATATTGCCTACTAAAACTGTTTTACAATCTTTACCAGCCATATTCTAATATACTTTATACGTATTGTCTGGAATGTGCATCATCTATCAGTCTGTCATTTTTGTCCATCTCGTTCCATAAAACACTTTTAAGAATTGAAATCTATATTAAAAACTGTTCAACAGCCGTCATCAGACGTATTCTAAGTATACTTCATTTTTTATGAATACTATTTAGAAAGTGTTTCATAGTCCATGAGTGTACCGTATTTGTATCTGTTGTTCCATAAAATACTTTTTTGGAATTAATATCAATATTAAAATCACCTATTAAAACTGTTTTGCAATTTTCGTCAGGTTAGGCTAGGTTCAAGTTTCGAAACTTATTTTTAGGTGCCAAACTTGCCGATGAATCATCAAAAGTGACAAACCTCGGCGACTTTCAAAATCTGATTGTCTCCATGTCGGCAACCCTATTAAAAATGCGACGAAAATGTGTCGACGCATGTCATGTCATGTCGATAAACTATTTCGATAGAAAATACCGGAGTGAACGAAATAGGACTCTGGTGCTAAAAATATTTTTAACCCTTTATTTTTCGCTCTCAGAAAAATCACGGGATAAGCTTTCTCCTTCTACGTCTCGTGCCCGTCATATTTCCGGGCCATAATGTTCAGAAGTTATGCGCTAGAAAGATAAGAGCACTTCAATTCTTACGCAAAGACGTTTTTTTTTAATCTCATTTTACACAACAGATAGCAGCACTAGACTATTTTTAACTCAAGTTGGAGATAGTTATGAATTTTACAATCTTAGCGCACACTTTTTACTTAAGTTCAAAGAAAACGTTTCAAACATTTATTTATTTTATGAAGTACGTTTAATAAAATTCTCCTTTAGTGTTTAAAACATATATTTTTAATTACTCCCTACTTACTAGAAAACACATATTCAGGCACAATAACCCTAAATGTAGTCTTTTCCTAATTATTTTTCTTTTACTCCTAAAAAGTGCCCAAAACCTTAAAATGAATTCATATATTGCACATGAATTTATTTTTGTACAATTTTCTTGGATAATAAGTACAGATAATTTTATGACCGTTTTCTTGAAAATAATACGACCTTTGAGGGGTTAATAAAAGTGAAAACAATAGCTTTCCAATTATAAAATAATCCACGTATATTCGAACATAGATATAGATATGGGGTATTCGCAGGACCGAAAATATCCAAAACTTGATCATACAGGAACAAAAGTTTAAGCTATTCACTCTCCTGCTTTCATATTGGACCATGTATCCCGTCACAATTTATTTTATTTTTCCATCAGTCTGTCTAGACACTCACATTTTCTAAAATTGTGTCTACAACTTTCAATCAATATTTTCCATCACTCTCAAATATCACATTTTATGCCTTCGAGAATAATTCCCTTCTTAAAATAATTAACCTTAATAAATTCATTAAATTTTCTTTTTAAAATTTGTTAAGTCCGTTTTCAAAATGTTCTGATTCGAGAAATTTTAACTTGAGTTTATGAAAAGGGTGAGCTAAATCAATATTTTCCATCACTCTCAAATATCATATTTTATGCCTTCGAAAATGTGCATACCTTAATAGATAAAATAATAAACCTTAATAAAATGATTAAAGTTTCTTTTAAAAAAAATTCAAGTCCGTTTTCATAATGTTCTGATTCGAGAATTTTTAACTTATGAAAAGGGTGAGGTAAATCTATATTTTCCATCACACCATATTACTGTAGGTAGTTTTTAATTTTTGATTATTCATTTTTTATTTCTTGGTCTTGAAAACACTATAAGTTCAAAATACTATTTTTCTTGTATTGGCATCACTTTTACAGCCACATTTTAAATCGCTTCAAATGTGGCTCTAAAATAATTCACATTTTTTTTTTAAACTCTCGGAAATAAAATGGATCTGAAAATTGCAAAAAAAAAAAAAAAAAAAAAAAAAAAAAAACGCTTAAAAATGACGGATCGTGTGGGTTTTCAGATTCTTAAAGTAGTAATATTAATACAAAACACGCGTTAATATTAATACATATTTTGTGTATAATTAATACAATTTTGTGTAGCGTACATATTTTGTGTATAATTAATACATGTTATGTGTAGCGAGATCGGGATCCAAGTGGATTTTTGAGCCCCTTGCTAAGCAGCGCACCGAATCTCTCCTATTTTCATCTTGTATTTACAATCTGCAATGTATGATCCCTGATGAGAGACACAGAGACAATTTTTTTTTCATTTTCTATTTAAAAAAAATTGTTTCTTCACTTGTTTTCACCCATGTGACTTGTCTACTGACTTGCAGTTTCTTGGTATACTATAGTCATCAGTTTATTTTACTTTTGATCTATTTATCTATCTCTATCTATGGCTGGCTGTCTACCTTTGTACCGTGAAACCACTGTCTATCTATCTATCAGTCTATCTATATCTATCTGTCTATCTATATGTCTCTCTGTCTGTCTACCTACCCGTCTATCTATATACAGTGAAATGTGTAAAGTTGACCACTTTTGTAAGTTGACTTAACTTACCAAGAACGGAATGCCTAAATTACTTTAACATTGAGGGTACCCTTTATAAGTTGATCACCTGTCAATCTTGTATGTTGACCAGGCAATTAGGTAGTGCCCCAAAGCATAGCTCAAACCTTTGTAAGTTGACCTCTTCCAGAATTTTTTTCAATGTATTTCTTCTAACAACTCATTCAATAAAATAAATAAAAACTTTGTGAAAAAACACACATAAGATGTTACTTATAAGTTTTGCGAATTTAGTATCATACGTAAATTCAGTAGTACGTACATTCAGTATCTCATTCATACTCTAAAGAACTCATGCAGTTACATTGGAAATTTGAACACCGGATGAAAACAAAACTTAAAACTCGCCGACAAAGCAGGATCAATGATTATTTCAGTCCAGACTCTTAATGCATCCTTCATCTTCATTACTTATATATGTACAAATTTGTAGTATGTATACAGTAGTAGGTATATGTGTGAAGTACAAAACTGTAAAGACGCGCACTATGTAAAATATATTACTACAGTGATACTTTGAGTTTCATAATTAAATTAACTTGTTTCTGTTCAACTTACTACAGTATGTATTATACATACTAACTATTTGTGTTATGACAATATTCATTAACTAATAATTAATACAGTATTATGTACGTATAATTAATAATTAATCCAGGCAATATTATTCCTATTTTGTATCCTTTTCCAAGTGGATTTTTCAAGTGGATTTCATTTGGAAATTTCATATTTTATATATAATTTTGTAGTACACTACATATCCTACATGTATCTTTGATAAGTCGACCACCTGTATCCAAAGTTGATGACGTAAACGTGCAACCACTGGATGGTCCACTTAGCAGGTTTCACTGTATCTATCCATATATCTATTTGTCTATCTGTCTGTTTATCTATGTATATGTCTATCTATATGTTTATGTATCAATTCATCCATGTATCTATATGTCTAACTGTCTACCTCTCTATTTCTGTGTCGATTATTTATGTTCTATGCTTTTTATCTGCACAGCTAAAATTTTGTTAAAAATATTACACGAGACAAAAGATTGCATTGCGGGTTTTCTGAAATATATCTACAGCCCATAAAAGACGGCGAGTGTATTTCAACTAGGACGAAAAGTAAAGATATGGGTCACTTAAAGCCATAATAAAACACTCAAAATATCTTTAAAAAATTTTTTTTAGTTCATTTTCTAAAGTATCCGGAATTCCATTCAAGACAGTCAAGAAAAAATAGTGCTGGCTGTGCACTTAAGTGCTTTTATAACCGATGTACTCAGAGCAATTTATTCTTCTCTCAGCTGTCTAGACGGACTCTTTAACCAAAAGTGTGTCTAGAAATTTGAATCAATACTTTCCTTTCACTATCAAGCACTATGCGATAAAAGCATGTTTCAGAAGAGTGTATGGTGTAATTGTTTTAAATAACCTGATAAACGAAAAAAAAAAATGACTTCCAGAAATTATTCAAATTTATATTTTTTTTTAAATTTAACGCAAGTTGAATTTAATATTTTATTCTAAATAAAATTAGTTGCTGGAGTATTTAAAAGCAAATTATCTAAATATTAATTAATATCCTAGGCTAAAACAAATTTGTTTAGTTAGTTCCATAGATCAATTTAATGTATACGTTATTAATCGGACAAAGCACTTTACAAAAAATTAATTAATTAATATGTAACCTTTTTCCAAAAGCTTATTTTCCCCGCTTTATTTCGAGGTAAACTGTGTTATGTAAGAACACGTCTGGTAATCAAGCTTACAACAAAACAGCTGTAAGTTGGTAAAAACACAGTTTCGAAAAATGATAATCTTTAAGATGTTTAAAAAAAATATCTTGTGACTTGTGTAGATGATACAGTTTTAAAATTACAAACAGGAGGTGTTATCACAAACGTAAAAGATACTCGGATAATTCTAAGCCACAAGGTCGTGGCTGCACATAGCTCTTCACCTGGAATTTTAAATATTTTTAAGCTATGAAAATGAAACTTTTAAATGCTAGATTACAGAATGCGACTAAAATCTGTGCGTGTGCATTTTTATTTCATTCTTGACAAAATTACCTGTTTCAAATGAAAATGATGTCATACAATTGGGATTCCAATTCGCTTAAAATAGTTTTTCCAAATTACATAGTTTAATTTTTCTTTTCACAAATAAATCGTCTGCATGGAAATAAGAATTACTGCATACACAAAAGGAAATCTTTCGAATGCGGAAAGTTTCCGCGCATTTCCAGAAGAACATGAAATTCGATTTGGGTGTATAATAAAAATTGAATATGACAGCTTTTAGAAGCTTGTACGGTGGTGTCCTAAATGTCAGCGTCTGTCCCGCAGTGGTCAGGGAATTAAACTGCGTTTCCATTAGAACACGGCAAGGGAAGCAGCATCCGGCTTGGCCAGTACTTGGGAGGGTCAACTCCCTCCCGGATCGACTGCTGTGGGTACGTATACGCTAATGAGAACTGGTGCACGTAAAAATCCGACGTGGCTCCAATGTCCTCCTTGTTTAACGCTACCTCTGGGGGGTTCCGATTTTAGGGAGTTGCTCCCTCCTCTGGAATTCGTTCAAAATTAGGGGACCTTGTTCTAAAGTCGGACTTCCTCCCAGTGGGCCCCACTAAAAATGGAAGACGCTCCCCTCTGCCCATCGCCTCCCTATCTGGTTGATCTGGCACCCCTTGTGGTTGCCAGAGGGCATAAGCAACAACAACAAGAACGTCAGCGTCTTCATCATTTTTCAACATTTCTTTATTAACTTTAAGTACAATAATTTATGGACAAAGGAATGCCGGACCTTGAAAGGATTGGCCCTGTCAGAATGTGGCCGAGTTATCCGGATAGTTGGATTATCGAGTGCCGAATTTTCGGGATTCTAGTGTATTGACATCGACCAAAATTAAAGCTCAGAGGAGCATATCATACCGAAAGTTCATAACAAAGAATTCCAATCTACTGATGAAAATTGAGAGAACATAGTCGGTAAAATTGCTTTATTTGATTTAATTTTCTATATGCAGTTATGCATGTCCGAATAAGATAATCCGGTTGGAAAGGGCTTCATATTGGATGTGTTCGGAATGATTTATCTATCATGATTTTAATTCCATTTGAACATTTTTATGCTCGTAGCAATCACAACAATTTTACTTTCTCTCCTAAAATGAAATCAACCACAAAACAAACGATTTAGGATTAACAGACATTACAAGTCTCAGTTTCAAGCACATTATTTTGATTTCATTTCCCTCCCACTCACTTCACTATAAATTTATTTCAATTTCTTATGCAGTCGCGCATGTCCAAACAAAAGAATTCTGGCTAGGAAGGGCTTCATAGTCGATGCGTTTCAGGTGATTTACACCTCCCTTGCTCTTAATTCGAACTCAACATTTTTATTCTCGCAGCAATCACAACAGTTCCACTTTTCTCTCTTAAAGTGAAATCGCCCACAAAACAAACACTTTAGGACCAGCAGATATTAATCTCAGCTTAAAGCACTTTATTTTACTGTTTTATTATTTTTTCCCCTTCACTTTTCGATAAATTTCAATTCTTGAAACAATTTCGTTCTCCTGCACTTTTCTCTCTCGCGCTGTACAAAATAATCACTTTCAACTTGAAGTGGGACATGAAAGCAATTTTCTTTCTCGTCCACGAGAAATTTATTTAAGGAGCCGATGTTTCTGGAGGCACATTATTTCTAGTTTAAGTTGTGTATCGTTTCCTCTTGAACACCCGTCAAATATATACAGGGTGATTCAGCTATCTTGTACAAAAATAATGAGGGGTGGTAGAGGAAACCAAGATCATTCAGAATCATGTAGAAATGTGGAATCAATAACGTCATGTTCACGTACCTGTTGTTGTTGTTCTAGTGTCCATGGATAGACGATTGTTATGTCCATGGAAATAGGTGCCATTGCCACCTAGCAGAAGTCCAACCCCGAGGAGGATGGACTGCTGCATATTGGTCTCTAATTTTGAACCAATTCCAGTTGAGGGACCAACAACCATCGTCGAACCACCACCTCCTAGATATAGAAGGCCTGAGAACAGAAGATTTCAGGTCATCACTGGGTCTTCTAAGATGACGTCATCACAGTTTTCCTTTCACAAAATAAAACTATTTAAAGTTTCTGGTGAATGGTACAAATTTTAGAAAATATCTTAAGTTAATGATAAAAATTAATATACCTTTCTGATAAAAAATTATTTATTATGATCTATTGCTATATCATATTATATAATTAATGATGGTTAAAATTTCCTCTTTGTCGTAAAATTAAATTTTCTATCTTAAATCATTAAAATGTTTTATGCGGTAGTAAATTCACCACAAACTTTGAATAGTTTTACTTTTTAAAAATAAATGTGTGATGACGTCATTTTAGTGGACCTAGTGATGACGTGATAGTTTTTGTTCTCAGGCCTTCTGTATCTAGGAGCTGGTGGTCGTACCAACACCTCCTACACAAAGAAAGCCTAACAACTGAAACTTTGACGTCATCATTAGGCCTTCAAGTGATGACGTCATCACAGTTTTACTTTCACAAAGTAAAACTATTTAAAATTTCTGGTGGATGCTACAAATATTAGAAAATAGCTTAAATAAAAGATTAAAATTAAAATACCTTTCTCATACAAAATTATCCATTCCGGTCTATTTCCTTATCATATTATCTAATTAGTCATATCTAAAAACTGCCATTTTTCATAAAACTATATTTTTTATGTCAAATTATTAAAACATTGTTATTCATGAGTAAATTCACCAGAAACTTTGTATACTTTTATTTTGTGAAAATAAATCTTTTAAGTGTAGGCCAAACGATGACGTCAAAGCTTGGTGACGTAGGAGTTGTTAGGCTTTCTTCATCTAGGAGGTGTTGGTCGTACACGGTATTGTCTGAAGATGAAAAACATTGGAGACAAGGCGGATTTTACGTACACCATCTCCCATTTGCGTGCACGGTCAACGCCTCCTAGATAAAGAAAGCCTTACAACGGCTACGTCAGCAAGCTCTGACGTCATTATTAGGCCTACGAAAGAGACGTCATCACAGTTTTTGCTTCACAAAATAAAACTATTTAAAATTTCTGGTGAATACCACAAATATTAGAAAATATCCTAAATTAACATTAAATTTAAAATACCTTTCTCATACAAAATTATTCATTATGATCCATTTTCTTGTCATATTATCTAATTAGTCATGGTTAAAAACTGCCATTTGTCGTAAAATTATATTTTTTATTTCAAATTATTAAAATATTGCTGTTTGTGGTAAACTCACCACAAATTTTTAAAAGTTTTATTTCATGAATACGAAAATGTAGTCGTAATGATGACGTCAAGCACAGATGAAGCATAGATAAAAATAACGGCAAACAAAAATAAAATGTGTGCGTGAGTGTGTAGGATTAGAACATTCACATGCGTTAACATCATTTATTCAAAATTAAAGCATCTACGCATATGTACGTCCATTCAGAACTACTAAAAAACTCTTAAAGAAACGTTTTAAGAATGGAAAGAATAATGTGTACCTTGGGACCCAGGAGAATAAAGCAACTTTTCTATCACACTATACAAGAAGGATGTTATAACAGCATAAGAATGATTATTTAATCCAATAGTTCGATAACAATAATATTGTGCAAGATAATTTCCAATTATATCATTTTTCATTTCGTATTTTTCAAATAGAATGTCCCACAATATTTTTGAACTTATTTTCCTAATGCTCATAGCAGAACATTTATTTATAGTGGGATAAATTGTCACTTTGCTTTACTTAGGAAGTTGTTTACTTTTGTCTGTTCCTATTGAAAGCCAATTCTATGGTTTCCTCCAGGGCTTCGAGCCGTAATTTTATTCGTTCCGGTCCAACTAAAAATAAATATATGGGTTCAGTACGGTTTTCGTCTCGACAAAAATAACGGTTTTCGGTTCAGTTCCAAATGAATGATTTTATTTTATGCACATTCTTACTTGTACAGAAATATAACTATATCGTAAATAAATAATGTAATTCTATCAAAATTTAAAGGATTTTATTCTTTTTTTAATTGGTAAGTTGGTTACAGTATATTGGTTACGGTAGTGCTGATAAGTTGGTTACAGCAACAAAATGACTGAAGATACATCGAACTGAAATAAACCGATACATTTTTTGGGGGGTTCAGTTCCGGTTTTCGTTCCGACCAAAATAACGGTTTTTCCGGTTTTCGATTTCCGGTTCAGTCCCGGTTCGAAGCCCTGGTTTCCTCACAATCAGCACACATCACTACATATTCGATGCCTAAATGATGAGTTTGTGCTAAAGACTATATACCGTTTAGCTAAAAAAAGAGGTGTGGATATAATACTAGCGCTATAAAATAGTAAGAGTAATTATTCTTGCTATTATTTTTCCTAAAATTAGATTCGCTGTCTCTTATTTTAAATTAAAATCAAAATATGCAAAATTTTTGAACTTAAAAGATAATTTGAGTGAGCCCCGGCGCTTGTCCCGAATGCCCTGCCGGAAATCCGTATCTGCTGTTCTCTGATCCTAATAAAGGTTTTGTTCTCTCATGGGAGATTTTTTCCTTCTTTTTGGCAAAAACTTAAGATATAAAATGACTGAGAACTTTAAGCGAAAACGCACGTTTCACAAAAATCTTAAATTTTACAGCCGTTGTCGTCGGTGGAAAATATTATGCGACTACGCTAATATTTTATACTTTTTAAAGTTGTACAAGTATACCCTCTCAAAAAGGTATTCGAGTATGAGATAAACTTGATACGCTGGTTTCGTAAACTAAAACATATTTATCATACAATGTGAATTACGATATGCATCAGGCACGTAGCCAGGAAATTTTTTCGGGGGGGGGATATGAACTTATATGTGCATAAATAGACAGAATTTCATCACTAATCCAAAAATTTCGTGGGGGATATATCCCGATATCCCCCCCCCCTGGCTACGCCCCTGATATGCATAGTTATAATTTTCCATATTTCTGTGGAGTTATGCGTTTTTCAAAAACTCAATAATTAATCGCAAATTTTAAATAGAAAATTTCGTATATACTCGAATACTTTTTTGAGAGGATGTACATAAAGTAGCTGCCAACTCTACGGAGCATATTTAACCACTCCTTTCAAACGATAATTTTTCGGGTTAAAATATCGCAAAAGTTTTGTAGTTTGAGCGAGAGTTGTTCGAACCGAACCGAACCGAACAAAAATGGGTTTTTAAGGGACTACCGTATTAGTAAGGCATAACGTGCGAGAATTGGTCAGTGTATTGGGGAAAAAAAAATTAAAAAAAAAGAAAAAACATGTTTACAAAAAGTCGTTAGTTATATTCCGTAGACGTTGCTATCTATGACATAAATTTTCAGTACCCTGCTTATTTGGTCCATTTTGGTCCGTGTTTTTTTTTTAATTAAATAAAAGCACTTTTTTTTTGAAATCTTGAATTTTGAAACAGCTATTGGAGGCAAATATATTTTCTGACAATGCTAATATTTTAGACTGTTCTTTATACGTACACAATTTTACAACACCCAGCCGTTTTGGTCTATTAAGTTTATTGTTTTTCGCTCCACCGTAACATTCGGTGTCTTTTCCACTCGACCATATCCAATTTAAATTGAAAATTTCCAGTCATTTGTACTTTAGTATATTTAAAGGCATTCATAAAAACCTCATATGATTTTCTCTTCCCATTAAAATCCGCACATTTTCCATTCCCATAAAGATCACACCCACTCTATTTGTGAAAGAAAAACTAGTTTTAAAAAAATTATGTTTTATATGTATATATATATATATATATATTGCCATTTATGTTTTTATTAAGGAATATTTATTCATTAAAAACTAACAAGAAATTCAATTTTGGAGAGAGAAATAAAAAATAATCACTAGACATGAAAATAATGTAAAACAGAAAAATATATTTTGATAATTACTTCCGAACTAAAACAGTGAATTTCTTCGAAATTGTTGCTCGGTTAATTGAAAAATGCGATTTGAAATTAAAATTACTTTTTTTGCGTGACAGATTTTCTTCTAAAATGTTCTGCAGCGTTATGAAAACAAGATTTACAAGTTTATATATACACTGCCCCGATTTTATTTTTAATCATGTAATTTCTTTATTGAATGATAATAACGAAATAAACCAAAATTATTTCTGCTTTTTAAAAAATGTATTGAATGATGTATCCCTTTTCTTTTTTTCTTTCTTTTTTTCCAATTTAAAAAATGTGCTCATAAATAGCGCTTCGAAACAAAGTTAGTACTTTAAAAATATTTAATAGAAGCATGTTAATTTCTTCATTTTTTTGCGCTTAGTCAATTTTCTTAACAATGCAACTGAATATCCGTCGTTTTTTCAAATAAGTGTACAAGTTTTCCTGCGCAAGTTGCTTTTTATACGCTTAAATGCTCGATATTTTTAAAAATGAAAATTGTACAGCTAAAAAATAAAAAATTACAGGCAGAACCTAAATTTTCAATAACAAGGCCATGATGGTGTACTCACCAGACTTGGGCAGTAATAGCAAATACGTGTATATGAAATACTATTTTCAAAATACATTTGCATTTCGTAATTTGTATTTTCACAAGAAAAAGCAAAGTATTTTGAAAAT
Organism: Cheiracanthium punctorium; assembly: GCA_038373885.1. Classification (NCBI taxonomy): domain Eukaryota; kingdom Metazoa; phylum Arthropoda; class Arachnida; order Araneae; family Cheiracanthiidae; genus Cheiracanthium; species Cheiracanthium punctorium. The sequence continues at coordinate 97,847 of JAWZYV010012979.1, read as the reverse complement.
GCATTTTAAAATACATTTTCAGTGTATTTTGTATTTTCAAAATACTGAAAATGCACTCTTCATTCTGAAGTTAAATTAATCTAATATCAAAATTAGCTTGGTTTGGGAAAATCAAACAAAAATAATAGAACTGCTGACATTAATTTTTTCCCAGTACATGAAATAAACAATTCTGTTGCATCTTCACTATTTTAGTGTTATATATGGTAACTGAAGAGGTGTTAGGATTTTTTGAGACGCTTGGGTTATGTTAAACAAGAAGGAGGCGGAAAATCTCACATGCCTATTTTGATTAGTTTAATGATATTTGGTCCAGGAGGCTTTCTGTATTACTGATAACTGATTCACAAATGTGAATAAAGCTGAAAAAGGAGAAAAACATGTTTCAGTAATATTCATTGGATTTCTGTAAAAGAATTTATAAACAATTTCAAATGCGTTAGCAAGTTACAGAAAAATAAATCAGTCAGTATTTCTGAAGTTATATCACGAGATGGATCAAGCTTCCAATTTAGATGAATTTGCGAGTCGTTGCGCAATTCTTAGTTGAAAATTTTTTCAAATTTTATCTTAATGCGAAAGTTAAGGCGAAGTGCCAGCTTTGCCAACCCAAAAGGCCTATCATTAGTGCAATATAATAAACTACTACATATTTTAAAACTCACTTAAATGTAAAGCTTCAATTTTATCATAAAATTGATAAAGCTGAGATCTTTTGTTCAAATGTTTAACTGAATTCAATAAGTCAGGGAGGGCGGTCGGTGTTCTCCATGGGGGGCGTCTTTCTTAGGGGTCCTAACTGGTATTTACGCTAAGTTTCGGAGAAAATCACAGGAGAACTCCGAACTGTTAGGTCAACGGACTCGAACCCGGGAACTTCACACTTCGCCTGTCTACCATTTCCAGTGACATAACCACTGTGCCATGATAAGGCAGAAAATCTGTATACACACAATTAAAGCAACAATAAATATAATGTAAACCTGTTCATTAAATTTAAAAAAATACCTTATATTGATTTCACACAGATTCTCAATAAGCAATTTTTTCTAAACCGTTTTATATTAATAGTGGTACAGGTACTTACTGTTTATTAACAAAATTATGAAATGACGTAAAAATACTTACCCCAATAGACTATGAAAAAAAAAAATCATTATAGTGCATTTATTTCTGCAATCTCAATAACTTCAATTTCGCTCTCTTTAAATGAGAAATCTTCCACAAAACAAACACTTAAGGACAAACAGACATTAATCTCACAGCTTCCAGCTTTTGTCTTTATTTTTTGTTTCTTCACTTCACTTCCAAATAAATTTCAATTCCCGAAACAATTTTGTCCCTGGCAGTTTTCTCCCTGTTACAGAATAATCACTTTGAACTTGAAATGGGACATAAAAGTGATTTTCTACAGAGGCGGTGAAATTTATTTACAAAAGCGAGTTTCTTCGAGTCACATGACTCGCATTTTGATCATTTTTTTCCGTTTCTTGGGGAAATATAGTTCTAAACCTGCGAATTTTTTTTTTCTTGCGCCAAGATTTACATTTCAGAAATCGTAAATTTTATTCTGAATTACTGCGGGTTTTCCTGTTCCTTTTCGAATGTTTCACTGGGAAGAAAATGTGTTTTAAGATATATGGACGGAGGGGGGGGGGGGACTTATTGAAACTTCAAGAAACATTTGCCACTAACGTCTCTTAAATTCTAGAAAAAGGACGACGTCATCAAAAGTAGGTCGTCGATCCAAGAAAAAATCCAACAGTAAATCTGATTGAATTTTCCATTAGTTTCACATGACCATTAAATCATCATTATCGTTATTATTATTATTTTAGTCAGAACAAAAATGATATATTTTACCTTTATTTTAAATTCTTTCATGATAAAATATTTACGAAAATTTAAAAATTATTTTAATATAATTTATTAAAAGTTAAAATTATTCTCTTAACCTATCAGTACTCTTTGAGTAAATTAACGTTTTACTGTAAATATTTCAAATCCGATTTGAATATAATACCATACGGATTATTAAATCGAAATATTTCCAATCAAATATAAGTGTGGTTCAATATTAAATTAACATTGGCTCTATACTGGTACAATACTGCCAAATATTACCTTCCCAATACGGAACAAAAATATATACTATTCACGATATAAACCAGATTGAACCAATTATGTTTTGGTATTTGGAATCTAAACGGCGAATCATTTAACATTTAATATTAATCTATAATTGATAAATGATTATTTCAGGAAGCCTAATGATATACTTTAATGACAAAGTAATAATAGTAATAAAATATTGTATTGCATTGCGAGTTACACTATGTCAGACGTATTCTATAATTTTTATTTTAAGTTAATACGATATCAGCAATTGTGTTCAAAATATTATGAAATTATATGATTTTTATTCACGATTACAGCAAATTAATAAAACTATAAATATTTATCTTATACAACAACTCGAACGAACTTGGTGAGCAGGGAATTTGCTCTCCGAGGTTCAGCAGTTTAAAATAAATGTTCGGATTTCTTATGGATATGCAGACAAAGAAAGAAGCGTAGGCTATCTTAAAAATCTGGTAGTATACCCGTTTCGCGGTTTTTCGTAATTTTCACAATAAAAAGCTTCCATATTATCAGACAAAATGAGACGATTCGTTATTGTAAATGACTTTGACGTCATTCTGATGTCACGGGTTTTGGAAATGCATTAGAAATCCAACTATGGTTGCAGGCTGTGACGTGAAAAATTATACCGCTGGATAAACAATTCTGCAAGTTCCTCTTTTAATCCACTGTAATTTCTGTTATCCAAAAAAAAAAAAACAAAAACAAAAACCCTCAAAAAATAGTTTTTCTGTTCGTAATTCGAAATAGTGCTTTGCGATTTTCCCATGCATTCCCCTAGAAAATAAATTTCTCTGCAGAAACAAGACATTAATCTTAGCATCCCAAATTTTGTTTTTACTTTATTTTATTTTATTTTTTCCAAATCTAGAATAGGTTTCAATTCTTGAAACAATTTTACTCTCTCTCTCTCTCCGTGAAATAATCACTTCCAACATCAAGCGGGACATAAAAAGTGATTTCTTCGTCGCTGAGAAATTTATTTACGGAGCAGGAGTTCCCTGAAAAATGCTGGATGCATTTTCAGATTTATTTATTTTTCATTCCGCGAGATAAACATGTTTCTAGTCCTGCAAAGAATTATTCTTCTGCTTAACCCTTTGAAGGGCCAGCGTTTTCACATCCGGATAGAAGGCCAACTGGATAGACTGCTCATAACTGAAAAAGTGCAGTCGTTGCCATCGATTCATTTAACTACCAACAGCATGGCGACAAATGGGCTATTTGATCGACTGGTAGTTGAATGGATCAATGGCAATTTGCAATGGCAATTTCAGAAATGAGACAATCTCTTAACCCTTTAACACGCAGTGATCCCGCTCTGGGAACAACAAACTCTGACGTCTTGACTGTTTCCAGTCACGAAGAATAGATCTGATTTCTATAAAAATAGTTGCGAGTGACATAGCTCTTCGATAATCCTTTACTTTTTAGCACGTCATTTCCCGTGAAAAAATGGTCACAATTATTTTTAACAGCACTGACATCTGCTGAAAAATGGAAGAATTCGAGAACAGTTGGATAGATTGCCCAATGCAGAAAAGAGGGCAGCCGTTGCCATCGCTCGACTTAACTACCAGCAAGATGGCGAACGATCGAAACGTTCATCGCGTGCCACAGATCTACAGACCCCTTTTTTGACGACAGCTGTGCGGCACAGCCAGCTGTCGTCAAAGAAGGGTCGTCGCAAAAAAGGGTCTCTAGATCTGTGGTACGCGATGAACGTTTCGATCGTCCGCCATCTTGCTGGTAGTTAAGTCGAGTGATGGCAACGGCTGTTCTATTTTCAGCATTCGGAAAGGGTTGCGCCTCAAAGGATTAACCCTTTGAAGGGCAGCGTTTTCACATCCGTATAGAAGGCCAACTGGATAGACTGCTCATCACTGAAAAAGTGCAGTCGTTGCCATCGATCCACTTAACTACCAACAGCATGGCGCCAGATGGGCTATTTGATCGACTGGTAGTTGAATGGATCAATGGCAATTTGCTGCAGGCTGCACTTTTTCAGCAATGAGAACATTTAACCTCTTAAGCCTCGCTGCCGTCAAAATCACAGGCTAAGCTTTCTCAATCTATTTCTCGTGCCCGTCATACTTCTGGGTAATAGTGTTCAAATGTTGTGTGCCAGAAAGGTAAGAGCATTTCAATTTTTACGCACGGATTTTATTATATCTCATTTTATACAACAGATGGCAATACCAGACTATTTTTATCTTAATTCGGAGATAGTTTATTTTTAAATAGAAGGTAGCAGTACCGAAATACATGTATTTGTGATATGCGTTGCGCAGTCTGAGCTCACTTTCTTTTTTACTTATTTTCAAAGAAACAAAAATTTATTTATTTTACGAAGTGTAGTAATACTCTCCTTTAGTGTTTAAAACATAAATTTTTAATGATTCCCTGCTTACTACAAAACACACATTCAGTCACAATAACCCTGAATCAGGGGCGGCTCGTGGGTTATTTAAATGCAGGCTCACAAAATTAATTTCGATAATTAAATATGTAAGATACGACGCACCTTACAAGTTAAAATATATTTGCATTTCCAGCAGTTAACCCTCTCGTCACCCTGAACCTCATATGAGGCTCCAAATAGCAATATTTAGAGGGAAAATAATTGGATTTAGTATTTTTTTTCTTTCAGTGATATCAATATCATTAATTCATGTAGAAAGTATATGATTCTCTTAACCAGATGCATAAATCGTGCCTAGATTGCAGTACTAGTCAATTTAGATCATATTTTTGCAGTTTTCGCTTCATTGTTTCAGGAGAAAAGTTAAGAAAATATTTACGCAGCTTTTTTACCGTTTTTTTTTAAGGTGGACTGTTCTACTGTTTTCTGAACAGTAGAACAGTTTTTAAGGTAAGTATAGTTTTTTTCTTATTCCTCAACCTTTACCTAATATGTGCATCCCTTTAAATTAATTTTAGCATAACAAAATGCAGAAATTAATATTAGAAAAATCTAATATTAATCGACATTAGAAAAAATATTTTTGCATGATTTATAATAGTATTTCAGATGCATTAAATGCTAGACAGATTTTTTTTTTCCGATTTTTCATAATTCGGTGACGAGAGGGTTAAAGAAAAACAATGCACGCAACTGAAAGAAAAGAAGTTATCTTGGGTCTTACATTCCGTCACCAAGATAAGTTTTAGCAAAAATGTTGTCTTGATTTTTCATTTCAATTTTTTTCAAGGGATTATATTGAAAAATGTCATTGCTTTAGCTCCGAAACACTTATTTGACTCCCATCTTAATTATTTGCACTGGTTCGTAAAAAATACTGTACTGAAAAATGATAAAAACAGAGAAAATAATAAGAAAATGAAAGAAAAAAATGGATTAACTATCCGAACACAACAAACCAAGAGAGAATCCGGAGGAGGTAACGGACAAAAAATCTTCTGTTTCAGTTCCGTGAGCACAGTAAAAGTGTGCGAACGGAAGCGCCTCGCTTCACACGCAACTCTCTCGGCGCCTTTCCTCAGAGACTGGTCCAGAAGGCCACTCGGTCGATCACACATGCGAGCGACGAAAGACTATGCTGTAGTAACCTGCGATACAGTGCGGGGGTTCACGTGCTCATGTGCTCAAATGGAGGAGCCGCCACTGCCCTAAATGTCTAGAAATTTAACTTTTTTTTAGCTTCCCCCCCGCTAGAAATTGTTTTCTGAACAATCTCGAACCTAGGTTTTGCTTTGTTAGATGCTTGTGGTGTTTGCAAATTAAAAAAAAAAAATGGCCGTTTGCAGTAATTTAAAATTTTCTGAACGGAATGGCATCTTTATATGATTTTCATTAACTTACAACTATTGGAATTTGCTCTCAAATTTTGGTTCCTGAAAGCTTCATTTTTTTTTCTTTCAGACACTTGAGATGTTTTAAAGAGAACAAAAAGTGTACTTTTGCTGAAATGTTTGCAAAAATTTTAAATATTCTAGCCAGGTTTTATTTTACATGAATTTTTGTAATTTTTGAACTTAAAGTTTGCTGCCCGAAGGCCTCGTCCATCTTCATGTTGGCGCTACTGCCAACAACTCCACGGTATAATCAACCACTTTTTGTGAACAGTAATTTTTATATTATAACATAGAAAAATAGTTTAGCACTATTAATCAGTTACACTGTTAATAAAAGTATTAGCATCGAACCATAAAAAAGCAGCAACCTTTCCATGGAGGAACGTTGAACTATGAATTGGTGTTTAAACAGATGAACCAAACCATGGTGAAACGTTCCTCCATAGAAAGGATTCAGTTAATTTAGATCCATTGTATGGTAAACGTTGAACTACTTCTATTAACGGTATATATACTGTTTTGAAAAAATTATTTAAAAATGTGTTATTCATAAAATTTGGTTCGCAAAAGGATTTTCTTTAGCAGTTATTTTTAAAGTAATTTACTGACTAGGTAGAAATTTTATGCAGACATGCTGACGAACAGAAAATAAATAAATAAATAAATAAAAACAACAGACTAATTTAAAAATCTGAAAGTCAGCCAGTTTCCCATTTTTTAGTTCCATATTTAAACAAACTGAAATTGGTGATTTAAGATACAAATAGCGAATTTCGATAATGGCTAGACTCAGTGGCTGATCCAGAATTTTTTTTTGGGAGGGACTAAATTTTTAAAAAAGCTTATTTCATCCAATTAAAATTTATTATAAATCAAAATTTTAGTCTAAACCAATATGCATGCTTTTGGGAGGAGCTAAGTAATAAAATATGATCATTTTAGCTCTTTAAAGTGTATAATAAAGCAGAATGTTACCCTTTAGCAATCTCTTTCGGGGGGGGCTGAACCCCCCTAGCCCCTCCCCTGGATCCGCTACTGGCTAGACTAGAATAAACAGAACATGGTATTTTAAATTAGTACGCAGAATTCGTTACATTTATGGGACCCGTTGAAATTGAAAGAAAACCAAATGGTCAGTTCAAAAAATTATCTAGGCTGCATTAAACATAAATCTCATCAAACATTTCTTTTTAAAAAAATGTTTAGATGAACTGATACAAAAAGTTCCTCCCACCACCCCACCTCTCCCAAAATTCTTAAAAATGAGATAGAAACATTTCTTATTTTATCGAAAATTGTGTTTGTCATTAATATCTCTATCGTCCAATATCTTTTCCTCTAAATATTTTTATTTACACGCATTTTCTTTTAATCCCCAGAAAATAATCTTATTCTATAAAATGATTGAGACAAAAGCCGCTTTCAGGCACTTTTTACTCCCAGTGAAATTTATTTGTATTTTATAACCCTGATGCCGAAATTAATCCTGTAATTTCGTCATACGAAACGCGCCTGTAATACAGATGTTCGTCTCTAACGTTGAAAATTTCCATTCTTATATTCTTCCGCCTAGCAGTTATTGTCTGTGTAAAATAATCTCTTTATATGAAATAACTAACACAAAGGGGATTTTCTGAATGGTTTTAGTTTCCCAGAAATTTATTTATACAGATGGAAATTTCAACGGAAAGCGCATTTTATTATTCACGGATACTTGACTTTTCTTTGAAGACTGCTAAGCTGATTTCATAACTACGCTGAGAATGAAAGAGAATATTTTTATACTCTATTTGCATCTTAGGTCTTTCCCAAACACTTTTGAATATGATACTCAAAGGTTAATTCTAAATCTGCTTAGTTATACGAATAGTTACGCTGATGAAATAATAGAAAAAAATACTAAAATGTATTGAAATTTGATTCAATTTGGGTTTTATTTTCCAGTTAAATTAAATGATGTGATTAGAATGAAATGTTGGGATGGGTAGCTTATTTTGCTAACCTATCTGCGTGTGCCTACGTGGAAGCCCTTAAAAAAAAAGCAATATTTTGATGCAATTCATATACAAGGTATTCAAAAAATGTGGTAACACACTTTAATTCTTAGAGGTAAGCGGGAAAAGTAATTTCAAAATATAATAGGAAAAAGGACTGCATTAATAGACGATTCTTTCCGTTTACTTTAAAAAAAGAAGTTACACTTTTAAAATTTTTATACTAGACCCATGGGAAAAAATTTCTCAGTTACTAAAATGCTCTCCATACACTAATGAAATGTAGAGAATGCAATCCCGCACTGTTTTTCTTCCTGCGGGATTTTGGGATTGAGATTTATTGATCCCGCGGGATTGCGGGATTGTCATTTCATTTAGCTAGGACATCATTTCAACAGAGAAAAGTAGAAAAAAGTAAGATTTTAAGCACTATGAAGTTTAACTTTAATAATAATAATTAATCTTATGAGATAATTAATACAATAACTTTCAGAAATATGAAAATTATATAATCATGATATTCAGAATAATATTCTAAGTCATGTCTTAATGTTAGTTGCTAAAAATGGGGAATTTACAGAAATATACAATTTATTTATGCATTCAATTACTTACGTTATTTTCTTAGTTGCTGAAAAAAGAACGTACAAAATCGAACAAATCCAATGAATCATTTCCTAGTCTAGATTTAACTTTAGTAAAATAATTAAAACCGTTAATTAAAAAAATTAAAAACTGAAATGAAAACTTTCTATAATTAATTCGTGACTGTTCGTTAAGAGATAAATTAGTATGAAATATTTCAGTTCATTTGGAGATTGGTAAATTTGCGAAAAATTTAGATTACGATGTTTAGATTTAGATGCTCGATCCAGACTCCCATTGGAAGATAAATTTTAAAAAATCAAACTTTAAATTAAACTTTGTAATTATTGATTCTCTTTTTTTTTTTGTTAGATAAGAGACATAAATATACAAAAATATTTGGTCTTGATGATTGGGAAAGCAGCGTGTAATTGTAATTTTAAAAAAATTAAATGTGTCAATCCCGCGGGATTAGGATCCTAATCCCGCGGGACTAGTCCCGGAAACATTTGTGCGGGATCCCGCAGGATCCCGTTCCAGCGGGATCGGGATTGCATTCCCTAATGAAATGATGGACAAAATTTGAGAATCATACTCTAATACGTATAAATATATGCTAATTTTGGACACGGAAAAAGTAGAAATGAAATTTCTGAAGTAAGACGTGGGAAATGTTCATTGACCCAAACAAGATGTTTTGGAATTACAGTGACCTCTCAGTTATGCGCCTCTCTTGGTTCTACGCCGAATTCACTTGGTCTCGTCCGTGCTTTATGGGAAAAAACTCTAAACTTCTCTCAGTTATATTTTCAAGAGACGTCACTGATTTTTTTATTTTCGGTCAACTCGGATATTTAGGGATACAAAGCTACGTTTTCGGCCAATGACCATTCTCAAATGAGCGAATGTTTGACCAAAAAAAAGTTGGTTGCTAAGGTGTGACGTAGTGATAATGACGTAGGTGAGAGAGCTCTATACGACTCTTCTCTCACTCATACGACGTTTTAAACGGTTTTACGTGTCAGGTGGCGAATTTACGTATCTCAGAGAATTCATTTTGTAATATTTAAAGGACAAATCTTGCACTTTTTCTAAGATTCATTCTTTCACTACTGTTGAAGTCTATAATCAGTAATGGTTAAGATTTCTTACGTTATTAGCGATGAAATGTATGGCAGGAGGCTGGTTGTATGCATAGACATCTAATGCAATAGACGGCGCATCCGGCAACTTGGCGTGTGCACAAGATTCCTATCACCTCACTCAAATAGTCACGGGGCATATCCTAATTACTGTGCTGCATATCTGCGCTGTAGGATGCGCTGTCTACAGTAACAGATGCCCGTGATCAAAAACCACAGCTTTCATCCATAATAGCGCCAAAAGAGCAATAACTGTCTCAAGCTGGCTGCATCAGTCTAATAGTCACGTGGTGCATCCTTGTTACTGCGCTACATATGTATTGGCCATAGGATACGCTGTCTACCGTATTAGATGTCTATGGTTGTAAGCCCATAAAAACGATTATTCCCATAATAGCTGAAAAGCTTTATGAGACTTAGAAAAAAGACATTTTTTTTTACGTCGACTACAGAGACAAAATAATTTCACTTCATTTTTTGAAAAAAATATGATATGTCTCTTTAAAATAAACGTCATGATAAGTAAACTAAAACCTTGTATTTTGTGAACTTTCAAATTATTTTATATTTTATTTTTTAATATATTTAAAAAACAATTTGCAGGCCTGTCGGAGCCAAATGAGCAGGCCTGTCGGAAGGGGGGGGGGAGAGGGATTCCCCCCGGGCCCGTGATTCTTGGGGGCCCGGGCTAAACTTTAAAAAAAAATTTCTGTATAGACAGAAATAGAACTCTTTGTATTGAGTCGGTGCTAGCGAAAGAACTAGACTTTAAAATTATTATTGATACTTTCGCCTCAAAAAAAAAAAAAAAAAAAAAAACGAGAAAAGCTAATTTTTAATAGTTTTGATTTTGTAAAGAAAAAACCAATTATTCGTATTATAAAGACCAACATTAAACTACCTAATGAAAGCGTCTTTTTTAAACTAAAATTTGAAAATGCCAGATAGTGGAAAAAAAGCAGTTTATTTGTATTTTACAATGTGAATAACTTTTTTTTTTGAAGGGGGGTGGGGAGGGCCCGGCAGATATCCACCCCCCGGGCCCGAGCATGTCTCTTGACGGGCCTGAATATGAGTAAAAAAATAATTAGTGCAAATAAAGTTTTAAATTTGTATAAAACGCTCTCTCACTTACCGTTCTCACTTACCGCCAAGACTTTTTCTCTTCGGTCCCTTGAATGTCGTATAAGTGAGAGCTCACCGTATATTCAAGATGCAACTCGTACAAGATTGAAGTGTGATCAAAAATTAAACGTGTCGAATTCATGATGCAAGAGACAAATTTTGGCAGCTTCAACAACCCGGATTCTAAGCAACAGGCGTTCCTATTCGCTAGCGTCTAGACCTTGACCCTAACTGGCATTTCTGAGATTATTTTCAATGCGCGTGCGCGTGAAGATGCTTTTTTTTTTTCGATTTTTTTCTTTTTTATTTTGAACTTAGATTTTGGAAAGTGCACTGTTAGGCAATGGTAGTGTTGTCTGTATTAAATAAAATCAAGTAATTATTTCTCAATAACGTCGATTACAACATTCGCGATAAATTGTTTCTAGGAGTATAAATTGTTTAATGCGTTATTATCGTTAGATGCGGCAAATATTTTATCAATAAAAAAATTATGTCGCGCATAGTTATTAAAGTTTCGATAATCTCTCTATTCTAAAAAAAAGTAAGGGCTGCTGTCGTCGCCGCTGTCAAAGGCTTGTTCGCTTATCTTCTCCTAAACCGTGGGGATTTGAATTTCGAGAAACATGTCTAGGTATTCGGAAAATTCCGAGGAAACTGCTAAGCTAAGTGAAATTTCGAAAATCGAATTATTTTAGATAATAAAAATCTGAAAAAATAAACATAATAGTTGCCAGATTTGGCATAAAATCATTCATTCCTTTGCAACAAAGCGTTTCCAAGTATCAAGAATCGCGTGAAATTTACAAACATGAGTTAGAATTACGCCCATTTTACGCCAAAATAAAAACTATATGAAATAAGTAACTCAAAATGTGTTACACAAAGTTGACAATTTTCAAATAGTAAGTTCGCTTAGACAACAGGAGTTTAGAATTAGCGATTATTTGTTTTTCCAAAACAGAATAACTAATATCTTGAAAATAAAAAATAATTAAAATTTCGGTCCAGCGGTTCGGTCCAGCTGGATTATTTGCTACCAGTAGAAATATTTGGCGGCGTTAACTATGCCATTATAGCAGTTATAGTACACTTTGGATATTTGCTAGCGCGACGAGATGGTATAATTCTGACTGACTGAAAAAGTTTAATTATTGGAGTTCCTGACTGGTAAAGTCTTCCAGTTTGTCATAGGTAACATTGTGCGAGACCTATTTGAGGTGTTCAAGGGGGAAAATGTGGGGAGCCCACATTAGTTAGAGTGAGAACAGAACTGTTGCTCGTGATTCAAGAAGAAAAAAAAGAAATTTTCAGTCAAGTCAATAGGCCGTGCAGAGCATGACTTGAGGGGGGGGGGCAGATCTCGATGGTCTACCCAGCTTCCCCTCACCGTCTAGCGGTGATCTTCGACTGGGTTGCTAGACTGAGATCAGGCCATGGGGGCGAGGAGAGAAAGGGCGGCCTTAGGTCGTTTTCTGTAGTGGGGATCATGATAATCATAATCAGGCAGCTCGGGGATGATTTCGTTTGGGATCATTCCAATTTTGTTGTGGAAACGTTTCGCGAGCTTGTGAAGTTGCTTAGTCAAGGTGTTTATTTGTAAGTCTTTCTTGATGATGCGGTTAAGCAGGAAATCAGTCCGTGGCGGATGATACGTAAATATCTTGCTTCAGTGGCAGTTAGGCTGGCGATATGACTCTTTGCTGCGTAGGCCCATACTGGAGCGGCGTAAAGAGCGATAGGCCTAATAAGTGCCTTGTAAAGATGGTATAATTCGAATCTGCAAACGATTATGTAAATGAAAATATGGATAACGGTTTTCCGGCAACCTTAAATGAACAGTAATTATAGGTCGTGAGCATGTGTAAATCGCCAAATAATGAAAAGTCGCCATTGGTGGCAAGCTATCCTATCTGTTCAGCAGCTTTTATTAACTTTACATGTACGCAAGTCACCAAATAATGAAAAATAGCCATGGGTGGCAAATTCGCAAGGTGTCCAATAGGTTTTACATTATTAAAAATACAGCTGAAACAGATGTTCTGATTTTATTACGCTTTAGCTCCTAATTAATAAAACTTTTGAATGGCAACATTAAATATCATTGTGTTTCTGAGGAATGCAAATAATTTTTCCAGCGATTATAAGCGGAGTCCGCACTCCAGGTGGAGTATAGCTCAGGACCCGTACAACAGGGATTCCCATAACAAAATATCTTCCGTGTTACGAGAGGGAGGGGGTCTACTGTAGTGTGAAGTTTGAATTTTTATGTACCAATAAACATGCAAGAACCAAGCAATGTGTAGCTCAGTAACATTCTATCTGATCCAATCTTCGGGTTTTGTCTGTTGAAATTATGTCTTTTTTACGAATAAGCCTTATTAGGGGCCGAATGCCTCTACGAAAAGCGAGCGTAGCGAGTCTGGGGGCCTTGGCCCCCTAGTTAATTAAAAAGAAAACTTAGTTATTCGGAATTATCAAAATCTCTTGCTAAATAACGCTCATGAGAAATTTATTTTAAAAAATTACTGTTATAGTATTCTGTAATCAGTGGTAGTAACTGATTCAAAATTTTTATTGTGTTTATTATAATTATTGTTGTTAATGTACACTATATTTAGCAATTATTTAGATCGAATTTACATTTCTTATAACCATACTGACCGATTTTAGTATTTTTGTTGTATGTGTACATTGAAAGAAATTAATTTATTGGTTATAATCATTAAATATTAATGTTGTGATTTAGTCTGTATTCTTCATAATTAACTCCAATTATGACCAGTCTGGATATGGGAAAAAATCGAATAAATCTGTATAATAATGAACAGTGGCAATTTCCTTTGGCACTCTATCCCTGCTTTGGACTGGCACCTGCATATGCTAATGTGTTTAAAAATTGATCTTTTTTTTTGGGGGGGGTGCAGTGGGGTGGGGTGGGGGGGGTTGTGTGTGAAGAATCTAGATTTTTTTGATTACTAAAACTTAATTTTTATTTTTTTAAATTCAATCTAAACAATTTTGTATGCGCGTATGATGCTTCTTGATTTATTTTAGCAATTGCATCTTGTTTTTTTCCTTCGGGGGGGTGGATGACTATGGATATGTTTATTTACTGTAAACTTAGTTTTTATGATTACATCTAAAGCAATTTTTTTGAGATTCTCTTTGGATTGGCTTAGCAATTGCATTCTATTCTTTTTTTAGCACTTGAGAGTGCTATTTCTTTCAATCACGTGTTTTTTGCCTACGCGAGTTTTTCTACGTGCCGTATCACTTTTCAATTTTTGTTGATTTTAGGAACTTGGGTAGGGTTTTCTTTAGTTTTCAATCTATATTCTTGCATTTTGTGTGGTTTTAGTTGTGCACCTCCCTTTTAGTCTCAATCGAATGGAGAGTTTATGTACAGGACCGCCCAAAAGATTCGAAATTCATTACGCTCCATGGGCCGAAATTCATTAAACTCGCATATCTCAAAAATTATTAGACGTAGAATGTCGAAACTTCATATTCAGAATTTTTGTAACAACTAGTTGTGCTCCTCCCCTTTCGGTTCATTTAACTGGATAGTTTATCTACAGGACCGCCCAAAAATTCGAAATACATTACGCTCTATAGGCCGAAATTCATCAAAACGTATTTTGGAGGTATTGGGTTTTTTCAAACGACTCAGAAATGATATATGCTGTTAAGAGTTACAAAATGAATTTCTCCATTAAAAGAAGTGTCTTTATCATTTATAGCTCTGCTACAGGAACACTCAAAAGATTTCCAATACATTACGGTCAATGGCAATTTTAGGGGCATTTATCCATTTCAAGCACAATACCGTCCTACCATATAAGTTAGGTAATGGTCCAACCACGGACACGTGCCCCCCTCAAAAACTACGCCAAAAGTCGCCCAGCTTGACGACTTTTGTTTTACGTGTAGGTATTTAACTCTGAAATTTCAAAAAATTTTAGTCGTAGAATGTTGAAATTCCATACATAAGATTGATGTAACATGTAGTTTTGCATGTGGATTTTTGGTTCCAATCTACTGGAGAGTTTATTTACAGGACCACCGAAAAGAATTTCAATACTTTAATGTCTATGGACATCTTCAATATAATTTAACTGTATACAGTCATTGTTTGGTCCAAGCCCAAAATCTCGCCGTCTGTCGTCGAGCGTGGCGAGTTTTTCCAAACTTCGCCAAATTTGGCGATAGTCAGTCATTTGGTCCATGCCCAAAATATCGTCATTTGTCATCGTTCTGCGCGAGTTTTGGAGATATATCGCCAAATTTGGCGATAGTCTGACGGTGGCGGTGGTTTCAGTTAGGTTGACAGACGCGCGATAAGACCCGCTTCACGCTTCGCCTGCCTATTATTTCCAAGGACATAACCACTGTTCACTGTACCATATTCAACCAAGGGAGGAATTTCAAGATTTGAGGGGGAACCTCAAATTTTAAAATTGTCTCTTATTTCAATATTTTTTAAAAATAAAAATTTCATACAATTTTAAAATTATTAACATTTTTGTGATTTATCATGCTATGAAATAAAATATTTTGGTCCCATTATGAAAACTGAGGTACATACATGCAACAAAGATGCAAAATTTCAGAACATTCCATTCAAAACTTTTTTTTTTTTTTTAAATCTTTCGGGTAAGTGTAAAAATCAGAAACTAAGAAAATCCTGTTTGTTTACATTGCTTTTAAAGGGAAAGTCCAGATTGGCTTTTACGTTTCTAATTGCTCTGAACGTAATCTTCGTCCGATTTTGATGTGGTTTGCTTTCAGATGTTCCTAACATTTTGAATAATTTAAAAAAAATATTTTTGGAAAATCGATATTTTTGAAGGTACAAAGATAAGTAAAGAAAGAAATTCTTAAGTTAAAACATAGTTTTCTTTATTAATATTTCATTATTTACTAGAAAATGGTATGCGCCACGAACTCTTGAATTCTCCTCCCTACATCATCCACAAAGGGTGGACTGCTAATATTATTACATGGTTGATTTCAAATTTAATAAAATGTGTGCGCGTGATTCTGGCTTGGAACTCCAGATAGATTAACCCTTTAACGCGCAGTGTTCCCGCTCTGGGAACACCCAACTCTGACGTTTAGACTGTTGCCAATCACGAAGAATAGATTTGATTTCTGTAAAAATAGTTGCGGGTGACATAGCTCCTCGAGAATCCTTTACTTTTTAGCACGTCATTTCCCGTAAAAAAATGTCACGATTCTTTTTAACAGCACTGCGAATCTGCTGAAAAATGGAAGAATGCTAGAACAGCTGGATAGATTGCCCAATGCTGAAAAAAGGGCAGCCGTTGCCATCGCTCGACTTAACTACCAGCAAGATGGCGGGCGATCGAAACGTTCATCGCGTGCCACAGATCTAGACCCTTTTTTGACGCAGCTGGCTGTGCACGCGCATGAACGTTTCGATCGCCCGCCATCTTGCTGGTAGTTAAGTCTAGCGATGGCAACGGCTGTCCTTTTTTTCAGCATTGGGAAAGTGTTGCGCCTCAAAGGGTTAAAACGAGCTTCATTTGACCAGACATGGCGCGCAATGTAGGGCGAGTTTTTCTTTAGTGGTGCAAGCGATAGGAGCTGAATTTCGATATCTCTGTTCTCTTGTTCCTTTTCTCCACCTTCACAAATGTCATCGCACGGAAGCCCTGCAAGATAAAAAAAGAAAAGCCTGAGGTAGAAGAACCGTAAAAAAAAAAAACAAAGAAGAAAATCAGGTGGTGTTGGAATAACCCTCCTAGCTAGCAGGGTCATTCTGGTTGCGCTCTGGCACTGCTTCCTAGATATAGAAAGCCTAACCACAGCTACATCACTAAGCCCTTGCGTTATTAGAGTTGCATTCGGTTACGTCTTCAAAGATGACTACATTACAATTTCATTTTCATAAAGTAAAACTATTTTGAAGTTTCTGGTAAATTTACTCGCATAACAACATTTTAATGAGTTGAGAAAAACGACAATACATAATTTTACAACAATGGGCAAATTTAACTGTAACTAATTGGATAATGAAATAAAGAAAATAGATCATAATAAATTGTTATGTACCACAAATATAACTGAAAAAACACTCAAAATACTGGTGTTAAACGATAAAGTAATTAAAAAACTTTGTAAAAAACACACATAAGAAGTAAAAGGAAAGAGGATTCGCGTTTCGTTCAAAAATTGTTTTGAACTTCTTCAGTCCAAGCCCTTCGACGTAAAGAACACAGGGAACTCTCCCTGTTCAGTTAAAGAACACAGTTAAAGAACACAGTTAAAGAACACAGTTCCCTGTGTTCTTTACGTCGAAGGGCTTGGACTGAAGAAGTTCAAAACAATTTTTGAACGAAACGCTTATCCTCTTTCCTTTTACTTCTTATGTGTGTTTTTTACAAAGTTTTTTAATTACTTTACCACAAATATATTTTAATTTTTATGTTTAAGTTCAAATAGTTTCTAATATTTGTAGGACTTACCAGACCAATTTTAGACTGCAGTGAAATCTCTTTCGGCTAAATTAACTCAAATCAGATTCGCGCAATCCTTGCGAATAGTTTTCAAGATTCACACAGGAAGATCTCATTTAAAAATACCTAATACTTTCTGTGAAATATAAGTAGGCGTTAAGGCACTTTTCTCCATAGCAAAACATTGGGACTTGAATCCCCGCAAGCCGACTACAAGACCTCTTAAGGGTCTCAATTAAGAAAAATCTCAAATCAAATCAAATTATTAATTTTAATTACCAAAAGACTAGAAAAAAAAGAGAGAACAAACTGCACAATTAATTGGCCATGTAACCCATGCTTAAAGACTTCTAAGTGTACATACATAATATGTAATAAATACATTTGTGAGAATTTTTCATTTCATTTACCAAAAGAAAAAAAAAAAAACGAAAACAGACCGCACGATTAATAAATAGGCAGTGCGATTCTTGCTTAAAAACGTCTAATTACTTTTTCCCACGAATCCATCTTCTAATGCATTTCTCCCTGCGCGGGCACGTGTTTTCCCCTACCAAACTAGTGGGTAGAAAAGTCTGTTTTTTTATTAGGATTCCATCTGCCCCGATCCACGTAAGTCGACATGACTTCCGCGGCTACGAACACATGCAGTTTCATTTTAACCATACAATTTTAAATATCCGGTTGCAAAAAATGTCACATTGCCTCTTCTTGAAGTCATTTTGCTGAAATATTAATTTTCATTTTAGTGGGAGTAATATGAAGTGGTATCATTATGAAAAGAAAGCATGTGTAATAGGGTGGTTGGTCACAAGTTATATGGGGAAAATTTTTTTTAATGTTGTTTTTTGGGGCACCCCCCTAAAAGTTGCCAATTGACTAGAAAATGAGATTGGCAAAGTTTTAGCTCAATTGCATAATATTAACCCGTGCCGCATTGAGGTTGAATTCTTGAAAAATTACGATTTTTGCTAAAAATATCTAGTTTTTCCTTCATTTAGTATAAACTATTTGCTCTACAGACCTGGTTCTTGTTTTATTTCGTAAAAAAATGTTGTTGCTTTGAACTTTTACTCTCAACAAAACCAATATTTAATGACATTCAGTGTTTTTTAGGTCAGTTTGTGAATCTTCCCTCCAAAATCTGCATTTTTGTAAAATTAGTGAAAAAAAGTTAAATTAAGAATTTTAAGTAATTTTGACTGTCTTTTGTATTATTTGCATCAGAAAACAAAAAAATAAATCAAGAATTTTCATATCTAAACTACAATTCGTGAAATATATTTATTTATTTGATATGCATTTCTGTACTTCAGAAGAAAATTCTTGATTTGTATTTCAGTTGAAGCACATCTAAGACAAGTTTTCTTCATTACAATGCTATTTTTGTTGTCTGTTATTATTTACTTTTAGAATGGACATGAAGGCCCATACGTATGGGAAAAGAAGGCCTAGCTCCCATATTATCGTTATGATTTACATACTGGTATAACGTAAAAGTGGTTCAACACTAACACATAATATCTTTCCGGTGCAGGACCCTTGACGTGCAATAAGACTCCGAAGACAAGAATTTTTTCGAAAACAAAGAATTGATCTCATCAAAAGCAGATTTTAAAATTCTGATTTAGAGGGTGCTGTTGTTCACTGGGATGGAAAAATGCTTCCTCATATTTTGAATAAAGAAAATGTAGAGAGAATAGCGATTTTATTTAGCTGTGGACACGAAGAACAGTTAATAGAAGTTCCTCAGCTTGAAAATAATATGAGAATAACTCTTAGGCAAAAGCTGTATTTACAGCAGTTGAAGAATGGGAGGCAGTTGGTAAAATTCAGGCAATGTGTTTTGATACGACTTGTTGCCTAAGGGGAACGTGCATTTTTTGTTGCAGCAATTACTGGATCGAAATCTTCTATATTTACTTTGTCGCCATCATATTTTAGAAATCATCCTAAAATCTGTTTTGATTTCAAAGTGGGCGAAGCTACTGCTCTTCATCCAGATATTTTTTAGAAATTTCAGATTGGATGGCCTAAGTTGGGCAAGACAAAGTTCAAAACTGCTATTGAAGATGAAACTATTACATAAAGGACGCGAAATTTGCAAGAAATTTCAAATTTTCTTGCAGAACATTTAAGAAATCAACAGCTCAGGGATAACTATAAAGAATTAACCCAACATTGTTTAATTTTTAAAGGTGTCTCTCCAAATAGACATTTCTTTCAGAGTACCTGGTGCTGTCCATTATGCCAGGTGGATGTCAAAGGCAATTTATTGTCTCAAAATACTTCTTTTAAGGCAACAGGTCTCATTAACAGATTTAGAAAAAAGAGCTATTACAGACATTTGTTTATTTATAATAAATATTTATGTAACGGCATAGTTCAACACTCCCACTCAGACTTCAACCCCAATCAACACTTAAAATTATTAAATACTGAAAATTTGATAAAGAGGCTGCAAACTTCGAAAGAAACATTATCTAAGCCTAGCCACTTTAACAAAAAATTGTAAACAATACTAATTTATTTTCTTTATAGTGTGCTTCCTCTTAGATACATAACTTTAATAATCAAATATATCTAAACGTTAGTAGTTCTCAATTTTATGCCTTATTTGACCCTATTTTCTGTTCATTCTTTTACTTAAATTTTATTTTTATTAAATTTCAGATTTTTTTTAAAATTACAACCTTTATTTTGTACACAAAAAAGAAAGAAAACCGAAGAAAAACAAAAGGAGGATAAAGACGAAATATAATTTTTTGAACTTTCATTAAAAAGCCAACTTTTAAGATTCGGATCGTATCTAGTCCTGAAAAAAGCATAGATATATGCTTTTTTTAGGACTAGATATTATCCAAATGTTACCCTATGAGCGATTTGGAAATGGACAAATAATCTAAAGTTGTTTTCACGGTAAAATTTTCATGCAATTTTTAAATTATAAAAAAAAATAATAATAATAACAGGAAGATTTGCAATTATTTTAAAAAAAGGCTTCTAAATTACATACAAGCTTTAATATCAAACATATTTTATGATATCTCAGTATTACAAATGATTATTAATTTTAGATGTATTGCAATGAAAACTGGAATAACGTGGACGGGATTTGACATGACAACCGCTTGGAGGGTTAAATCTGTAAGTTTTTACACAAAAGTGATGTGTGGCTCATCAAGGCGGGAAGTTTTCTTCTGAAACGAGATCAACACCATTTTTCTAGACTCAATTTTATCCATTTTATGATGGAAAGACTGCTTTTTTGCGAAAAACCGCGATTTTTCTAAACTTTAACCTCAATGCGGCACGGGTTAATATTATGCAAATGAGCTGAAACTTTACCAATCTCATTTTTGAGCCTATTGGCAACTTTTTGTGGGGGGCCCCCTCAAAAATTCGAAAGTTCATTTCTTGTGACCCTAATGTGTAAGAATCGAACGAAAAATGCCCTAAAGCCAAGACTGTATAATTATTTCATTCCGAATAGGAAAACTACCCTAAAGTGTTTTTAATGCAACAAAAACAAGCTTAAAAATCTTATATAAAAAAATTATTTTTGCTATTATTATAATCAGTTTCTGTTTTGATTGGGTTCTACATATATTAAGAGACAGTAAACGTAAATAAACAGATAAGAATGGCATAAGTATTATTTTTCGGATCTGGGTGCTGTGCTGAGCCCTGATTTTGACAATTTATTCATCTCTATTTAAATTTTGAAATCATAATTAAGAAACCAACACCAGTGGCGGCTTCACAAAATAAATTTCGAAAATTAAATATGCAGATATGACGCAACTTACAATTTAAAATATATTTTCGTTTCCAGCAGTTAAACAAAAAATACGTGCAGCTAAAAGAATACAACTGATATTTGGTATTACATTTCGTCACCTGGATAGGTTTTATCAAAGGTATTGACCTATTTCAATTTTCCAAAGATAATGTTGAAAAATGTAATTGCTGTAGCTCAGAAACATTTATTTACTAAGTGCCGTCTTAATTACTTACACTAAAAAAATTGTACTGAAAAATGATAAAATAAAGAAAATAGGGGGAAAAAGTTATATAACCAAACACAGCAAACCAAGGTGGAGAATTCGGAATAAGTAACCGAAAACTATGGTCCCTTCGCGCACGGACAATGCGTGAACGGCAATGATATCTCAGCGCCCTACCCCTTCCAGCGTCTCTATCCGCATCTGTTCCCAAAAAGTGGTCTAGACGAGCATTTTTCCGATCGCACGTGCGATCGAGGAAAAGCTGTGTGTGTGTGTTGTAGTAACCTACAATACAGTGAGTTAGCTACAGGCCTATTTAGTACTAGTGTGTGTGTGGGGGGGGATTCACGTTTTGTAATTCACAAAAATCTAGGAGTGCACTTAATAAATTTTTAAAATTTAATTTGTTGTTGCATTTATTTTCTAGTTTTTCCTTTGGGGGTTCACGTGCTCAAATGGAGGAGCCGCAAATGACCAACACGCAGAGCGGGTTCTTGGATTTTTCGAAGGCGGGGCAAAAACATGAAGCTACCGCCCTCGCGGATCCTCCTTTAAGTTTTCTGCACGTGAATTATTCGTTCGGGTTAGGGATTCCAAGCTGGAGCATTTTTCTTTTAAAATTGAATTAGCACATTAACGTCTGCATTTTCTTCTGTGTTAATTAAGGCGACCATATTTCTAAACAGTATTTTGGGGACAAATCAAGCATTGCCCTCGAATCCAAGGAAAACTTGGGGACACTAGAAAATAATTTTGGGGACTTATTCCGGGACACAGCATATAACCATGTATACCAGTATACCCATACTTTAAATCTTGACTGACTTTGATACTTAAAAATGAACTCAATAGCTTTTTATGCCAATTGTGTATTCTTATTTCTAATAAATTAATGGAAGTATTTCATTCATTTATAAATATTTATTCAAGCCAGAAATATGAAAGGAACATCCTGTTGAAATATTGCAATTTATTCAAAATTTAACTGTTGGTATAGTATTTGTATTTTTCAAAAGACTGCTTTTTACATTGGCTCATTTTGTGCTAATTTTTCATGAAACTTTGTACACCTTCTAAAAAAAAGTATTCGAAAACAAGAAAAATTTGGTACATCAATTTCATATTTAGAGCATCATTCTTCATGCAAAAGTGATTAATCATTAACAAAATTGAAATGGAAAATTTGGCTCGTAGTTGTTTACTTTATTGAATGTCAGTACACGTTACACACACAATGACAACAAACATTTTCAGAGATTGAATTTCATTGTTTCTTTGAGTAAATGGCTCTTTTAGTTGGTTTATTTTTCTTCAGTTTTTTCTGAAAGAAATAGCCTAAACGGAAACTCAGGAAAAAAAGTATAAATCTTTCAATTTGGGGACAAAGTATTTTTGGGAACAAAATGTAAAATAGTTCCATAGTTGGGGACTGTCCTCGAATTTCGAGGACATATGGTCACCTTATTTTAATCACACCCGACGCGAGCCAGGGTTTCTCTATTTTGTATACTGGTATATAAGTCGAAAACATGGGACACAACCTTAATTTTTATTAAAAAAAACACAATTTTAAATATCCGGTTACAAAAAATGTCACAATGCCTCTTCTTGAAGTCAATGCCAAAATTTTCATTTTAGTGGGAGTAATATGAAGTTGTATTATTATGAAAGGAAAGCTAGTGTAAGAATCGAACCAAAAATGCCCTAAAGCCAAGATTGTATAATCCTTTCATTCCGAATAGGAAAACTATCTTAAAGTGTCTTTAATGCAACAAAAAGAAGCTTACAAATCTTATATAACAAAAATTGTTCTTCCTATTATTATAATCAGTTTCTGTTTTGATTGGGTTCTACATATATTAAGAGACAGTAAACGTAAATAAACAGATAAAAATGGCACAAGTATTATTTTTCGGATCTGGGTGCTGTGCTGAGCCCTGATTTTGACAATTTATTCATCTCTATTTAAATTTTGAAATCATAATTAAGAAACCAACACCAGTGGCGGCTCGTGAAATGGAGATTCACAAAATAAATTTCGAAAATTAAATATGCAGATAAGACGCAACTTACAATTTAAAATATATTTCCGTTTCCAGCAGTTAAACAAAAAATGCGTGCTGCTAAAAGAATACAACTGATATTTGGTCTTACATTTCGTCACCTGGATAAGTTTTATCAAAGGTATTGACTTATTTCAATTTTCCACAGATAATGTTGAAAAATGTAATTGCTGTAGCTCAGAAACATTTATTTACTAAGTGCCGTTTTAATTACTTACACTAAAAAAAATTGTACTGAAAAATGATAAAATAAAGAAAATAGAAAAAAAAAGTTATATAACCGAACACAGCAAACCAAGGTGGAGAATTCCGAATAAGTAACCGCAAACTATGGTCCGTTCGCGCACGGAAAATGCGTGAACGGCAATGATAGCTCAGCGCCCTACCCCTTCCAGCGTCTCTATCCGCATCTGTTCCCAAAAAGTGGTCTAGACGAGCATTTTTCCGATCGCACGTGCGATCGAGGAAAAGGTGTGTGTGTGTTGTAGTAACCTACAATACACTGAGTTAGCTACAGGCCTATTTAATAATAGTGTGTGTGTGGGGGGGGGATTCACGTTTTGTAATTCACAAAAATCTAGGAGTGCACTTAATACATTTTTAAAATTTAATTTGTTGATGCATTTATTTTCTAGTTTTTCCTTTGGGGGTTCACGTGCTCAAATGGAGGAGCCGCAAATGACCAACACGCAGAGCGGGTTCTTGGATTTTTCGAAGGCGGGGCAAAAACATGAAGCTACCGCCCTCGCGGATCCTCCTTTAAGTTTTCTGCACTTGAATTATTCGTTCGGGTTAGAGATTCCAAGCTGGAGCATTTTTCTTTTAAAATTGAATTAGCACATTAACGTCTGCATTTTCTTCTGTGTTAATTAAGGCGACCATATTTCTTAACAGTATTTTGGGGACAAATCAAGCATTGTCCTCGAATCCAAGGAAAACTTGGGGACACTAGAAAATAATTTTGGGGACTTATTCGGGGACACAGCATAAAACCATGTATACCAGTATACCCATACTTTAAATCTTGACTGACTTTGATACTTAAAAATGAACTCTAATAGCTTTTTATGCCAATTGTGTATTCTTATTTCTAATAAATTAATGGAAGTATTTCAATCATTTATAAATATTTATTCAAGCCAGAAATATGAAAGGAACATCCTGTTGAAATATTGCAATTTATTCAAAATTTAACTGTTGGTATAGTATTTGTATTTTTCAAAAGACTGCTTTTTACATTGGCTCATTTTGTGATAATTTTTCATGAAACTTTGTACACCCTCTAAAAAAAAGTATTCGAATACAAGAAAAATTTGGTACATCAATTTCATATTTAGAGAATCATTCTTCATGCAAATTGATTAATCATTAACAAAATTGAAATGGGAAATTTGGCTCGTAGTTGGATACTTTATTGAATGTCAGTACACGTTACACACACAATGACAACAAACATTTTCAGAGATTGAATTTCATTGTTTCTTTGAGTAAATGGCTCTTTTAGTTCGTTTATTTTTCTTATATCTTCAGTTTTTTTCTGGAAAAAATAGCATAAACGGAAACTCAGGAAAAAAAAAAAAAGTATAAATCTTTAAATTTGGGGACAAAGTATTTTTGGGAACAAAATGTAAAATAGTTCTATATTTGGGGACTGTCCTTGAATTTCGAGAACATATGAGGCCCGTTTACATCTGAAAATGGAAAATCCCGGGTTAACCCATTCATGCCTAGTGTCCCTTTTTTGGGACGGCATTTCGCTATTAGTCGAAAACGTTATTTATTTTTCCTAGCCTTTATTCATGAGTATTGAGCCTCAACTCTTCAAAATATTTTAACATGACCAAGCAGGATGTTGATATTTCGATTTTTATGCATAATGATTTTAAAAGAAATTATGCCTTGTTCAAGAAGTTGACCTCAGAAATTTATCTATTATTTCTGTTATCAGTAAAAATCGATGAAAGTCGCAAAAATATTCAGGCACAAATGGGTTAAAGTACAGGGAAAAACTCGCAATGCATCATGGGAAAGCGTGGTTGATTCTGCATTAACCCTCCTTTCGACCAGGAATCTTTCTACCCCGCATTTTTCCCCCTAAGTAGGGGAAGCGCAGTAGAAAGCATTTCAAGTCCGAGGATTTACTCCGCATTTTTGCACATGTAAGCGGACCCATAGTCACCTTATTTTAACCACACCCGACGCAAGCCAGGGTTGCTTGATTACGAATACACCAGAAAACATGAGTAAATATAACACAACCTTAATTTTTATTTAAAAAAATACAATTTTAAATATCCGGTTGCGAAAAATGTCACATTGCTTCTTCTTGAAGTCAATGCCAAAATTTTCATTTTAGTGGGAGTAATATAAGTTGTATCATTATGAAAGGAAAGCATGTGTAAGAATCGAACCAAAAATGCCCTAAAGCCAAGATTGTATAATGCTTTCATTCCGAATAGGAAAAGTATCTTAAGTGTCTTTAATGCAACAAAAAGAAGCTTAAAAATCTTATATAACATAAATTATTTTTGCTATTATTATAATCAGTTTCTGTTTTGATTGGCTTCTACATATATTAAGAGACAGTAAACGTAAATAAACAGATAAAAATGGCATAAGTATTATTTTTCGGATCTGGGTGCTGTGCTGAGCCCTGATTTTGACAATTTATTCATCTCTATTTAAATTTTGAAATCATAATTAAGAAACCAGCACAAGTGGCGGCTCGTGAAATGGAGGTTCACAAAATAATTTTCGAAAATTAAATACGCAGATAAGACGCAACTTTATTTAAAATATATTTCCGTTTCCAGCAGTTAAAAAAAAAAAGAAAACAATACGGGCAGCTAAAAGAATACAACTAATATTTCGTCTTACATTTCGTCAACTGGATAAGTTTTATCAAATATGTTGACTTTATTTCAATTTTCCAAAGTTAACCCATTTATGCCTAGCGTCCCTTTTTTGGGACGGCATTTTCGCTATTAGTCGAAAACGTTATTTATTTTTCCTAGCCTTTATTCATGAGTATTGAGGCTCAACTCTACAAAATATTTTAACATGACCAAGTAGGATGTTGATATTTCGATTTTTATGCATAATGATTGTAAAAGAAATCATCCCTTGTTCAAGAATTTGACATCAGAAATTTATCTATTATTTCTGTTATCAGTAAAAATCGCAGAAAGTCGCAAAAACATCCAGGCACAAATGGGATAATGTTGGAAAATGTACACCCTCCAAAAAAAGTATTCGAGCAAGAGAGAAATTTCCTACGTTGGTTTCGTATATTAAAAATTATTTATCATAGAGCATGAATTAGGATACTTATAAATATGACTTTCCCTATTTCTATCAATTTGTGCGTTTTTCAAAAACTGAATTATTATTCGCAAATCTAAAATAGGAAATTTCTCTCTGGCTCGAATACTTTTTTTGGAGTGTGTAATTGCTTTAGCTCAGAAACATTTATTTACTAAGTGCCGTCTTAATTACTTACATTAAATAAACCTTGTACTGAAAAATGATAAAGAAAATAATAAAAAAATTATATAACCAAACAGAGCAAATCAAGGTGGAGAATTCGGAATAGGTAACCGCAAACTATTCGCACACTGAAAATGTGCGAACGGAATGATATCTCAGCGCCTTACCAGTCTTACCCCTTCCAGCGTCTCTCTCCGCATCTGTTCCCCAAAAAAGTGGTTTAGATGAGCATATCTCCGATCGCACGTGCGATAGAGGAAAAGTCGTGTGTGTGCTGGAGTAACCTACAATACAGCGCGTTAGCTACAGGCCGATTTAATAATAGTGTGTGTGTGTGGGGGGGACTCACGTTTTTTAAATTCACAAAAAAATCTAGGAGTGCACTTAATACATTTTTAAAATTTAATTTGTTAATGTATTTATTTTCTAGTTTTTCCTTTGGGGAGTACACGTGCTCTTGTGCTCTTATGGAGAAGCCGCAAATGACCAACATGCAGTGCTGGGTCTTGGATTTTTCGAAGGCGGGGCAAAAACATGAAGCTACCGCCCTCGCGGATCCTCCTTTAAGTTTTCTGCACATGAATTATTCGTCCGCGGTTGGGATTTCAAGCTGGAGCATTTTTCTTTTAAAATTGATTTAGCACATTAACGCCTACATTTACTTTGCGTTAATATTTCTAGCACTTCAGAAGACCTGAAGTTCTTCCTGCGATACAATTCCCCTTTGTGCGTGTTTCTTTTTTATTCAAAGGTCATCAGCTTGAGTAGTAAATTTCATTAGTAAAATTTTGAAGAAGCTTATGTGGGTTTAAATTTCGACATCTCATAGGTCTTTTATTCGGAAAGCCAATTGTAGTATTCTGGTCACGCCCCCAAACTGGTAGGTGTTTTTTCTGTAAGCGAAAGGAAAGTATTTACCCGGCATACATGGGAAGTTTAGGTCGTTTTCTGGAATTTCCCTCTAACATTAAATTTACAAATTAACTCACACATTTTTCTCTGGCCCTATTATTAGTATTTGTCCATAAGACGAGAAGTTCTTGTGACACATTTCCCTTGCCTTGTGTATGTGTGTATTTGTGTTTTCTTTTTTGCTCGACGATCATCAGGTGGAATGAATTTCATTAGAAAATTTTGAAGAGGCTTGTGTGGGTATAAATTTGGACATTCTGTTTCTGTTGGGGAAAGCCATTTCTTCTATTCGGGTCACGCCCCCAACCAGCCGCTGTTTTTTCTGTAAGCGAAATTAAAGTATTTACCCGGCATACATGGGAAGTTTAGGTCGTTTTTTAGATTTTCCCTCTAACATTAAATTTACAAATTAACTCATACATTTTTCTCTGGCCCTATTATTAGTATTTGTCCATAAGACGAGAAGTTCTTGTGACACATTTCCCTTGCCTTGTGTATGTGTGTATTTGTGTTTTCTTTTTTGCTCGACGATCATCAGGTGGAATGAATTTCATTAGAAAATTTTGAAGAGGCTTGTGTGGGTATAAATTTGGACATTCTGTTTCTGTTGGGGAAAGCCATTTCTTCTATTCGGGTCAAGCCCCCAACCAGCCGCTGTTTTTTCTGTAAGCGAAATTAAAGTATTTACCCGGTATACATGGGAAGCTTAGGTAGGAGAATTTTCCCTTTAAAAATTATTTGCACATTAATGCACTCATCCTCTTAGGCATTAGTATTAGTATTAGTCCAGAAAACTAGAAGTTCTTTCTGTGATATAATTACATTGTGTGTGTGTGTGTGTGTATTAGCGTTTTCTTTGTTCAACGTTAATCAATTTGAATGAATTTCATCAGTAACATTTTGAAGAGACTTGTGTGAGTATAAATTTCGACAGTTTTTACAAGTGCTTTCATTGAAAAACAATTTTTTCTATTTGGGCCACGCCCCCAAAATAGCCGTGTTTTTTTTTTTTTTTTGTGAGCGAAAGGAGCGTATTTACCCTTCAAACATCGCAGAGCTTAAGTCATTTGAGAATTTTCCCTTTAAAATTTAATCAACACAATTACCCACGCGTTTTCTTCTGCATTATTATTAGTATTAGTCCAGAAGTCTAGAAGTTTTTTTCTGCAATACAGTTCCCTTGTGATGGGGGAACCCCTCCCCCCCCTCCCCTGACGCTGTGCTTATGTTGGGGCGCATGGTTGAACCCAGAGTACTCTAAATATGCCTGGATTAGAGAAATTCAAAACATTTGCATGTACTACGGGCCAGTTTGTTTAAATCGAAATAATCCCTCATTTGCTAATAGTTACAGGATAAACATAGTATTCAAATGTTACAAGAAATTCTGTTCAGAATTGTGGGCTTAGAACGAAAACAAATCGCAACAGTCTCGTAAAATTAATGTTATTTAAATTAATTGTTTTCTTAAATACAACAGTACAACACATAATAAAGATTTGTGTCCTATTATAATTTCGAATATTTATTTACTTTTGATATGCATTATTATATTAAAGAAATGGGGGGTGACCCATATTTACCCCATAAGTGACCCATAATTGGCCTTATCTGGGGGATAATTGCTGGTCACGCAGTAATTTAAATAAAATAAATAATAATTTAATTTTAGGTAAAGGGATTATTTGAATATTTTCTAAACTATTTAAGCTTACTTCATGCCAACATGGCGCCGGCAGCATAGGGCAAGGGGGGGCAATGCCCCCCTGGATTTTTGTATGCAGTGTTTTCCCTTGCTTTTTTACTCTTTCCAACATGGTAAATATACGTTGAAGTAGTCTTTGCCCCCCCCCCCCATGGGAAATATACTGCCGGCGCCCATGCATGCCAAATTAAATTATTTCATCTTAGAAAATAAATATTAAGATGTACTTGTTGTTTGACCTACAATTTCCCCATATGACCCTAATGCTTTTACATTATGCTCAGAATTTAGGTTTAATATCAAAATAATGTCTCACGGCAGTCAAAACTTATGTAGTTTTATACATTAATTGCATTATTATCAAATCGGAATAATTATTTTTATTTCTGCAAAATTATAATTTGATTTTATTATTTAACGTAATATCGTACTGTAGATAGATTTAAGTTGTAAAGATTTTACAACTGCCCAAATGAGATCTTCTCATGTTGCTAGTAAGGCATCGTCCCCCCCCCCCCCCCATCGGGGGTACTATTTCATGATATCCAAAAACGATATGCCCAGGGCAGCACAGTACTTAATTAGGTTGATGCGACATTTACATTAAAAATTATTTTTTCTTTCCACTACATCCAGCTGGTGATATCCAAACAACATTGTTATGCATCAGGTTTTCCTAAATTTATGAAAATTTACATCCTAACAGAGGATTTGTGATGTTTGATTGAATTACTGCCAAATCTTTTTAAACGAAAATTTAGTAGAGTAGAATATAAAACTACGTGACACCAGTGAATTTAAAACCAAACAAAACTTTTTTTTTTTGGCACGTTTAAGAACTTTCTCACAGTGTTTTCTCTCTCTCTCACTTCCTTTCTTCTTTTTCAAAGCCGACAAATCCATCAATTTCATAAAATGAATATTCTATACAGGTTGTTCCAGATAGATGGTAGCAAGCTTTAATTTTTTTATCTATTAGCGATAAGTGGGCTAATTTGAAAAAAAAAAAATGTTCAAAAATAAAGTCAGAAAAAATATTACCTCAGGAAAAACTCTTCTCGTTTATTTTCAAAAAGTTACACCTTTTAAATTTTTATACGACCCCCCCCCCCCCCCCCCCCCCCGGTATAAAAAAATTCCTCAGTTAGTAAAATATGCCCCATACACTAACGTGGAGATGCACACAATTCGAGAATTATAATGTAAATAGTATTGGCGGTATGAAGATAAATATTACGCAACGCTGACTTAAACCACTTTTCAGTGGCGCTCGAAGGGAACTAAAATCGAATGATCGCATTTCAGGGGTCGTTTAGAAGTTACACAAAAGAATTTTTTAATTTTGTTCCCCACTCTGACAATAAGCGTTTACATTCAAATTCATGCACAGTCTTATGTAATCTTTTTTAAAGATATCTCTGGGACGTTTTAGAGCAAGAGCCCGCAACCGCCAGACCTTCTTCATAGCACAGGGGCGTAGCCAAGGGGGGGGGGTTATGACCCCCTAACCCCCCCCCCTCCATGAGGAAATTTTTTGCCGTACAAAATGTATATTCTTCACTCCCTTATCACACACATGTATGCATATATGTGAGTTGCAGTCAGAGGCGCAAAGAGCCAAGTCGGGGCCCCGGGGATAAAATCTTTGGGGTCTTGCTATCCAGAAATCCTTTTGATGACGTATTACATCCATCATTTATTCCTTATTAAAATTATTAATCATTTAAAGAAACTTTAAATTAATAGTAATTGGAAAATAATTAATAGAATTAAAATTATTAATTTAAAAGAGTACTATACTTTAATAAACATCCATGCTCTAAAAAATACCAAAATTTTTTTTTGAAGGTTTCGTCACCTCCATAGAGAAACTGTATTTGAAACGTTAACATTTTTGCCTGCCATTTTCCCCAGTATTGAAAAAATTAATATTTTTATGCATACTTCCATGCAAGCAGGCAGACAAAAAAATTTCGGAAGGCCAAAAAAGTAGAAATTTCAAAATTTCTCATAGAAAATCTTGATCTTTAACATTTTGTTAAGGAAAATTCAAAATTTCTGAGGTTGGTGGGCCCGTAGTCTCTGCTCTTACTATACCCTTTCTTCCACTATTTAACAAAGTGTCTTGGAAAAAAAAAATGATTTCTTGTTAAATAAATCTTTTCTTCTTTTAGCCATGGCAAACCGTTGAATAACACCGTCAATGTCTACTTTTCTTGCAAAAAAAGACTCCATCACTAACACTCCTCGTTTTTGTCAAGTCAGCGGTTTATACTCTAGCTGGCTTTATGTAATTTTCTTTAAAAATTAATTTGAAAAATCCGGGGCAAAATCTGAATTTGGACTTTTTTTTTTTTACAAAATTGACAACACACAATTAAGTATCATATAGACAGCAAAAGCGGGGCCCCTTCACAAGCTGAGGCCCTGGGGATTTTTCCCCTGCTCCCCCTCTCTCTCTGCGCCACTGGTTGCAGTAGTCGTAACCCCGCCCCATGAAAAATTTCTGGCTACGCCCCTGTCATAGTATAAAAGCTGAAACTATCTCCGCATATCTCAAGTGACCAGACGTCTTGCTTTTGGCCAGACATTTCTGATTTTTACTTATATGTCCTACTGTACCCACAGAACCCTAAAATGTCCCGCTTTTCTCACTCCTGTCCCGCCAAAGTTCTGTTTTATAAAAATAATTTAAATTAAGAATAAATTCACATGAATATGATTGTGTTATTTACAAAGTTTTTTGTATTTAACACTAGATTTTTTTAATTGATGAAAATGATTATTTTATAATATGTATTAATACATACCTTTAATCAATGAAAATGGAAATATGGGTTACGGCCTATTATGTACTCTGAGGATCTAGGCGGGAATTGCTCTCAGTGGGGTACTTTCTAAGGGATCCAACCCGTTTTCACCCGAAGTTTTGGAGAAAACACGGAAAACTCCTAACGGTTAGGTCAGCGGACGCGACCTGATTTCGAACCAGACACCTTCTGTCTCCCAGTTCAAAGCGCTAGCGCTATGCCAGTGGTCGGGCTATAATCAGTGGACTTCGATGGTGATTCTATAGTTATTGTTAGAAAGCAACTATTTTGGAAAGCTATCCAAAAATTAACAATGAAATTATTTAAAATTTAAGTTCATATAATAGGCCCATTTTTTTTTTTTTTTTTTTTTTTTTTTGTATATTTGCTATATTTTTAACCCATTTTTCTCATAAAAGTAGGAAATAAACTTATGAGTAGAAAAAAAATATATATATATATTGTGGAAGGGGGGGGGGGGGAGTTCGGTATTGATTTTTACCCCATCCGACTCAGTGTTTTAGAAATGTCCTGATTTTCGGTTCAGAAAAAATAGTCACTTTACGCTAACCCCCAACAGAGGTGGGAACAATTGGCAACTATGAAGTTTGGATGATCGTGGCTTTGGCAGGTAACAAGTGGCAAAGGTGTATATAAAATTGCCGCCTATTTTCATAATTTCATAAAGCGTATATGTTCTTCGACACAGTACTAGAAATCACTTGAACCCTTGCCAGCAGTGATGTGGGGTGGGTAAATACCCACTGGGTAGGAAAATATTTTACAAGGCCTGGGTAAATACCCTAAAACTGGGTATTTTCAACTTTGAATGGAATAACTGTTCTTAACAAGATTTATGTTATATAGATGGCAGCAGTGAAGCTTCCTATTCTATTTTCATATACTAAATAGTTTTGGTTTGCTAAAATAGTTTTGGTTTTGATTTGGTTTGGTTTGATTTTCTTTTAGTGAACAGTGAGTATTAGTTTGTTTTAACTGTACTGTAATGTTGTCCTAATGTTTCTTAATATCTTTTAACTACTTAAGTTTAAAAAAAAAAACATGATTTATGATCATAGATTTATGATTGATTTAATAAACTTTTTGAATAGAGAAATAAGGATTTAAAATGAATCCTTACAAATGTTATATGCTAGAGAATAATAGGTCCTTCTCAAAAATCTACAGTTTATTTTAATAATACATGCAAAATCACCAGAAGTCACATTGGTTGAATAATTGAATTATAATTTGCAAGTAACTGTTCAACTTTATTTAATGAAAGACGCCACAAAAATATATACAATATTTCTATTTTGAAAATTAAAAATTTAGTATAGGTTGTTGCAGTGTCTTCGGCTCTTGATAAATTTAATAAGTCAGCCGCGCAGTTAAAAATTGCAGTGGCTGTCGTGAAAGAACAATGGATACCTTACAAGGGAGAAGAAGTCTATTTATTCAATAACAGGAGCTATTGATGAGATAGTCTGTAGCATTGGGGCACTTGAAAACTAATTCACATCAAAAGACTTTTTTCCCCCACTCTGCTGAAAAGTTCCTTCCTAAGAAGCATTAAAAAGGAATAGAGGCATTAGAAAAGGCAATAGCAAAATTAAAAAATTTAAAAAATAGAAGTTTTAATAAACCTCCTATTTCTTTTTTTTGTCTAGAGTAATGTATTATTAGTTTTTTTATGCACGTCATCTTCTTAACTAAACTGAGAAACTACAAATAATGTACAGATAAATATCATTACCTGTTCTGCTATTTTCCTGTCACTAATTCAAAGAGAAAAATATCAATTAATACTGCTGTTTAAAATATTGGAATTTAAAAAACAAATTTTTGTTTGAACAAGGTTAAGTAATTTGCTCCCTTTTCTTATGGACTTTTAGAGAAGGGTAGGTGGAGGGTATTCCCAGTACATCCGATTACAAAAAATTTACGACAAAATTCTCAAAATGTGGAACAGGCTTTTCTATCCCATATTTTGCACACATTGTGAACAAAATATGGGATATTTTGGAAACCTATAAATAAAATATAACTCAGCAGTTTAGATGACTCCAATAAGTTCTTTTGCAGGTATAAAATTTGCTTGAAGATAAAGACCATTGTGGAGTCAATTACAACGGGCGCTAGGAAAAACATTTGAGAAAAATCTGTCTACACTCAGTATGCTTAATCTTTGCCCACTTAAAATAAATAACTTCATATTCAAGTTTTATTACATACTGAAATCGGAATTGCATACTCTGCGGATACTCTTCGGATTTAGAAGATTTTGTTAGAAAGAACATACTCTAAAACTTCAGTGCATCATGCAGAGAATCATTTTATTTGTGAAACAGTGTGTAAAAATCATTTAGTGAACAGTGAGTATTAGTTTGTTTTAACAGTACTGTAATGTTGTCCTAATGTTTCTTAATATCTTTTAACTACTCAAAAAAAAAAAAAAAAAAAAAAAACAAGGGCAAGAAAAAAGGACATGCATGGAACTTTTTTAATGTTAAAAAAGATAAAAGTGTACAAAGTACTGTAATACTGAATATAAACATGCGAATGTGAATAAAATGGAGAGACATATCAAAAAATGCTTCAAATGCCCCATTGGTTTAAAAAAAGTTTTAAATCAGAGTGCAAAAGTTGTGCAAGAACTTCAAAGAATTAATAATGTTGATCCAGATGAGCCCCCCCCCCCAAGCTAGTGACATTCCAAGTACATCGTCTAGAGATATAACAACTTCTCTACCTGGAACGTCGGGTAACTCCTCTTTTGGTGATTCATCAACACTTTTAACTTCATTTGTTGACTGCATGGATGAACCATCAAATGTAAGTATATTATTATTGCATTAGAATTTTCCATATTAACAAAAATCAGTAAATTATGTACTAATTAAAATTTTGTATAAATTATCTATTGATAAAAGCATATCAATGAAATTATGCATGCATTTAAAAAAAGCAGTTTTCAAAAAACATCATCTCTCTGTCAACTATTCCAATATACTTTTTAAAATTATTTATATGAATATTTGCAATTTCCCAGTTTTTAAAATTCTGGCAGGTAAGAAAGAAAAATTATAACTATTTGGAAGTTTATGTAAAGTTTTCCAAATAAAAGGAAGTTATCAAAAAATCATGCATTTCAGATAAATCATACATTTCAGATTTCAGAGAGATTTTAACCTCTTCAGTTCTGACAAGACTTCAAAGGTCCATTAATAAATTCGCTCACTCTCAAAGATATATAACCATGCAATAAAAACAAAACTAAGTATTTGTAGCATAATGCTTTATTTACATACTAAAATTACGAGACAGAAGAAGCACATATCATACACTAATAATTTAGACGGCTGTTTACCAATACATTGTTTTAAATGGTCTTTATTGGTGAATAGCTGTTGCTTATTTTCTAAGTACTGGATCTCTGATTCATTAGAGATATATATTAAACATCTATTAAAAACAGAGATATATATTTAAATAATTTTGTAGTTTTAAGAATAAAATCTTTTTTTTTTTTTTTTTGTTATGAAAGCTTTTATTGTGGGACTTGCAAAGTTCTGCTGGGGTCTCTTGAGACCACAATGAATCACATTTTAATTTTAAAAGTTCTCTTGCATTTGTTTATTACTGATTGTAATAACTGATTAAATGAAATACAAATTTTATCATTATTATATAATATGATAAATATTACAATACTTAGCAAATTTTATCATATCAATTAATATTCTAAATAGATATTGATAAAATTATGGCCCAACAGGACTTTTAAGTCTCAATTTCAAAAAAAAAAAAAAAAAAAGGAAAACAAGTTTTCTAAATTTAAAGACGTGTTTCTAATACATGAAACATACAATAAAAATGTTTCAAGCTTTTTTATATAAAATAAAATAATTTAAGAATTTTTACAGTGAATTAATGAATTATGCTTAAGAGCTATTGGGCCTTGCAATTTTAATCCCTTTTTTAAGTTATAAGAATTATTAATAATCTATATTCACTTATTTTATTATAGGAAATGCTAAACCAACATCTGGCCAAGGCTATTTTTGTCAATGGAAGTCCATTTTCATTGGTAGAGTATCCTTTATGGATTGACTTTTTAAAGAAAATAAACCTTCGTATTCTTTACCTTCACATTTTCGCCTTGCATCAACATATTTAGATGCTGAATACTCAACAACACAGTGTGAGGTTAAGAGACAGCTGAAGGAATCAAAGCACCTTCATCTGCAATGTGATGGTTCAGCAATATAAATGAGTCAATCATAAATTTCGTGATTTCGAAACCATAACCTCTATTTGTTGACTTTGTCATGTCAAAAGAAAACAGGCATGAAGCATCATATTTGGCTGAGCAAAGCGAAAAGGTTATGAAAGACCATGGTCTTGAAAAGTTCTTTGTCATTATAGGTGATAATGCTGCAAATATGAGAGCAGCTTTTGCATTAATTAATGAAAAATATCGAAATATTGTTCCGCTAGGCTTGACTTTCCCATGTTTTACATTTGTTACGTTCGGATATTTTACAATGCAAATCAATTCAAACTTGTGTGTTACATGCAATAGAAATAGCGAAAACTATTAAACGAAGTCACGTATTACATGCCATGCTTGTAAAAATGAAAAATCAAGATAATGAGAAATCTGCAATTTCGTTGAAACTCCATGTCTTAACTAGATGGGGAAGTTATTTGCACTGTTTCGAGAGCTTAAAAGTAAATAAGTTTGTTTTGCAGACTATGGCAATTAGTGAAGCTCAAATACCCTCTGAATTGAAAAAAAGGCTTTTAGATGAAGATTTTTGGGATCGTGTTGAGAAAGTGGCTTGTACACTGGCCTCCAAAAATTAAGGAACAACATGCTTTTCAAAGCTCACACCCCCCCCCCCCCCAAAAAAAAAAAAAGAAAAAATATACGAAAAGAAAAAATGACACTAACAATCAAATTTATAGTTTATATGAATGATAAAAATGAACTTTATGTAAAATCATACAAAAATGATAGCTACCACTTTTTTTTTTTTACAGAAAAGAAACTTTAAATTTAAATGTTATTGTACGAGAGTTGCAGGAGTACACATGGCCATGCACTCTCCAGCCAACATGTACTTATCAGTAAGAGAAAAGTATGTAAATATCAGGCTTCCGTAATTACGCGTGTAACTTTTGTTGATTTGCAATTTTTGTTAGCAGATTCGTTGACAATAGGCGGTAGGGATGTCCGCAATATCTGAGAGAAGCCGCTAGCCCCATTCGTTAAGGTGGTCGTGAGGTGGTGCGGTCGGGTAGATGGAAACTATTGGAAATTTTTACACTGTGATGAGGACACTAAACAGAAACAAAACTTAATGAACAAAGAACAACAAAATACATAATATTCTGTTACTGAAAAAGGTAGCATGGAC
This sequence comes from Cheiracanthium punctorium, assembly GCA_038373885.1. Lineage (NCBI taxonomy): Eukaryota > Metazoa > Arthropoda > Arachnida > Araneae > Cheiracanthiidae > Cheiracanthium > Cheiracanthium punctorium. Next base: position 60,155 of record JAWZYV010012979.1, on the reverse strand, counting down.
ACAGATAATCTGAGTGATTCATCTGAGAATTCAAATTCTGAAATATCTTAAATCTGATTTAGACTAATTCTTGAGTTTTAACAATTTTCACCAAAATTATGAAAGATAGCATCTTTCAAATAAAAAATTTTAAAAAAAGCTATATACACAGAAAAGTGATAAAAAATTTAGATTTCTATTATTGTTCCTTTTTTTAATACAAAGTTTTTAATTTTAATTTGACTTCATTATGAGTATTTTTGTAGTGTTTATTTTTATTATTAAGCGTTTGATTATTTGGCATAAACTACTTTATCGGTCATACCGCATTTTTTTTTTCACTAACTTTAATAATGAAGGATGTTTTATGGTAGTACTTAAATTGTTTTGTGCAAGTGACAGCTATGGCAATATTTTTAATGTGTTACATTGATTAATATACCTCATAGCTTATTTTAAGTTTACTATTATATCCCAGAGCTTATCTTATGTTTATTATTTTTTAAACTGCGATGGTTTATTATGGTTTGTTATTGAAGGGGAGAGGGGATTATATGCATCGTATGATTGATTTAATGATCACTAAAATAAAAATTACTTGCAAATAGTTACAAAACTAGTAGTTACAAGTAATAGGTTTAAAAACAAAATTTTTACGGTAAATTTAAACTTTAATGTTTATTTATTTACGCAAAATAAATAAACATTATTATTCTTCCTATAAACAATATTTTCATGCTTTTTTTTATCGTCAAATTGTAATTTGGTGACCCTTTTGTTGTCAATAATTTGCCAAGGTAACACCGATACTGCACTACGGAATACTGTAGAAGTACTGTAAAATCTCGTTACAACGAACTTTTATGAATATTTCAGATTGATGAACAAAATATTTCTATTTAAAAAAATCATTAATACCAATTTTTTTATAATAAAATTTCCCTTTAACGAATTTTTCAGAATTACAAATTTGATTTTCGGTCTCCTGAGATTCGTTGTAATTCAGATTTTACTATCTGTATATATTTAGTATAGTAGAATGTCTCTCCTTTTTTTCAAATTGTCAAATACACTGTTCCTTGTTATAATTCCTATTGACAATTTTATTCCAGCAGTTATATTTATAGGCTATATTTAATCAAGTATTTTATTCAACATGTATCATATAGCTTCTTTTCATAATTATATTTTTTGAAATTTTATGAAATTAAAAAGTTGAAAAGGGTTCCTAAGTTTCTCGTTTTTTTTTTTTTTTTTTTTTTTAAAAACTTTATACTTAATATATATGTGTGTGTGTGTGCGTGAATATCCTTACCCATCAATACAAACTTTTTTTAAACAATAGTGTTAATTCAAAAATAAATACCCAGGTAAATACCCATTTTGGGTATATACCCGGATGTTTACCCTTGAAAATAAATACCCGGGTAATTTACATCACTGCTTGCCAGACACTTTTGCATCGTGGCAAACTTCCACAAGACAACCTGAAAGTTGTGGAAAACGTAATTCTATTTTCGTCATTTTATAGAGCATAATTTTTTTATAGGTTCTTCGGTGCAGTACTAGAAATCACTTTATCCCTTGCCAGACACTTTTGCATCGTGGCAAACCCCCACCAGACAACCTCAAAGTTAAGGAGTCGAATTTATCGGATAATTTCTTTATATAGAATAGTTTTAGTTAATAGAGTTTTAAAATATGAAAAAAATTATTCTATGATAAATGGCTTAAATTTTGTATCATCACATTAGTGCATGGGTCAAATTTTAGTAATTAGAAATTTTTTGCACGAGGGCGTATACAAATTTAAAAAGTGCATTTTTTTTTTTTTTTAAATAACGATAGGAATTTTTTTTAAAGAGTTTTATGATTGACTTTACTTTGAACATTTTTTCAATTTACATGCCCCCTTATCTCTGATAAATAAAGAACTAAATCCCGTTACCACCTTTTTGGGACACTCTATATTGCTTGATTAATACATCCATTCACTAATCATTTAAATAATAATTATATAAATTCCGTGCGTTTAAAATAACGCATATAAACGCATTTTTTTTTACTGTTAGGTTTTATTAAACAGTTATATTATATTCTTAACCAAATCACCATGAATTAATTTCTAAATTTAAAATAATTCGCTGGAAACGGGCGTTCCATAATTTAAGCATCGGATTATTTTAGCGACCTAATCTCAAGATATAGTTAACCAAACATTTCAACTTATGATAGTTACCGCTCGGCGGAAAAGGCTTTTATTATTTTATGCTTGAAAAAAGAATGTAGATAGATAAAATTTAATAGTGCAAAAGTTCTTAAAATGAATTTCATATTCAAATTGACTCTCTACACGCCAAGTTTCACTCAAGTATGTTCACCATCTGGAACCATTCTCATGGCGAAAATCCGACTTATATAACTCTGACTATATTTTAAACGTCGAAAACTGAAAATTAATGCCCGACAAATTCTGATAATATTTTAAAATGCTTATTCAATTTGGAGCTTAAAGTAATCTCTATTTGAGTTAATTTAAATAATGTACGTAATCCATTTTAAATGGGGGAAACACACAATAAATAGAAGCAAATAGATCTGTTTATTGTGAAATAATACCTCGTGTTGATTATCTATATAAATAAAATTAGACTTTTGTCTGTACATTTCTTGGAATTCAAAAATGTTGCGATTTCTATCCGTTTCAAGCACCCGGGAATCCGATGCGACCCTCAAAAAAAAGTTTGTCTGTCATTCTGTCGTTCTGTCATTCTGTCAGAGACACTTTTTTTTTTTTTTTTGTTTAAGCATCACGTAAAAACGACTTAAGCGAATGATATGAAATTGGGTGTCATGATAGTTGGTCACTCAACTTAAAATATAGGTGTCGAATTTTTAAAAAATCTTGATTAGAACTTCAGATTTTGCGAAAATCGTTTCAAACTGCGTACATTTGTGTTCAAGCATCACGTAAATACGACTGAAGCGAATGATATGAAATTGGGTGTCATGATAGGTGGTTACTCAACTTAAAACATAGGCGTCCAATTTTTAAAAAATCTTGATTGAATTTTGAGATTTTGCGAAAATCCTTTCAAACTGCGTACATTTGTGTTCGCACATCACGTAATAACTGCAAAGGTGAAAAAAATGATATTGTGAAATGATAGGTGGTCACTCACCTTAAACTATAAGCATCTAATTTTTAAAAAAAATCGATCAGATTTCGAGATTTTGCGAAAATCGTTTCAAACTGAGTGAATCTTTGTTCCCGCATTACGTAATAACGACTAAAGCGATGATATGAAATTTGGTCACATGATAGATGGTTGCTCAACATAAACTATAGGTGTCCAATTTTTTAAACATTTTTATTAGATTTTGAGATTTTGTGAAAATTCTCTCAAAATACGTTTATATTTCTTCAAACATCACCAAATAACGACTAATACGAATGATACGAAATTTAGTGATATGATAGGTAGTTGCTAATCTTAATTTATAGGCGTTGAAGTTTTAAAATATTTTGATTACATTTTGAGATTTTGCGAAAATCTTTTTAAAATGCTGAAATTTTGTTCCAGCATCACGAAATAAAGACTGCAGGGAATGAAACGAAATTGGGTGACATGATAGGTTGTCACTCAACTTAAATTCTAGGCTTCCAATTTTTCAAAAATGTTGATTAGATTTTGAGATTTTGCGAAAATTATTTCAATACTAGCTGCGTGCCCGTTCTCCGCACGGTAGGGAACGAAACTTTTTCTTATATGTATAATTCGATTTAATTCCAGTGATTTGGAATCTTAAAATAAGCAAAATGATTTGACTCTTCGCGTAAAGTTACTCCTTACATATCGTAAAGTTAGTATAAGTACTGACCTGTGACCATTGTTAATATTATGACGCAAAAAACTATGTCTGTGTCATTCACGATCAGAAAAGAAAAGCGTGACGGTTTTCAGTGAAAATTCTTAATTTTCAAAATGTCTCATTTCTGCATCATACTCTTTTTTAGATTTAAGTTATGCCATTAATACCTTAGATACTACATTAAGTGGAGAACCGTTTTATTTTATAATTAAAAAGTTGTGTACCCACTCTTCGCAAGGCAAGAGAAGAACATTTTCCTAAAATGTGATCAGAACTACTTGTGACAAAATAGAATCTCCAAGAAAAAAGAAAGTTCTGTTACAGTCTTTTCTGTTGAAACTACCGCGGGATATATTAACGCGACGTAGAATTACTTAATGTTTTGATAGCTGTGATGTAATACGGGTGTTAAAAAATGAATAGAAGACTTAGTTTCACAAAATATTTATTAATGCGGTATATTGTGGTTTGATCAATATTGCCTTATCATATCTACTTACTATTAATTATACTATCTTTTACTGATACCAATACAATATACTGTCGTTTTGCAACCGTTAATGCTTAATTTAAAGAAACGGTTTAGATGTAGGCGAATGTAGGCTTTTACTCTTTGGTGATTCCACGGAGATATACTATAGGAGTGGACATTCTCTATAGCTGTAATGTTAAACTTTTGGTACCCCAAATAAGTTTCAATTATGTAAACATTGGAAATCTAGTGACGTGCAGCGATCCTAGCGGCAAAAGAATAAAGCATTTCCCGTGCTGATTGATAACTAATTTTACTTGTTTTTAATTTTCCGACCTAGCATGTGAACGAGATTATGAACGCGAACACTAAATTTAAAATATTTCTTTCGCTTTTGCTTACATGGTTGCCTTAGTAACAAATGTATAAAAAAAGATTTAAAAAATGTTCTATCTTAAGATTATTAAAATATTGAGTTTATATTTGTGAACGAATGTGCATATCGTGGCTCAGAAAAGAAGTTTTCGTCTGCCGCGGTATATATTGACATTAGAAAATGGTGCGAGTTCTTAATGCAACATGAATTTAACATTTTAACATGAGATTTTTAGCGGCTATTTAAAGCTGTGTTAAAATTTGTCACAGCATGAAATAAATGTAAATACTGCTTTTTTGAGTGTGATCGTTATTATAAATGAAGACTTTTTAAATATTGCATTCACACATAAAACATTCTTCTAAATTTACTACTATTTCTTAAAATACAGCTTTTGGGCAAAATAATAGCACGACATTACATACATAATATTACTTCGCTTCGAAATTATTGCCTATATTAATTACGAAATAATATTCTAAGACAATCCGATAATTAAAACACACCTGAAGACAGAAATTAATATATATCACATTCATAAGATTATGTATTTCCAGGGCTGGGGAGTAGCGCGCTACAAGTAGCGAAACTACAGTAGTCGCTACATTTTTTTATAGTTTGTAGTGTAGCGCGCTACTTTTTTTAAAAAGTAGTGTAGTGTGTAGCGCGCTACAAAAAATCTGTAGTTTGTAGCGCGTTTTTCAAGCTACTTTTTTAGCTACTTTTGCTGCGCCATCACTTCCGGCGATTGATCACGTGGTGCAATTGCTCGTTTTTCTGACTATAAGCTTAGCACTGGAACTGGAACGGATGCTTCAAAGAACACACAATCCCTCCGCCACCCCTACCCATGAGGGGATGGGGGGGGACTCGTTAATTGCGAGGACCGACTATATATCATGTCCGATTTGAAAAGATAGCGCCTAACAGGAAGTTCACTGGACACTAACTGATTGTCAATCCTGATACGGGCAAGTGGACATTACACTGTATTTATGGGTGCAATAAAAAAAAAGACCAAAGAAAATTAATTATGTTACAAAAGCATACGATTTACAGATATGTGAAATTCCTTTTCGAAAGCAAAAAATACTCACTTTTATGCACAAAAATAAATATTTTCAAAATTCAAATCTTATATGTATTCTAAATTTCAAAAATGTCAATTTTTATGGTCGGAGTTGATTCATCTGGGGAGTGCACATGCCCCCTCTGGATCCGCCAATGGGCCTTGTCTTAATATGAAGTTAAATGCTGCTATTTTTTCTTTTACACTCTCAGTCAGACTAGACATCAATGCAAATGGAAGCTCTGTTCGGATTTTTCTCTGACGTTCCCTACAGGGGCGTAGTCAGAAATTTTTCGTGGAGGGGGGGGGTTACGACTACTACAACTCATATATATCTATACGTGTGTGTGATAATGTAATGCAGAATATACAATTTGTATGGCAAAAATTTCCTCATGGGGGGGGATTATGACCCCCTAACCCCCCTTGGCTACGCCCCTGCTTTCCCAGATTATCACACTGGTAAGGGGGGGGGTAATACCCCGGGTCCCCAAATATCCCAATAATATAGATTAAAAATTCACATACACTGAAATAATAATAAAAATAAAACAATTTCCTCTGTAACAGTTATTGTCCGTCACTAGATCAACTAGGAGACATTGTTTGGATGGAGAACACGATTTGATCAAAGTACAGTAAATTGAAATGCCATTTTTTACCCCGAGTACCAGTGCCTTGTGTTTTATGTTTTAAAGAAGAAAGAAAATTACAAATTTTTTGTAGGTCCAGGAAAATTTTCGCAGGAAAAGCACGCTAAACTTGAGCGCTTTCTAGAAATAACCATCCCAGACAGTGCCATATTTAAAGGTGTGGAGGCCCTGGGGCAACAAAGGAGTGGTGGCCCCTGATTATTTTTCAAACAAGTCAAGAATTTTTTCGACGACAAGTGTGGCGAAGTGGGTTCGCCGTTAACCATAGCCTAGAGGTTCAGGGTTCGATTTCCGAGTTCGATATTCGTTAGGAAATTTTATGTAAAGATGTCTATTATGCAGGCCCGTGCTGGCTCGGGTGGACAGGGAGTCCCCATGCGCCCTCTACTTAAGGCGCCCTTTGCGCCTTAAGCCAACGAAAGAAATTGCGAAAGAATTGCATTTTCGTGTACAAGGAATTAACGTTGAAGAATTGTTTTAAACTAAAATATTTTTTCCCCTCGAATGCAAGAGGAGGTGGGGCGGAGGGGCCAACTCCCCCTCCCTCCCCCGAGTGAAAAGAAATTAATGTAAAAGATCATATTTTACTACCATAAAATGGATGCATATGTCAATCTTCTAACTAACCGCCCCCCTCCCCGACAAAATTGCATTAATCCACCACTGCTCGAGTGTTCTAGTTTTTAAAATACAAAAATGTAGATTTACTACATTATTACGAAGAAGAATGAAATGTACAAAAAGTTTAACATTATAAATATCTATCAACTGTAATATTCCCTTTACTCGATTTCTACCTGGATGAACAGAGGCGTAGCTAGGACTTTCTGCGCCCAGGGACAACATGAGATTTTGCGCTCCCTTCTATTTGTCAAAATGCAGTTAGGTTAGCTTTTATGTACAATTTCGCAACCCTTGTGTGCTGCGCCCAGGGACAAATTCCCCACCTTGCTCCCCTCTGGCTACGCTACTGTGGATGAAGGACTAACAGTCTGTGATTTCTGAATGGCATCGATCCTCAATCTGCTTATAAGTTAATGGATTTTTTGGGTTGTCGATGGTAAAATACGATGTCTAAAAATATTCGCGACATTTCAGATTGATAGAGTAATTTTCTTTGTTTTTCACAAAGTCGTAGCTAGGTGTCATGAGGGCCCAGTGACGTATTATTGCAATTTTGTGTGTGGGTGTGTGTGGGGGGGGGGAGGTTAGTTGGAAGATTCACACACATCCATTTTATGAAAGTAAAATAGGATATTTTAGGTTGTTTTTTCTAGGGAGAGGCGCCCCCGAGGGGGACCTCTTCCGAGTACCCCCCTTTAATCCTTCCTTGTGAGGGTCATTGTCAAGATTTGAATTTTGTACCTCTAAGACTTCTTCTTACTTACTTGCAGGAAAAGACTACCAAGTGCCCCTGGCACCTGCCAACCTGGCCAGCTCCTAGCTACGGCACTGATTTTGCAAATTAATATTATGAAAGGTCTCCCTCGCCCCCTCCAAATAAAATAAAATAAAATGGAAATGTCATTTTCCCAGAAACTTGAAAGCAATGGCCTTGCTAAGGGGGGGGGGCACCAGTTGCTCCCCTTAAATCTTTGATTCGCTAATTGGCGCAGCGCATACAACGCAAACTTTTTTTTTACCCCTGTACCTAATTAAGCCTTATAATTTTTTAACCTTCAAAAAAGAAGTAGTGTGCCTTTCTAAAGACAACAGCTTGGCTAGTCGAGCTCTTAAAAAAAAAAAAAATCCTATTTAGTAATATTATCATTGAACAAACTTTACAAGTTAGTAATTTTTTCAAAGTAATTTTAACGACGTGTAACGAAACACAAACACACTTATTTTATCCCAGACTTTCATAATTTTACACACCTTTCCCGTTTCAATATGACAAGACCATAGCGTCAAGCAGAGAAAACATATGTTCCCTGAAAAACCATGCTCAATAACAAGATTTCTAAGCACCCGTTTTTCGCTTCCCCATTTCGCGCGCTTTCAGGCAACAAAACGAGATTACCGCGGATCGCAGATAATTGGGAAAATTGGGTCGGGTCTGGCCTGAGTGTCCGGTATCTGTAAACGACCCCTCCCCCCTTCTGATTCGTCAAAAAAAGAAAAAATTCCCACTCCCACTAAATACTAGAACACGGTACATAGAATTAGAATAGGGGAAGACACGGTAGTAGGGGGGCTGTGGGTCTTCTCCACAAACAAAAAAACATCGCTTTAGCTCCAGGACTTGGACTTACTGATAAGGAAGGACAGGACTTGCAGGGGTTACAGTCACAAGGCACATATTATTTCCTATTACAGCTTCCTGGTTTACACCACACCAGTCCACAAAATTACTGAAAGCAATGAAAAGGAATTTAAAAAAACGAACAAACTCGAAGGACACCCCTTGAACCTATAATGAATTCTTCTTTTTTTGTTGGTTTATCCAGCTATTTTCTGAATCTGTGCTAAACCGTGAACTGCACACTCGTTTTCGTTTATTATTGTCTTTTCTTTAAGAGTTACGTTTAAGTTTCATTTTAACTCGATTAGTGGGACTTCTAAATATACAGTTTTGAGAACTGTGTATAAGTTTCTATGTATGTAAAATTTTATGTTTAAATTTTATTTAATGTATCTAATTACCAAAAAGGGTTAATAATACAAGACCTAATCAAAGAACCGAAGGTATGATTTACTTTTATTTTCTTTCTCTTACTTAGATGTAATATAAAGCAATAAATAGTTGAACATGTATGTGTATTACAAAAATTAATTTTATGCGTGATTTTTTTTTTTTTCCACGAATCGTGATGAAACCAAAAGTTTATTTTTGTAAAAGTTACCATATTGTATAATCTCGAAGAAAATAGAAACAAATAAGAATGCCAATTTTCTTTTAAAATGATAACCCGGTGCTCTTGGGAAACAGGTCATATTCTGTTCTCATTCAGTATTTTAAACTTTATTGTTCTAAAGTTAAAAGAAATTTTTCAAAATAGCTCCTTTTTAATAATTGCTTTACATTTTCGGAGGGGGCCCTTTGCCCTCCTCAAATACTTCCCTGGTAGTTATTTATTAGAGCAATAGTTTTTCTAATAAGGAAATCAATAGTTTTCTCTAATTAGGATATAAATATTCTTAAATATAAATGTAATGCAAACTGAATCTGTTAGCAAAATTCGTCTCCTAAAAGTAGCGAAAAAGTAGCGAAGTAGCGACTACATTTCAAAAGTAGTGTAGCTAACTACATTTGTCAAAAAGTAGTTGTAGTTGTAGTTAACTACATTTTTCGAAAAGTAGCTGTAGTTGTAGCGCGCTACAAAAAAAAAGTAGTTTTTCCCACCACTGTGTATTTCATATTTTTTTTAAGTTCCGCTAATTCAACGATCTCCATTTACTTCGTATCGATGGAAATATAAACAACCTGGATGCGCAGAAGCAGGAGATGCGCAGTTACCCAGTGTGCGTAGCGCCATCTGTTTGCAACAACAGCGTTATCCAACTTTCTAAGAGAATTGTCCCCTCCTATATATTTATTTACCTTCGTGGGTGATTCATTGCAATTTACGCATTAGCATAAACGATAATTATTTCAGTTTATGGCTGCCACTAAATCAGCTCTCCATAAATTTTTACGCATAGTTCTTCTCAGATTGGTATATTTAGCACCAGGGGCCTATTATCGCACGGGCAAATCGGGACTTTTCCCAGGGGCCTCCGGCTCGAAATGGCCCCCAATTTCAAATGTTGTTCTTTTTTTACAAAAATGTTTATGAAAAATAAAACAGATTTCATACATGGGGGGCCCCAAAATTCATCAATTCCCGGGGCCCCCTGTTGGTCATAATCAGGCCCTGTTTAATACCGCAATATATTTCCTGCTATTCGAAAATGTGACCCGTTTAAGATCTCAATCGAAAATAATGCTGGATAATTCACTGGTGAAAAAACAGCATTCAATTATTTTTCTGGCAACGTAAAGTAAAATATAGAACTATTTCATGCGTGGCGTATGTTTTGCTTGTGAGTCCATTATTCTGATTGAGTTTCGAAAGAGGTTTTAAACTTATGACATCAAAATCACGCACTTTTCACATGCGAAAACTCAGTTATTTTAAAGTAATTTTATTTATTTATTTTTTCAACTGGCAATTTTAATAATTGTTACTGTCTCCAAGACAACCAAAACGCAAGATATCATACCGAAAAATTTAAGCTGCTAATATTGAAATGAAAATAATTCTTTACTTAAAAATTCGTAAAAAATCTCCTAATTTATATTTTTCTCTGATTTTTCCTTTAAAAGAGGGCGAAATGTATGCTCCGTCATTTTACAAAACATAAAAAAGTTATGACTAATAGAATTCAAGATGCAGCAATTTTAAAAATATTTTACGAAAGTCAGCGTCAAATTTAATTTTATTTGAAAAATTCCCCAAAATCTGAAAATTATGTTACGCAGTCCGAACAAACAATTTTTAAAAGAAAATTTTCTCCTCTATCCGATGATGTAAATTTCGTTTTCTTGCGAGTGTAATTACCGGCGTTATTACGTATTAAGCGAGAAAAATCGCTAAAAATAGGACAAAACATAAAATAAAACATTTTCTAATTCGAATTTAGAAAAAATCGCTTCGAGGCGTGTTAGGATCTGTCCTAGTGAAGCCGTATGCAAAATTTGGTAGGTCTGCGACCCACCGTCTCGGCGCAATGCGATCCAGAGACGCGCGCAAAAAGATCGGTGGTCACAAACTTGCCTACAAACCTACATAGCTACATACAATGTTTACTCTCGGATTTTATTATATAAGATGGGTAAATATTCGTTCACGCATCACCTAATTACGACTAAAGCGAATGAAATGATATTACTTCGTTACTCTCTAACCTGTAATATTTTAACAATACATAAAAATTATAACTTCGCTTTCTTTACTTTGGCAACATACTACATCCATTCTGTGTTCTCCTACAATGGTGACGAAAGTTCTTGCTTTTTGGAAATGTGCATTCACTAACCCGTCAAGGGCGGGTACTTCAGCTAGTTATTCAATAAAAGGGCTAGTAATGTAAATCTTCATACAACTTAAATACCGTTTCAGCTATTTAATTGAGTGTGTGTGTGTGTGATTAAGGCAAACCTGCGCGAGGGGTATCTGCCTAAGATGAGAGATGCCTTGGCAGGGGGACTTTCTAAGGGGTTCTAAAGCGTATTCACGTTATATCTGGAGAAAACCTACCGAAACTCCAGACCGTTAGATCGACGACCGCGCGATGGGACCCGAAACCGGGACCTTCACACTTCTTTAATTCAGTGATATTAGTTTAATGTTTTATCAGTATAAATCGAATAATAAAATTAACAATTACATGCTCTCATTCTACCGCGCAAATAAAAATTTTTCAAAGCAACTATACACATTAAGGCTTTCGCAAGGTTTTAAAAACAGAATACATCAGGGATTTAAAAAATATCCGAAAAACTTCATAAACTACATTTTTCATTTATAAAAACAATAAACTATCAAAAAATATATACATTTTTATAAAAAAAATCTTTTGTAACAATTCATAGGGGGCACAGGACCTTTAACTTCGCCGAAATGATCTGCAAACATGATCACACTCGAGCTCCTGTGCTTCGAATAACACGAACAGAGGAATATTTTTTTTTTTTAGTATCTCTCTATTCTAAAAAAAAAAAAGTAAAGGCCGCTGTCGTCGCCGCTGGCGCTGTCAAAGCTCGTGGACCTATCTCCTCCTAAACTGTAGGGATTTGAGTTTCGACTAAGGTGCCCACAGATTCGAAAAATTCCGAGGAACCTGCTAAGCTGATTTAAATTTTGAAAATCGAAATATTTTAGAAGATATTTATAAAAAGCTAAAAAAATAAACCGAATGGTTGCCAGATTTGGCATATGGCCGAATGGCTCATTCCTTTGCAACAAAGCGTTTCCAAGTATCTAGAATCGCGTGAAATTTGCAAACATGAGTTTGAATTACGCCCAGTTTACGCCAAAATAAAAACTATATGAAATAAGTAACTCAAAATGTGTTACACAAAGTTGACAATTTTCAAATAGTAAGTTCGCTTAGACAACAGGAGTTTAGAATGAGCGATTATTCGTTTTTCCAAAACAGAGTAGCTAATATCTTGAAAATGAAAAATAAATAAAATGCAGATTATTTTAAAGCCGGTTCGGTCTGGATTATTTGCTACCAGTAGAAATATTTGGCGGCGTTCACTATGCCATTATAGCAGTTATAGTACACTTTGGATATTTGCTAGCGCGACGAGATGGTATAATTCGTGGTGTTAAGTACGCCAATCTGCAAACGATTATGTAAATGAAAGTATGGATAACGATTTTCCGGTAACCTTAAATGAACAGTAAATATAGGTTGTGAGCATGTGTAAATCGCCAAATAATGAAAAGTCGCCATTGGTGGCAGGCTATTCTATCTGTTCCGTAGCTTTTATTAACTTTACATGTACGCAAGTCGCCAAATAATGAAAAATCGCCATGGGTGGCAAATTCGCAAGGTGTCCAATATGTTTTACATTATTAAAAATACAGATGAGACATATGTTCTGATTTTATTACGCTTTAGCTCCTAATTAATATAACTTTTGAATCGCAACATTAAATATCATTGTGTTTCTGAGAAGTGCAAATAACTTTTCCAGCGATTATAAGCGGAGTCCGCATTCCAGGTGGAGTATAGCTCAGGACCCGTACAACACGGATTCCCGTAACAAAATATCTTCCGTGTTATGACGGGTAGGGGGTCTACTGTAGTGTGAAGTTTAAATTTTTATGTACCAATGAAGATGCAAGAACCAAGCAATGTGTAGCTTAGCTCAGTAACATTCTATCTGATCCAATCTTCGGGTTTTGTCTGTTGAAATTATGTCTTTTTTACGAATAAGCCTGATTAGGGGCCGAATGCCTCATACAAAAAGCGAGCGTGGCGAGTCTGGGGGCCTTGGCCCCTAGTTACCAAAAATACACTAATGTAGCATTATCATTTATGAAAATAAAAACTGAAGATACAAAATTAATTCTTTAATTTAAGTTTCAAAAAGCATTTTACAATAGTAATCACTAAGTACTGCGCGCACTGTAAAATTTGAAAAAAAGCAAACACAGCAACAATTCTTGACAAATGATTTTTGTAAGATACTTATCGTCAATTTAAAACCAGAATACATAGAAAAAGATTGATTAAAATTTAAAATTTTATCAAAAGTTTGAAAATTTGTCAAAAGTAGTGTAAAATACATAATATATGTCTAATTAAAACAAAACAAATATTGTAATGAGATTTTTTTTTTTTTTTTTTGGTTTTAGTGTGTACACTATAAGTAGATACACTTGGAAAATAAATTTCAGAAGGCTAGCGTTTAAAGTTTTAAAGTAATCGTGCGCGCAAGTTGAAAATTAGTCATTCTCAGAAAACCCGATTTAAAGTTTCATTTCTCCATTCTGCCAGCTGCACAATGAGCTACAAAAAACGTTATAACTCATGATCAAGTGAGAATTTTTGAATGCGGTTTTTTGTACAGGGTTCATAAATGTATGAATATTCAGAATATGTTAAAATATGAAAATCGATATTTTGTAAATTTTAAAGGTCCTGTGCCCCCCTTAAAAAATACCAATATTTTATTAAAGTTTTGTAAAAGTTCAAAAGATTTCGCTTTCATAAACAAATTATAAAACACAGTACAAACAATCATTTTTATGAAATTCCTTAAAAAGAACTCTTAAGCTTAACAATCATTCACAAACCTAGAATTCACTGCACATTTAATGAAATACTTCAAAGTAAAGAATTTTTCGTACAATGCTTCATAACTTCAGAGTATCATTCTTCATTAGCATGTAAAGAATAGCTAAGAAATGCGGGAATTTTCCGATTTCCAACCGTCATTTCATTCCTTTAAAAACTGACCAAATTTCTCACTATTTCAAGTAAAATGCAGTTTAGGTTGAATTTTTGATACATTCTTGTCTGTCTGTATTATTTTTCATGGATTATGGAAGATTAAGTATTTCTGCTTTCACAGCATTTTGTAACAATCCCACATCCAGATTAGAGCGATAGCGGCAGTATCTGCCAAGGGTGTTATTTTCTACCACAAACTCCCGAAGAGTTCATCTCTACCTCATTCGGGCGCCTATAGATGGCAGCACTAGTGATCGTTAGCGGGTTTTTTAATTTTGAAGCAAATACGAAACAGAAGACCCCAAAGCTTAGTTTTGCCGGCCCCCAGAGGAATCGTTTAGTATGGGAACTTGGAGGACATTGCATCCATGGTGTTTTTAACGTGTCCCAGTCGCCATTAGCGGTCTTCGGTTGGTCCCAGGATCAAACCCACAACCTTGCGGCTACGAGATCGACGCCTCTTAGCAGCCGGGCTACCGCGGCCCATTACACTTTACTTGTCCCGCAGTGGCACAGTCGACTGAAGGTCGGCTCCCATGAGAACACCACATGTGAAGCAGCATAGACCTTGGCCGGGACTCGGGAGGTTGAACACCTTTCTCTCTCTCTCTCTCTCTCGTGACATGTTGAAACAATAGGCCTAGGGATGCGTATCCAGTTGTACTACCACAACATTATCGGATAGTTCTCACTCACGGATAGTGAAATTCTTCTGATAAATAGCCAAGACCTCCAATTTCGCACTACCACGATTAGTGTGTAGTTTATAGGTATTTTTTAACCTGTTACGACAGCGTCTGAACTGTATGCTTCTTTACAGATAATTAAAAAAAATTCAAACTATTGGGAAAGTAAAGCAGATTCTTAACCCTTTAACGCGAAGTGTTCCCGCACTGGGAACACCAAAATCTGACGTTTTGACTGTTGCCAGTCACGAAGAATAGATTTGATTTCTATAAAAATAGTTGCGGGTGACAAAGCTCCACGAGATTCCTTTACTTTTTAGCACTCATTTCTCCGTAAAATATGGTCTTGATTATTCTTAACAGCAGTGACATCTGCTGAAAAATGGAAGAATGCGAGAACAGCTGGATATATTGCCCAATGCTGAAAAAGGGGCAGCCGTTGCCATAGCTCGACTTAACTACCAGCAAGATGGCTGTTTGCGGGCACAGCCAGCTGGCGTCAAAAAAAGGGTCTCTAGATCTGTAGCACGCGATGAACGTTTCGATCGTCCGCCATCTTGCTGGTAGTTAAGTCGAGCGATGGCAACGGCTGCCCTTTTTTCAGCATTGGGAAAGGTTTGCGCCTAAACGGGTTAAAAGAAAATTTGGGGGCCTTGGGTAAATACTCAAATTGCTCTTACGGTAATAAAGCCCTGATCACAGCTACTTCACCTTGGAAAAAGGCTTTTTATTCTTATGCATGAAAACATTCTAGATAAAAAAAATTATATAATTCAAAAAATGGTCAAAATGAATTTCGTATTCGAATTGATTCAACACACGCCAACTACCGTTCAATTTTTTTCACCATCTGGAAAGATTCTCTAAAGGAAAACAGACTTAAGCAAACAAGATTTAAGCAACGAGTTGCAAAAAATTTAGGCTGAAAAACTATTATGGTATTTAGGAGTACTTACTTAATTACTAGCTTACAGCAAGTTCCGTTATAATTCTTTTGTATGATGTATATATACTGTTTGTTGACTGGAAACCCAGGTAATATTTCTATTAATGACTATGTCATTTTATCTCTCTCTCTCACCCCCTTTATTGAAAATTGTCCGAAAATTGTATCCCAAAAAAAGCGACATAAAAATGCGACATAATTTTACATATATTTAAATACTATTAGTTCACAACATCATTAATCTATTGTTACAATATTTCGTAAGCTGTAGAATATCCATCACATGTATATTTCTATAAATAGTTTACAATCATAGAAATTTCAACATAGGGTTACCAGGCGAAATACACGAAAGATGAGAGATAAAAGGACATAGTCAATTAATATCGTTTTAATATGGCAATAATGAAACTAAAAAATTAGGGGGGTTCAAAGGGGGTGCCTCCCCGTGACGAGGCTCGAACAGTGGAGTTTTGTTTTTAATATTGTTAAATACGATCGTTAAGAGGGTGGTCGCACAACGAAGTATAAACATTTGATAGCCAATAAAAAAATTTCTAAAAAAACATTGCTTGTTTAGTTATTTATGCAATTGCATACTAATAAATACGTAAGGATATATCAACATATTTTTAAATCAAAAAGAAAATATTTAGAAATTTCGGATTGTTTCATGCTTTTTTCCCTCTCCGAGAATACTTTTCTATGTACTTCATTTTTTGCATCTAACAAAACAGTTTTTACTTTTCATGCATTCTTAATTTGCCATAATAATATATATTTGCTTTTAAATTTCTTTTTTGAAGTTTTCACTCAACCAAAAGTAACGACCAACGTCTTCTCCGAATTTCCTTTTTCGTGTGTCTCGATCACATCAATTCGCTTCTCCAACAGTAAAATCAGTCGTTTCTTCAGCATATCTTACGCAGTCGTTTTTTAAGCACGCGATGTGTACATGTACTTGCACCTCCTGTCAATTTACAGTGGAGCGATTGGTTTGGAAAATGGTTTTTGTTTACTACTGACGGAAAATTTACGCACAAGGAACCGGTCGCTTATAGAGGGTTGTGTGGTCTCTTCTACAGGATCATTCAACATCAAATAGCTACGGAAAAAAGTCGGTGCCTTAAAAATTTGGTCGTTGTAGGAGGGTCCCTTAATAGAGGTGGTCGCTCATAGAAGTTTCACTGTATTTCGAGAAGTTTAACATCCTTGATTTGTTTTTTAAAAATGATTCAAAAGATCGTTGATGCCTATCGCTTTGTAAAATGGAAAGCCTTAAACGATTGCAGCTGCAGTTCAAAAATTGGACTAAGCTGATCGTAGAGCTTAGAGGATTGATCGTGATTGACTCCACGCACGCCAACTTTCACTCAAGTGAGCTTACATGTGGAGATTTTCCCTTAAATGGATTTTTTCCGTTATCTTTTACATTCGCTTTATTTTTTTATCGGGAGAGAGTTCTTTCTGATATGAAAGCTTTCTTGGAAATATAGTTTTATAAGCAGGTACATTTAATTGAAAAGACCCCGGCTTTAACGATTTCCATGATTCAAAAAAAAAAAAAAAAAAAAAAAAGAATTTAGAATAATTCCTTAAGCGTTAACTTTGAAACCTTTAGAAAAGATAAATTGGAACCAGTTAACATTCGATTTTAATAATGATATTTTTGAATAATTTTGCTAAAATGTAAAACGATACGAAATAAAGATGTACTAGTCAAGGAAATTTTAGCATCTATGCAATAAATTTATTTTTCACTCTAAAAGTAATATAAAATTAAAAGATAAAAGTTAAATGCTCAAAAAAAATGAGCTCTATTATGCTTATGCTTAAGCTTATATTAACAAAGTTCGAAAGTGTTTACGATTTCGGTTTTTTATCTGTCACTCTAATCGTAAATAAAAATAGATTATTTCAAAATTTTTGCATGCAACTGATGTACATTTTATACCCTGTACTACTTTATTTCAAATGATGTAGGTATCATTTATGGGTCCTTTTACATGAGCATCGAACAGAACTCCTATACATTAGACTATATGAGCAGCCATTGTTTAATCCACATTCATCCAATGAAAACAAAACGAATTTAATATAACTTCCTAAGGATTGCAAAATAATTGAAAATAGTGTGAAGCATTTAAAGTTCTTTTACACGCTTAAACCAAACGAGCGAAATTTCGGAGCGAAAAGTGAACCAGTTTTCAAAAGTTAGCTGCTCCTTTAGGAGCGTTTTTCGATCACAAGACCGGAGCGGAATATAACAATGAGCGGGGAGGGGAAATTCTCGGAAAAGAGAAGAAGCGAGGAGAGGATTCTCGGAAAAGGACTACGTAAAGTGCCCTTTCGCGGAAAAACCGGTCAGTTTCCGAGGAAACAGATCGCTCCCCAGTGTATCGTTTTTTTCACTCTTTGGGTTTAAGCGTGTACATAGATACTAAAAAAAAACAAAAACAAAAAAAACAATACATCGTGGTGCATAGGCGCACCCACGGGGGGGCTATGGGGGCTCAAGCCCCCCCTAAAGGTGGAAAGTTTGAAGTGAAAAACTTTTAAAAAATGAAAATTGTCACTAATGAATTATTACTATTATTATTACTTATTATCTTCAAATTATTTCAAAAATATTTTTTACCTAAAAAGATGTCAGTTTTTAAATAAATACTTACAGAGAGTTTATGAAACACTGTTAAAGTCGGTTACAATATCACTGAAAAGATCAAATAATTTTTTATGACTCTATAATGAGATTTTGCTTGTGGGCTTGTGTTGTATGGGCAAATCAAGTGGTACAGAATATTTTGACGTTATAAGAGGGTTGTAACTATTATCGATCTCACTATAACCGAGTTCAGCAGTATTTTCAGCTCAGCCCCCCCCCCCCAAACTAAAATCCTGGGTGCGCCACTGTCGTGGTGTAAGAGAGTTTACATACATTCACGCATAACACAAAAAGTGTATGTATCATGTTCTGTTCATCAAAGGTCAATAGAAGAAAGCAGAAAGCCGTATGATTATTATGTAACCTGTAAAAAATTTATACATAAAGTTTTAAAATTAGTAGTTATGATAGCTGCTAACAGACGCAGTGGTGTACACAGATTTCTTTTAAGGGAACAGGGAGTTAAAAACGTAATTTTACTATTAAAAGCCGTAATCTGTATATTAAAAATTAAAGATGTATTAACTTAATTCGACAAGGGTGGTTGGAATTTCAAAACACCCCCTTGCGTACGCCACAGCTAACAGATGGCGCTGCACGTCAAAATCGATCGACGATCATCATGTATTAGAATTAAACTCATTCTCAGTAAGACGCCACAACAATTCACCAAAATGTCCGCCGTTCTGCAATTTGTGGTGTCGGCGAACGAATGCAAAGGCTTGTCATGACACCAAGTAATGTTACAAATCGACGATTCAAGCTCGCCCAGCGTGTTGGGATGGTTCTGGTATCTTTCTATGTGCCCTACAGAATGTAGTCACAAGGAGCCATTTCAGGAGAATATGGAGGCCAATCCATTATGGAAGCCTACGATTACAACACCGTTCAAGCTCGTCCAGCGTGTTGGGATGGTTCTGGTAAACGGTATCTTTCAATGTGCCCTACAGAAAGTAGTCACAGGGAGTCATATAAGGATAATATGGAGGCATATCCATTATGGAAGCCTACGATTACAACACCATTCAAGATCGTCCAACGTGTTGGGGTGGTTCTCATAAGCAGTATCTTTGAGTGCCCTACAGAGAGTAGTTACAAGGAGTCAGATAAGGAGAATATTGAAGCCAATCCATTATCGAGGCCAACGATTGCAGCGCCATCTGTTAGCTGTTTTTGTAACTACTACTTCTAAACTTCTGCATGCAATTTTTACAGCTTACGTAAGAAAACTACCGTTTGCTGAATCCTTCTATTGATGTGAGCATTTGAGATATTTAACTTTGAAGTCCTTTTCTGGATACCCTGTGTAAAACACATTAACAAAGCAGCTAATTCCATGTGTATAATTCCAATAAAACGTTCTTCCAGTAATTCGCAGCAAGAAAAACGCAGTCTTTAAATTTCATTTTTCTACAAACAATAAATGATGATTCGGAACACACGTTTATTAAATGGTCGAACGTTACACGCTAACATCAGGCTAATGATTCTTTAGTTTTGCTGCTATTCCATTAACGTAGAGGAAATCGATGAAAGTTAATGATAACGATCAGTTTTCTGACAAGTTAGATGCACTAATTTATTCACAGATCTCATATGGAAGAACACTCTTTAATTATTTTTTCATTCGGCCTGTTTTAAAGATTGGTTGAGAGTTTACAAAGAAAAACATCCTCGCTATTCTTTTTAATGCTAGTTGTTAATGATGCGACGATGTGATTGATTAATCAAATTATACTTTTTAGAAATTATCAACTACTGGTGTTAGCGTAGATATAAATTTTTGCGGGTAGCGAAAAGAGATATCATTCCTCTACGAATAAGCTTTATAAAAATATATTACTTGAAGCATTATTTTTAAACTAGAAGTCAAAGCCTGTTGTGGAAATAATTACAATGGGCGCTAGGAAAAATATTTGACGAAAACACATCTACACTCAATTTTTTTTCTTCCTCGTCCATCTAAAGTAAATAACTTCATATTTTCACCCCAAATCGAATTTCATGCTCTTCTGGAAACATGCGTAAACTTTTCTCATTTGAACTATTTCGTTTTGCTTACACAACCCCTCTTATATCAATATATCAAGCAGACAATCATTTCAATTAAAAAAAAAAAAACTATGTTATCTGGAAAAACTGTTTAAAATGAATTGGAATCGTAACTTTTTCTTCAAAGCGTGATGACTGGGACTTCGAATATGACGTCATTGTCACTAGCAGAGCCTAATTTTATCACGCAAATGATTAACATTTTTTTTACTCTCGAAAATAAAATGGAGCTAAAAATAGCAAAAAATCACTTAAAAATGAGGGAACGGGTGGATTTTCATTTAAAGGAGAGCAGATTGTTTATACATAATTATGAAAAATTTTATACATAATTATGAAAAATTCAAGCGGATTGAACAAACGGTGTCGATGTTATTACGCTTTTTGTGGTTTTTAATCTTTTTGAACTTTTTAATCTTCTTGGACACCTGGAGTAATGGCGATAAAAATTTTATCTTGGAGCAGGCTGCCCGGAATTGTTAGAGAGTCATCGAGTCTGCGTAACTATATAGTACGGAGTGGTTCTTGATGTACATAAATGTAAAGATGAAAGATCGATTCCATTTGGTTTGGGGAATACAACCGATTATCTACACGAGAGATCTAGGCGAAGGGGGGGGGAGTCACCCCCTGACGTGAGATTTTCAAAGGGGTATTTACGCGAAGTTCCGGAGGAAAGCACGGAAAACTTCGAACGGCTAGGTCGACAGACACGACCTGGGTTGAACCAGGCACCCAGTACCAGAGGTGAAGAAGAAAGATTAATTTGTCGTTGAAGAGACATGTAGTTCTTTAGACAATCTGACCAGAATTTTTTTTTTAATTTACAGTATAGCCTTGATTTAACCCTTTAACGAGCAGTGTTCCCGCTCTGGGAGCACCAAACTCTGACGTTTTGACTGTTGCCAGTCGCGAAGAATAGATTTGATTTCTATAAAAATAGTTGCGGGTGACATAGCTCCCCGCCTACCCCGATCTTCAGTTTGCGCTTCTTACTGTTAGCGTGAAATTTGGTATTGCGGGCGAAGTGTCCACACTAGCTCGCGCATAAGTTTCTCGTGAAAAACTCGCGCAATATCCCATTCGTGTAAGATAGATCGCATTTTAGCGCGATTCCACTTGTTTTTTGTCTTATTTTCTTTTACAAAGTATATTCCTCCTATCAATACTTAGATCGAAAAAATCATACCTGTCATGGTAACAACTGACGGGTATTATAATACTTGGCATGTCTTTCGTGAAAACGTAACTTCGTCTAATATAATTTCTCATGAAAATTAGAAAACCAATTTTAAAAAAAAATTGTTATACATTCACTGTTCTTTGTAACGTAAGGCTTCACACACAAGCATATTTATTATTTATGTATTGGCATTTGCCATTCTAAAATTAACTGAGGAATAAGAATACATTGTAGACAGACGCACAGAAGTTTCAAAAATGTCTGTTAACTGCTGAAACCAAATTGACAGTTACCTAAGTGATACATTTCTTTTCGATGTAATGAAAGACAGGGGCATAGCCAGGGGGTGGACATCGGGATATATCCCCTCCCCCTTCCGGATTAGTTAGCATAAACCGGGAGATTCATGAAAAATTCCCGTTTATTTATTCACAATTTATTTCATATCCCGTCCCCCCCCCCCCCGAATATCTTTCTTGGCATCGCTTCTTATTGAAGATATAGTTTGATTTCTGTTGCTTTTTACCCTCCGCTAAAGAGGGTAATAGTTTTCGGCAGACGAAAAAAGTCGTGGATGATAATTGATAGTAAATAAAATCTTACAGATCTCACGGAAATTTGAAACACACCAAGATCCGACACATGATTGGAATAATGGATACTTGAAAAATTTCAAAGTAACGTCAGATGAAACAAAAGGGGAAACTGTAAGATTTTGTCAGAGCGTCTGCGACTGGCTGTCAAGTTCCCGAGGTTCCGATTTCATTTTTCAGAACTTGGATTTGTTTCCAGAGTCGCGTTCAAACTTTTGTCCCTCCTCGGAGCAAGTGGTGGTGTTCTGTCGTGGCATTTCTAAAATTTTCATTTTTGCGGGATCAGTGTGAAATAGCTCGTAGGCTTGGTATTTCACGCTCTACTTTCAGTATTACATCGTTAAATATCAGAAGAAAATACCCGGGACTGTTGTTCAAGGCCGCGCTGGCCGTCCTCGCCAGTTGTCTAATCCGGAAGAAAGTCATCGTGAAACTAACCGTCTATTTATGCAAAGAAAAAGGGAAGATCCAGATTTTTGTGCTCAAGAAGCGGAATCCAAATCCAGAAGACAAGACAGAAAACGTTTACGACTCTGTCTAGATATACCATCGAAAAGACCAAGAACAGATACTGATCTAAATGTAAGGTGTGAAGAACTAGAATTTCGTAAATTAGCTGAGAAATTTTTCGAAGCTGTTGCTGATGGTCCAATCCACCAATGCTATTGTTGTGATCGACTGTGGTTCAAAAAGTCAATAAGAACCCATTCCAAAACAACTTTACTGTCCAAAGGAGCGACAACGGACTTTATAAAACTAGTCTTTTACAAAGATATCGATGATATTGGCAAATTTTGCAAAACATGTTACGATTGTTTGATTAAATTGACAATACCAGAATTAGCTATAAGCAATGGCTTCGAATTCCCCGAAATACCGGATTGTTTAAAATACTTGACACCACTGGAAGAACGGTTGGTTTCTCCCCGTTTGATTTACATGCAAATACATCCTGTACATGGCTGCCAATACAAATTAAAAGGTTCTGTCAAAGAACCTCTTTAGCGGAGGGGAAACTAATTTCAGCTGAAGGCTGAATATTATAATTAAATTTAGAGGTAGTCAAAATCGGTTTTTTTCTTTCTTTTTCAACTCTACCCTAGAATCTCCAGTTTTATTCACATTAACAGTATATCATATCATTTTATTTAATTAAGTTATTTTTATTCATTTTATTTTTATTTTATTTATTTATTTTGTTCACTGCATATATTTTCTATTCATTAATCTGAATAAATAATTACACAAATTAAAAAAAATTTAGTAGTTAGTCAAATTACTGTATTCAAAATACTAATTAAATAGAACACTGAAATTTTAAAATTTCTTAAAAGTAATTAAAATTAAAGTTCGAAAACCAAGAATACGTATGCAAAAAATATTTCTCAATGTTGTTTGCAAAGGGGAAAACATTACCATATAATAAAAAAGATAGAGATGCATCTAGACTGCTTTATTTATTTAGTTGCTTTTTTTTTTTTTCATTTTAAATGACAATCTTAAATGCTAGAAACAAATATTTTCTAACTGCATTCGCCTTATTTCTTGCTGTGTTAGTTAAATTAAGTAAATAGAATTTCCTTCCTCTAAAATTCGCATAATATTTGTTCTTCTATCGTGTTATTAATATTTCGTGAATTGCATTTTAACTAATACTACTAATGAATATTTTTTTATTCCGTTTCTTGCTTGAATAGTACAAAGAAAATATTTTTCGTTAAAAAAATTGTCATATGTATAAAGAATATTTTAATCTTATATTAAAAGAACAGTTATGTTAGTGTCTTATTTAAATGAAAAGAAAGAATAATGCATTTCAGATGCCGAATACTTCAATTCGTCAATTATTTAGTTTAGTTAACAGACTTTAAAAAGAAGTCTCATTAATTCGATTTCCTTTTTCTTTTTTCTTTCTTTTTTTGTATGCTAGGATTAGGGGGTTGCCTTGGTCGGGGGACTTTCTAAGGAGTTCTGATGTTTATTCACGTGACATCTGGAGAAAACCCACCAAAACTCCAGGCAGTTAGGTCGACAGCCTTGCAATGGGACCCGAACCCTGGACATTCACACTTCAGCCGTCTACCATTTTGAGTACTTTATCCACTCGTACATGGTAGAACAATTCTGAAGACGTGTTTTATGGAACAAGAAAGACAAACACGGCACACTCATGGATTAGGATGCACATTCCAAACAGTATTCATAAAGATGAAGTATAGTTAGAATATGGTTCGAAGATTGTAAAACAGTTTTAGTAGGCGATTTTAATGTGCTCAAGATAACAAGTGCTATTAAAAGTGCTCAAGATAACAAGTGTAAGAAAATTACGACGCACTTAATGAGTAATGATACACTCTTCCACTTAATGGGATAAGAAAGAAAAATAGAGAAAACGCATTGATTATGATACGTCTTTAATGTATTACTCTTTACTGACGCATAGATTATGATACACTTTTAATATATTACATTTTAGTTCGTATTTACAGTATGAAAGTGTTTCACATTTTTCTTTTTCAATTTTTTTTCCAGAAATCTCCTTATTTTCAAAGCACAATATTTTCGATTTCACATTGCTGTATTAATCTGATTCATCTTGGTACACTCTATTTCAGTACAGCTCTTTGCAAAAAAATTCTAAATGACCCATGCACATAAATAGTATGTAAAAGTTACTTTTGTATGCAGTTATTGCATAGATATACCTATACCTACCTGTATGTACGCGTGTGAGTTTGTAGCTTAAAAAAACATTAAGAAGCTTTTCAATTATGAAAGAGAAGAAATCATGAATATTCATTAAATTAATAGAGTAATTAAAATTTTTCCCCATACAAATAAAGTGCTTTAAAATGTAAAAGCTATCCCTTCATTAAAAATCATCGACTTATATTCATGCAGTTTTTATACTAGTGTAATTTTTTAGGGTAAAAAGAAAAATATATCAAGTTCTGATACAAAATTTATAAAAGCGTCTAGACTATTTTTTAGGTATTTTTCACTCCGAGCTAAAGCTTTTTTTTTTTAAACTGTTAAATTGAAATTATGCATCAGCAAGAAATACTTTGTAGTCGCATTAGCTATTTAATTAATTCTTTTTTTCAATTAACTATTCCATTTTGAATTTATTAAGAAAAAAGCATCAATAAATTTTCCATTCTACAGCTTTCGAAATTGTACGTATTTTAAATGTTGGAAACATTTTATGTAACATATTTTCGCCGAGGAAAAAAAAAACTATATAATAAAAGTCCTGTTTTTAACAATTCCGGGAACGACTCATCGCTCCTGGTGCATTTGCCGCCCGCCATGTTGAAATTTTGACATGTTGAAAAAAAGACATTTTTAACTAAAAGCAAAACTTTTTATACAGTTTGAAAGGTCTCTAAAAGATTAACTTTTTTTTAACTCACAGCTACTTTCAACTCTAAATATATAGCGAGATATCACGCTTTAAAAAGTAAACAGAGAAGCGAAGACAACTCATTCCTTGATTCTTAAAAAAATAAATAAATAAAAAATTACGGAACATAATCTCTCGCATATATCGATTAGATGACGTCATATACTGGCGAAAATACTCCTTTTGCGTGACAAGCAATGCAAGTACTATTTTATTTAATATTTAAATTCTATTTAAATAATAGATTTTGGTAAATTTATTGTGTAAAATTTTGTTTGCACAACACTTAAAACACCTATTTGTAGGAACTCATTTTTAGAAATTGGCAACACTCTTTGAGATGAGAAAAACGTTTTTGTTGTTTTTGGAAGTCACTTTTTTTTTATCCATTGCTCTCACCCGAGTGTTATTATATGTTAACGGCGTCACATTTGTGAAATCCTGTGACACCGTTTGTTTAATTTTGAATTCATTTAAACGGATGCAATTTGATTTCAACGTTGTTAGGATCGTAAGTTTTATTTCGATTGTTTTGGGACATTTTTTTATATTTTTGTCATGAATCCATAAGCGTTTGTTTAATTTTGACGAGCTTAATTGAGTGTTCTAGATTGTTTATGGTGACATATGTTTTTGTCATAAACGTTTGTTTAAATTTGAATTCGTTTAACCGTGTGGATTTCTATTTCAAAGTTGTTGAATCATAGCTTTTATTTAGGTTAATTCGGTTTCGCTTATTTTGGTTTTGTCGTAAATCTATAATTACCAGCCGGCAAGCCGTCCAGCATCGATGGCCCGTGAAAATTCGCTTTTAAAAATTGCCGACCAGAGTGCAATAAGTGCCTCTGTTAACTGTGTCTGTCTGTCTAACGACTATGTCTATGATTTTATTTTTAAAAAATGGAGTCGTGTTTCAACAACTCAACTCTAAACTTTAGAATTTCTTTCTGTTGAATCCAATATCTTCAGAAAACAGAAAGAAATTCTAGAGTTCAGAGTAGAGTTGTTGAAACACGACTCCATTTTCAAAAAATAAAATCACAAACATAGTTGCTAGACTGACACAGTTAACATCCCCCACCTCATTCAGCTGGTCGCCGAAGGCGAGCGGCCTGTAGGTTGCACATTTTTTTTTTCGAAGCGGCCCGTTGGCGGACCAGGTGGTCGCCCAAGGCGGGTAGTCCGCAGGTTGCACTTTTTGGTCGCGAAGAGGCCATCGGCGGACCAGCTGGTCGCTGGATGCGGTCGCTCATCGAAAAGTGTAAAAGCGTACGTTGCATAGGACTGTACGTGAAGCGGTCTGACCATTTGCTGAAGGCGAACGACTCGCAGATAGCAAATTTCGGTTGCGAAGAGGCCCGTGTACCGTAGTATGCACAAGCCAGTCGCGAAGCAGCCAGTGAGCTCAAGGTTGCGCATTTTGACGGCCAAAACTGGTCGCCGAAGGCGCCTAGTATATGTATATTTAGTTAAGTCGGATGCATGCATGTTTCATTTATTCGATAGCAGTTTCTTTCGAGCATTTGCAGTACAATCTTGATAGTCGGACATCAGTGGCGGAGCCAGAAATTTTTCATGGGTGGTGGTGGTGGTGGGGGGGGGGTTACCAACTACTGTCTTTTCATGGGGTTTCCCATTTTTGGTTTATTTCAATTCGGAATTTCAGAAAGTATTCTACTTATTGCAAGTTCAAATGTAAAGCGTTTTAAATACAAAACAGCGTAGCTAAACTTCCGCTTGCCCCAATTTTGATGAAATCGAATCAGACCTGACGCATGCATAAATGGGAGGAAGGGTCTGCGAAACGGAAACAGACTGTGCATGTAATGATGTTAATAATATGACTGACATTAAATTAGAAAATATTGATAAGGTGGTTACAGTAACAGAATGACCGAAGGTATATCGAGCCGAAATAAACCTATATATCTATATAATTTTTTTTTCGTTCTGTTCCGGCTTTCCTTCCGACCAAAAGAGCGGTCTTTTACGGTTATGTCACTGAAAATGGTAGATGGCCGAAGTGTGAAGGTCCCGTTTTCGGGTCCTATCGCGCGGCTGTCGATCTACCGGTCCGGAGTTTTGGTAGGTTTTCTCCAGATGTAACGTGAATACGCATTAGAAAACCCTTAGAAAGTCCTCCTACGAAGGCATCCCCCATCCTTGGCAGATCGCTCTAGCGTTGCGTTGCCATAATCACACAAACATTTACCACCAAAACATCGGTTTTTGGTTCAATTCAGGTTCGAAGCCATGTTTGTAACCCTCTTATGTCCATGGTAGCAAATATATGCTACCGTCCTTTAAACGCTACTTTTTTCACAGGAAAAATGTTTCGAAATGTAATTTTTGAAATCATAAAACCATTAACTGTACCTTTAATTAATGATAGTAGTAGTTTGGGTCTACAGATGCCAGCATCAATGGATGAAAACAATTAAAATATTTTAGGAGCAACGTGTTTGTACCACTTGCAACATGTTCAGCTATCAAGTCTTTCTACTATTTTAATAATATTTAATCCGAAGAAAAATTAATGATTGCTGAAAATAAATGCTTTTTCACTAGTACTAAAAAGTTTTTTTTTAAATGTTTCATTACATTGGTTAGACGAGTTTTAAAATCAAAGTGAAAAAAAAATTGAATTTGAATAAAACAAAAAGTACAGTTCGCTTTTGTTACTGCTTGTAAAGTGTGTCATAATCCAAGAGTGTGTACATTATTATTATTTGTCTTTCTTGTTAACCCTTTGAGGCGCAACCCGTTCCCAATGATGAAAAAATAGCAGCCGTTGCCATCGCTCGACGTAACTACCAGCAAGATGGCGGACGATCGAAACGTTCATCACGCGCCACAGATCTAGAGACCTTTTTTTGACGACAGCTCGCTGTGCCGCACAGCCAGCTGCGTCAAAAATGGGTCTCTAGATGTGTCGCACGCGATGATCGTTTCGATCGTCCGCCATCTTGCTTGGCACAGCCAGCTGTCGTCAAAAAAGGGTCTCTAGATCTGTGGCACGCGATGAACGTTTCGATCGTCCGCCATCTTGCTTGTAGTTAAGTCGAGCGATGGCAATGGCTGCCCTTTTTCCAGCATTGGGCAATCTGTCTAGCTGTTCTCGCATTCTTCCATTTTTCAGCAGACGTCAGTGCTGTTAAACATAATCGTGACCATTTTTTTACGGGGAAATGGCGTGCTAAAAAGTAAAGGATTCTCGTAGAGCTATGTCACCCGCAACTATTTTTATAGAAATCAAATCTATTCTTGACTGGCGACAATTAAAACGTCAGAGTTTGGTGTTCCCAGAGCGGGAACACTGCGCGTTAAAGGGTTAAATAGAACAATTTATCGGAATTGAAATCCATATTAAAATCACCTACTAAAACTGTTTTATAATCTTCACCAGCGCTAAAATAAAACAGAGTACTTTAATGAAATCTTGAACTTAGTAAAATGAATACGCGAGGGCTTTTGTTACAGAATACGTTAAAGGAATTTTTGAAGTAAGGTTGGCATTTCACGTTCTTTTCTCTCTTTTCCTTAGACTCAAAACTGAATCAGATTTTTTTTCAAATCCTAACGGCTATTCAGGAAAAGATAACAAACAACACGTTGCGGACCATTTGTTCCGAAATACAGAACCGACACGACACGAGCACAGGACATCCCGACACGGCACATAAATTTATCGTGTCGTAAATATAAATGCAAGCGTCCATTGTGCGGCCGGGGAACTATAAAAAAAAAAAGGATTCCCCCACTTTTTAAAGAGAAGAAAAAAAAAGAGGGGGGGGGAGTATTGTCTTTGTTTGCATCCAGAAGAATTTTCATTAATCTTTCCCAGGCGTTCATTTTTCGTTCTTTGTGGTGTGGTAAAATATTGTTAGTGCACCTCGAGCAGTTTAAATTCTTTTTTTTTTTTCTTTCTCCGATGAACTACTATTTGGTGTGCTCACTTTTCCCGAAATAAAAAGTGCAAGCATATACAGGGTGTCCAGCAAACAACACTCTGATTTCGAAGTTAAAAATCTCAAAAGCATAGATTAATAGAATTGCTCAGCAAACCGTATGTTTATAATGTAATCTGTAAAAATTTTACAGAATATAGAGAAGAAAATTTTGCTAGAGTGCCCCGGGTACTTTAACTTCTTTTTTTTTTCTTTCTCCGATAAACTACTTGCTCATGTGCTCACTTTTCATTGCGAGCATATACAGGGTGTCCAACAAATAACACCCTGATTTCGAAGTTAAAAATCTCAAAAGCATAGATTAATAAAATTGCGCAGCAAACCGTATGTTTATAATGTAATCTGTAAAAATTTTACAGAATATAGAGAAGAAAATATTGCTAGAGTGCTCGGGGTGCTTCTTTTTTTTCTTCTTTCTCCGATAATTTAGTTGCTGACGTGCTCACTTTTCATTGCGAGCATATACAGGGTGTCCAACAAATAACAGTCTGATTTCGAAGTTAAAAATCTCAAAAGCATAGATTAATAAAATTGCGCAGCAAACCGTATGTTTATAATGTAATCTGTAAAATTTTTACAGAATATAGAGAAGAAAATTTTGCTAGAGTGCCCCGGGTACTTTAACTTCTTTTTTTTTTTCTTTCTCCGATAAACTACTTGCTCATGTGCTCACTTTTCATTGCGAGCATATACAGGGTGTCCAACAAATAACAGCCTGATTTCGAAGTTAAAAATCTCAAAAGCATAGATTAATAAAATTGCGCAGCAAACCGTATGTTTATAATGTAATCTGTAAAAATTTTACAGAATATAGAGAAGAAAATATTGCTAGAGTGCTCGGGGTGCTTCTTTTTTTTTTCTTTCTCCGATAATTTAGTTGCTGACGTGCTCACTTTTCATTGCGAGCATATACAGGGTGTCCAACAAATAACAGTCTGATTTCGAAGTTAAAAATCTCAAAAGCATAGATTAATAAAATTGCGCAGCAAACCGTATGTTTATAATGTAATCTGTAAAATTTTTACAGAATATAGAGAAGAAAATATTGCTAGAGTGCCCCGGGTACTTTAACGTCTTTTTTTTTTTCTTTCTCCGATAATTTAGTTGCTGATGTGCTCACTTTTCATTGCGAGCATATACAGGGTGTCCAACAAATAACACCCTGATTTCGAAGTTAAAAATCTCAAAAGCATAGATTAATAGAATTGCGCAGCAAACCGTATGTTTATAATGTAATCTGTAAAAATTTTGAACTTCCAGAATATACAGAAGAAAATAATGCTAGAGTGTCCCGGGTACTTTAAATTCTTTTTTTTTTCTTTCTCCGATAAACTATTTGCTGATGTGCTCACTTTTCATTGCGAGCATATACAGGGTGCCCAACTAATAACACCCTGATTTCGAAGCTAAAAATCTCAAAAGCATAGATTAATCGAATTGTGCAGCAAACGGTATGTTTATATTGTAAGGCAGTGATATTTTTATACAGAAGTTTCGAAGTAGTAGATACAAAAATCGCTAACAGATGGCGTTGTAATCGCAGGCCTCTATATTATCCACATCCGTGTCCTTGTGACTGATTTCTTGAAAGATACTGTCTACCGGAGGGGTTCCCAACCTGGATTTGGAATTACAACGCCTGCTGTTAGCGATTTTTGTAACTACTACTTCGAAACTTCTGTATAAAATCTTTACAGCCCTACAATTTTACTACTTATGTTTCAAACCACATGAAAATATCCCGATTAGAAAGCGAGTAATTGCAAAAGAAAATGTGGATGCAAAGGAGTTTAAAGAAGGATTTAAATCTGAACCCATTTTCTTCAAAACTGCATTTTTGCAATTTGCGCGCATGATTGTTTAAAAAAAAATTATGCAGATATTATCTTGAAACTCGCTGGGTAAGTACTCGGTATTAATATCTATAACCTACACCTGTTTTTTCATGTTTTTGTAACTATTTATTATTTTGAAAAACATTTTTATGTTATGAAAAGTAGATATTTCTCATTTTCCTTTTTTTTTTTTGAATCCTGAGGGGAAAAAAATTGTAAATTAAAAATATTACTTTGGTGTAGGTTATTACCTACTGTGCTATGCTTCTAAAAATGCTAATATTTTAACTGCATATTAATACTTCGTTCTCCTGTAAGTTTGCGCGCAGTAGCTCAGTATCAAATCTTGTTATAGAAAAAAACTATAAATATTTATAATGTCATAAATAAATTTCCTACTTTCTGATAAATATGGTAGTGCATATATACATTTATCAATACTAAAAGAATTCCATGCAAAATTTTTATGCAGACTGATCGATAAATAAAGATGTAACAGAGCTATGAAAATAGGTCAAAATACAGCTCTTTTCAGTTACTCAAAGGTTGTTAACTCCCATAAAGAATAACGTCAAATGTCTTAGGTTTGGATAGAATCCACAGGGGGGAAAAATCATGTTGAAGAGGGGCTGGGGGAAGGGTTGTCCTCGGTCTACGCAAGTTTAAAAACCCCTGCATTAGGTGATCGTTATTAAATATGGCCAAGTTCACTACAGCTGTGATACAAATCCGAACTGAGTTGAAAATTTTCAGTCAGAGCATAGCTCGTTAAAAATCAGTCGATTTTTAACAGAAAGCACTTAGCTAGAACTGACGATTTCTAAATCTACTTTACGAACGAAATTTAGGACTTTTTACATGGCTCTAACGTTTCATCCGGGGAAAGCTGCTCCCAAAACCAGACCGTTAGATCGATAGCCGCACTTAAATGTGAAGATCCGAAACCTGGACCTTCACATTCAAGCCACTTACCATGTTTCAGCCACTCGGTCTTTATAGTGGGGACTTTACTTGCATCAGATTTGTCAATGAAAAAGATGTTTGATTTTATGAAAATGAACTTTAATGCAAATATATGTAAATCTCTGCTTCAAACATTCTTATTTTAATGTCAATTTTAATTAAAATCAGTTCAATATTTTATTTTCATAGTAAAAGAAAAACAATGAATAATAATAAAAAACGAATAATTTTTTCAAAAGTAATAACTATTTTTTATTGTTGAATTTATCTCCAGAAATATTACTAATTATCTGCATATTTAATTATGTTTAAGTATCTGCCTTTAACAGTTTTTTAATTTGTTATTTGCGAAAACAATAAAAAAAAACTATTCGATAAGTACTTTTTTAGCGTCGCTACAAAATTGCGAATATTCAAAGCTAAAATCAACTTCTAATTACCAAATGAGGAACAATATTAGCTAAAAAACAATAATTTTGCAGAGAAAAGCTTCATAATCAATGCAATTTGCCTTTTATTTTCTCACAATTTCCATTCTTTAATTCAAGCATTTTACTTTAATCTTCGTATCTATTAACAAAGTCTGCGTTAAGTCCTTTGAGTTGTTTTTAGTACCAGCAAAAAACATCTCGATTTTTTTTAAGCTGTCGAGGCATTAAAAATAAAGAGCTATTCGGCATTCTGTAATTAGGTTAGTTTCTTTCTCCTTTTATAATTCATAAAGTCATTAGTCATATAAATGATACCAATTAAAAAAAAACGTATATCATTAGAATATGAATTGATATTGATTAGAGTAAAAAGCAAAGGAAAAAAAAGTTTTACTAAAATTTAATTGTTCTCGAGTTTCTTTTAAATCGTTATGATTTGCTACTATTTTTTAGTAATTCTTTTGCAATGCTTATTATTATGTTCATTGTCATAATTGCTTATTGATTATTCACTTTACAGTTGCAGCAAATACGCTGAATGTATAAAGTAAAAATTTGAATTAAAGTTTATTATATACATTTATACTGCATGATATGGATGATTTTCACTAATGGATGATTGTCACAAAATGGGACAAAACTAGTACCTGCAATTTTTTGAGAGTTTTTATTTTTGTTATCAATATTTTTAAGCTTTTCATAAAGCCAAAGAAGTAATTTTATATAAAAAACATAATTTATAGGGTATTCATGATTTTATTTTCCAGTTTTAGCACCGTAAAAAATGCTTTTGCAATTCTGGTTATCATGTCGGTCATTTTTGTCACACCAGGGCTACAGTAAATAACAAAGTGAAGAATGCCAAAAACAAAATTGAATTTTTCATTTAGACATCATGCATAATATTTTGGCTCAAAATAAGTAAAAAGAAAAATTTTGCTGTAGTAAAAATAAAATTTAAGTTACTTGAAGCTTTTAAAATTAACATAAATTACAATTTTTTTATTCCTTTTCTTTTTTTTAAATTATAATTTTTAATTTTTATATAAATTTTTTACTATTGTTTTACTCCACTAATTTCCGATAGTTATACATAGTCGTACATTGAATTATGTGCATACTGAAAAAAATAATTTTTCTTTTACATCGTGTTACATAAGTATAAATAATGCATGGATTTTTCACTCAAAAGTGTGACAGAAATGATGCAAAATCATCAACCTTATTTTGTACCTTTTGTGAATATCCTCCTCATTGGCAGATCCAGAGGGACGTGCCCCCCTCCCCCCATCTCTGGACGAACTAAAATTACGAACGAAATTTACAGGATAGAAGACTGACTTATTATTTCGTAAATTCTCATGAATTTAAAAGAAAATACAAAAAATGTGACTCCTCCAGAAATTTTCTTTTCTTTTTTTCTTCTTTCTTTCTTCTTTCTTTTTTCTTTTTCTTTTCTTTTAATTTATTTATTTATTTATTTATTTATTTTGGAGGGGAGGGGGATCCGCCTCTGATCAACTTTATAATCTACTTACAAAGTATTCCCTATGAAATTTAATTTACAAAAGTACATAACTGTCACTTCAATTTTTTCTTACAATTAACCCCCTCCTCACACGAAAAAAAAGGGGGGGCAGGGATAGTATTATCAGATTAGCAAGTATTACTTACACATTTATGCACTTCATAGTGAATGAAGTAAAAAAATTTATGAAGTAAAAAAATAAATTCTCCATTGAAAAAATTACACTTAAATGAAAGACTTCCCGAGTGTATCTGCAGTCTCAGCGATATATACATATCTGGTAAATAATGTTTGGCCAATTTCAGGCGTTAAAGATAAATTTTGCTTTCTTAATGCTTTTGCTTACCGGATAAAAAAGGTAGTTAACAGCATTTGAGAATGTTTACTCAAACAGTAATTGCAAATTAATTGCTGACTTAGAATTAAACAAACGTAATCCAGCGATGGTGTTGTTGGTTTTGATGATAGTTTGTTAATGCTTATCCAAAAGTTTCTCAGAGCTATTAATTAATTTAATCTTTTGAAGAATTTGTATGAAGAACATAGTATTGCAGTTTTGCTCAAACTGCGGGTTTATAGACATTGAATTAGGGATAGCAAGTAAATAACGAGTTGGGTATCTTCTGACCTTATTAAAGATTGCCACATCACAAGGCAAAAATTCAGCAAATTTGCGAAAGCTTTCCATTTGAATGTATTTCCAAACATCGACTGTACGTGTCCGTACTCCTGCAAGCGTAGCTGGTGTTGTATGATGTGATTTCCTAATTTTCTCTCTAAAACATCCCAAACTTGTTCGATAGGATTTAAGAATCCAATTCATATTAGAGAAATGTTTGGGAAATGAACTGGAGATTGTCCCCGAAAATTGTGGACATTTGGTCACCTTACCTATTCATAGAATACCTACTATTTGTCCACGATCGAAAGCGTCTAAATCATATAACTTTTACTGTTTGACTACCAATTAGATAAAGACGTAAACATCCGGTTTAGAGGCGGAAAGACGCACGCCCATTAGTTGTTGGGGGTGCCCGTTAGATGTGCGCTTGCCAAACGATTTATTCTTAGACGCTCCAGCGATTTTATTCTTTTGGAATACTATATTTACAAATACAACCACAAATTTCAGATGGATAGTATCAAATCACTTGAACTAAGAATAAGAGTTCAATCAAGAAGACGAAAGACGGGCATTCACTCCGCTCGCTTTCTTCCCACCTCGATCGGCTCATTTGGATTCTTTCCTGGCAGCTTGCCAATTTTCCACGCTAAACGCAGACAGACAGTACCTATACTGGCAGTTGAAACAAGCTATATACAGTTACCAGTTCTTCGTCAGACTTTTTTTTGAGAGAGGCTCAGCACTGCACAGTTTGCATATACATCGGCTATTCCTAATTCAGTATCTCGTCAGCGTATACAGGAGGATTCGATCCTCTTGGAAAACATCGTAAGGGGTTACAAAATCGCTCAACTATCCATGGGCATGGGTATTATTTGTGATGCCCTTGTTAGTTTGTTTACCAGAAGCAGGCATTACCAAATGTTCCGTTCACACCTACATGTGCTGTGTCCTCATGTGTAGAGCTAAGCGCGTGTCGTTCATATTAATTCCAGAAAATTCCCACCACAATTTGGATGCTCATCAGAAGGTGGGGGACTTCTGAATGTTGGCACTAACATCACAAATACACATGGGACATCATGTACAGATCATTCATGGCGCACCAACAAGGACATTACAAATGCCCATGGTCATGGGTATTTGTGATGTTAGTTTGCTTACCAGGAGCTGGCATCACCAAACTTGTCAATTACAACCTACATGTGTCCAATGTGTAGAGCTAAACCGGTCGTTCAGAATCCTTCCAGAAGTTTTCCACCAAAGTTTGGAATCTTCATCAGAAGTTTGGGGGGACTTTTCTGAATGGTGGCACTAATCGTAAATTGCTAGCAGCCCAAGGGGCTTTCGGAACTACAGATTTAACGTGTACGTACACCGCATGTTCACCGTGGTCTTCACAAGTATTTGGGAACAGAACTCGCAACTTTCCTATTATCTGTCCAACTTCTTAACGTTCTTCTTCGTTAAGAAGTTCCAACGTTCTTC
The DNA here is from genome assembly GCA_038373885.1 of Cheiracanthium punctorium. Classification (NCBI taxonomy): domain Eukaryota; kingdom Metazoa; phylum Arthropoda; class Arachnida; order Araneae; family Cheiracanthiidae; genus Cheiracanthium; species Cheiracanthium punctorium. The sequence goes on along the minus strand of JAWZYV010012979.1, from coordinate 23,417 downwards.
ATGTCCATCGGGTGGGGGAAGGGGTCTTCGCAAATGGCTGTCACGTTCGTCAGCAGTTCAATCTAGGCTTGACGTGTTAATGCCACTCAATTAAAAATAAATAAATAAATAAATAAGATTTCTTTAATTCAAAACTGCACTTCTCCTTATAAGCTTAGTGCCCGGGGCACTCCTACAAAAACATTCATTCAGTCAGCCAATCCTTAAATTCAATATTATCAGTAAGATGAACGAAATACCAATCAACTCCTCAATGCTATAAGAAAACAGATTTCCCTTTTATGATCAAATGAAAGCCTATACGTATTTTAATTACTCTGAGATATTTGCACTCTCAGCGACATGTCTAGTAATTAATGTTTCGCCATTTTCAGATGTAAAAGGTAATTCTTTTTTTCTTTTTACACGCTTTTGGTTTTGGGAAAAGTGGGAAAAAACTGTCGTTAACAGCATTTGAGGGTATTTACTCAAACTGTAATTACAAATTAATTGCTAACGTTGAATAAAACGAAAGCGGTGCCAACGTTTTTTTATGATAGTTCGTTAATGCCCAGCCAAAAAGTTTATCAGAGAACGTACCATCAATTCAATCCCTGGAAGAATTAATGTGATGACTATTGCGTATTTATGTTAATGACAATTTTCTTGTACGTAATGTGAGTTCTTGATAATATACAGTAAAACCCGCTGAAGAAGTTTTCCAAGAGAATGGAAGCGAAAAACTATTTACGCAGGAAGACTCCTTGGACGGGTAATTATTATTATTAATTTTTTTTAACAAATAAATTTAGTTTAGATATACAGGAGAGAATTTTTTGACGTTATTTAAATAATACAATATTTAGTTTTACTTCAAAAATTTAAGTTGTTTTGAAAAATAGTTAATAAATTTAAAAAATATAATTTCTTTAGAAACTCTTCATTAATTCTAATAAATTTCACTTTCAGCATTACTGAAATTAATTTTATAATAACAGAAAAAAAAATCGGACGTAGTTTTTTATTTTTGTTTTGAAATCGACAATCTTTAATTAATAACAATCCAATTTTCCTAAGTTCTTAAAAAGTTCATCAGGCCCAGTGACAGCTAACTCATTCAATGCCCTCATTCTGCCGACAGGTGTGAACATAGGGAGGCGGTGGCTGAGAGTTTAAGGGCCTGCCCTTTGCAGTAATCGCTTAAGCGTCCGGTCTCGGGCTCGATTCCAACTCATTTCCTGGTTGTTTGCGTCGCAAATTTCCTTTCTCTGTGCCAGCAAAAACGGTCACCGATCTGTCCACTTTATTAGACGAGGATTTATAAGCAGGTTCTTGGACAAAGCAACTTTTTAAGGAATAGTCTAACTGCGCATGCTCGGTTAACTCGAACCTAGCTGTGAAGCAAAGCTGAGTTTCTCGACCTGGGACCCTACTATAGTGCTCTCGGAAAGCGTTCCGCGAGCGGATAAATCGACCTTTCCTCACTCATGACGTCACATTCCGAGAGAGCTACTCTGGTTGCTACCACGAAGTGTCGGAAATGTTCCCATGACGGAATCACTATCGGAAATACTACTGTTTTCCCGAAAAGTTAAACACAGGAGAGATAAGCTCTTTCCAACGTTGAGGAATACAAAATCGATAAGTTTTATTGTGTGTATTATGGAGCGTTACGTACTCCCACAAAAGTTCCCCTTCTCCTGGCAAAGCTAATTCCCTTCCCTGTCAGAAATCACACCTCTTCCTTGGTCGATGTCCTGCAGCCCCTCAAAAAATCATCAAAGATAGTGCCCTCGAAATTGCAGGAAAGGGGGGCGAAGCAATGCGTTTTGATTGGTTGATCGGTTCTATTTCCGAAACTGCCATAAAAAGTACAGAAATTCTCACTTCTTTCACACGTCACTAACTGTGGTAGTGTCAAATTGATGGTCGCGGCTATTTATCCAAAGAATTTGACTATCTGTGAGTGAGAACTATCCGTCACCGATACACTCCCATAACGTCGTGGTAGGATATCTGGAGTTGGATATTTTGCGCGGTTAGTTCCAGTCCGGTTACTGATGAACACTACTTGAGTATTCGGTCGAGGATTTGTCCTTAACCAGCGTTATTTCCAATAGTGAATCCGACATCGGAGCAATTTCGACATCTTCGTGGTAGCTCCTTGGTTTTCTCGGTTTGTGACGTCATGAGTCGAGAGGGCTTGATATTTCCGTTATGGAAAGCTTTCCGATGACATCGTGGTAGGCCCCTGTATTTATACTGTCGGGAAAAAACAGTGGTATTTCCCAAAGCAATTCCTACAGCTTGATGGTGAATGTTTCCGTTAGTTCAATCAGCTTACCCAGTTAGTTTTCTAACGGAGTTATATGATAACTTATGAAGATGTTGAAAAAAAAAACTCGGCTGTTCGAGCCTCGTCAGGGGGAGACCCCCCCCCTGACTCTACTCCTAATTGTTTAGTTCCATTATTGCCATATTAAAACGATATTAATGGACTATGTCATTTTATCTCTAATCTTTCGTGTATTTCACCTGGTAACCCTATGTTGAAATTCTTATGATTGTAACCTATTTATAGAAAAATGCATGTGATGCATCTTCTGCAGCTTACGAAATATTGCAACAATAGATTAAAGCTGTTGTGAACTAATAGTATTTAAATGTATGTAAAATTATGTTGAATTTTTACGTCGCTTTTCTGGGACACATTTTTCGGACAATTTTCAATAAAGGGGGTGAGAGATAAAATGACATAGTCATTGAAATTCTTTATAAAGGGCCGCCATGGAGCAAAAACACAATGTTAAATTTAGAGTGCAGTTCCTAACACAGATTATAAATTCCTTTCAATTTAAAAAAAATAAAAAATCCCTGGTAGTTTTCGATATTTTTAACAACAACAATAGTTTCTGTCGTCACTTCTGACTCAATTTTTTTATTTTTCCTCTCGTGATTTATTGAAATTTACTCTGCAACTTCCGTGCTCTGAATAGAAGACGAGAAGCAACATTTTGAACCGCTGATGAGTTACTTGGTCTAAACTCACAAGACACTTTTGAAACTAACTTCCCATCCCGCTGACAGGGAGCGTTTAATTAACTCTTACTTCTCAAAAAGTTAAAATTTATTACGACATCTAAGTTCTTAAGGAGCACGGCAGGGAAATGTTTTTCGGCTGCCACAGCACTTTTAAACACTTAGCCAAATAACTTCTGGGCCCGAATGAGCGATGTTGATTACTCACGGCATAGTTCAGATCCCGTAAATTACGGAATAGCCTAGATTTTTGCGTAAGCGAACGGAATGTGTTCATTAATAAAACAGTAAAAGATGATTTTCCATTACCAGCAATAGTTTTTGAGGGTTTTTTTAATGACTATGTCATTTTATCTCTCACCCCCTTTATTGAAAATGTGTCCCGAAAATGCGACATAATAAATTATGCTTCCCCAGTGAAACGGGTGCGACGTTGCCTCTTGCTCCGTCTGCTTCCCTAAATCACTTAATTAAAATCACAAGGGGTTCGTGATGGACGCAGGCATGACTCTCGTGGCATGAACACACATTTTATTTCTAGGTTAAGATAAAGTTTACATTGATATTTACAAAACTCAATATATCTCATGCGGTTAGTTCTGCAGCATCTCTCAGAGGTCTTTCCTCTTTCAGTTCTCTGGCGTCTCTGTTTTTCCCCGGAAGCCACGCGCTCCCCTGGTCGCCTCATACTTACGTCACGGCGTTGATGGGTAGCGGCTGGGCCGCAACAACCTCCGGCCCCGGAAAGATGGCGTCGATGTCTCGTCCGGTTGGATCTCCAATGGATAGAGACGCTGGACTGCTCTCTTGATGACAGTCCCATTGGGAAGCTTTAACGAGCATGCTCTCAGCTTCCCGTCTCGTCCTTCATGCAAGTGTTCCACCTTGGCCATTTTCCACAGCAGTCTCGGCTGCTTGTCTTTGTGTACCAGGACTATAGAACCCTCTTGCACAGTTGAAGATCTGTCAGGTTTTTTGACCGTGTGTGCAGATCGCAATTCCATAAGGTAAATTCGTAGCCACGCTCGCCAAAGTCTTTCAACCATCAGTTTTCTACTTTTGTATCGTCCAATTAAGTTTTCCCTTGTCAATGGATCTGAAATATTTTTTGTTGGTGGTATAGTCAGCATCTTTCTGCCTATTAAAAAATGGGCGGGAGTAAGTGTACTAGGCTCTTGGTGATCTTCATAAACATATGTAAGTGGTCGGGAATTGACAATTGCTTCGGTTTCTAATAAAACAGCCTCTAGTTCTTCAAAAGGAAGAGAAGCTCTTCCTAACATTTTCTTCAAGCAGGATTTCACTGAGCGGACAAGGCGCTCCCAGAAGCCGCCCCACCATGCCGCTCTTTCAATTATGTATTTCCAAGTTATGCCTTTTCTCCCGAAATATTCTAAGACTTGCGTATACTTTATTGAACTCCATATTTTTTTCAAATCTGTGTCGGCTCTTTTGAATGTCTTTGCGTTATCCGTGTACACTGTGGAACATAATCCACGACGGGATAAGAATTTTCTGAATGCCAAAAGAAAGCTCTTTGTGGATAAATCATGTAATAATTCCAAATGAATTGCACGTGTCACGGCGCAAGTAAATAAGACAATGTATGCTTTTTCTTTGTTCTTCGTATACAAAGGTCCGGCAAAATCAATCCCGACCTTTTCAAAGGGAAAGGTTTTAGTAACTCTATCTGGTGGTAAAGGTGCAGTCTCTTGATTTAAAGGTTTTGATTTGTACCTTTGACAAACAGTACAGCGTCTGAGAACATTTTTTACTATTTGTCTGCCTTTTAACAACCAGTATTGTTCTCTGATCTGTGAAAGAGTTCCAGCAATCCCTGCATGTCCTGTTTTTTCGTGGTTCTGTTTGGTAATTAGTTCTGCCAAATAAGTATTTTTCGGAATCAAAATTGGATGTTTTTCGGCAAAACTTAAATCAGCATGGTGCAGTCTTCCGCCAACTCTCAAGATCTTTTCTTCATCTATAAATGGATTGAAAGGGTGAATTGTTGAATCTTTGGGCAGAGGTCTCTTTTCTCGCAGAGCTTCCAATTCTTCATTAAAATGTTCTTTTTGAATTGCTTTAATCCAATAAATTTCTGCTCGTTTCAACTCTTCGCATGTTAATGGACCGGTTTGTTTTTCTCTATTTTTAACGTTGTTCAGAAATCTTCTAATCCACGCAGTAACTCTAACAAGCCTATCTAACGTACTAAATTTCTCTGGGGAAAACAATGTTTTCAATTCATTTTTCTCAATGCAGCTAGCTTGTAGTGCCTTTTCCCCTCGTTTCATCTCTGTTAAAACTTCTGGTTCTTTATGGCTCGAAGGCATTTTAGGCCAATTCTCCTCCGTTTCTGTCAACCATCTTGGTCCATACCACCATTCGTTCTTCTCCTTTAAGGCTTTAACACTCAGACCTCTGGTTTGGTAGTCTGCTGGGTTTTCTTTTGTTGGGCAATACTTCCAGGATGCTGGATCCGAAATTGTTCTTATTTCTCTTACTCTATTTTGGACAAACAGTTTCCACTTCTCTGGTGGTGCTTTCACCCAATGCAACACTATGTTAGAGTCTGACCAGAAATACGATGTAGTACGAATTTGTCGGCTAAGATGGTTTTGAACTTTTCTTGATAATCTTGCACCAATGAGTGCAGCCATAAGCTCTAATCTTGGTAGAGTCAAACGTTTCAGCGGCGCGACCCGAGATTTTGAACACACTAATCTGGTTTGCACCTCAGCCTTTCTTTCATACCTGATGTACAATACCGCGCTGTACGCTTTTTCACAGGCATCAACGAAACAATGCAGCTGGCAGTCGACGATTTCTCTTTTTTCACTCATTCCAAAATAATACCTGGGAATATCGATTTTCTGTATTTCTGGAGCTTCTTTTTTCCAATTATTCCATTCTGTGAGAAATTCAGCTGGTAAGTTCTCGTCCCACTGAAGACCTTCTTTCCAAATCTTTTGCAATAGGATTCTTGCTCTAATTGTAAATGGACTCACTAATCCTAAAGGGTCGTATAATCGACTCATCACTTTCAGGACTTCTCTTTTCGTGGCTTCGTTATTGATTACTTCATGTTCAAACTTCGATGCTTCAATTTGTAAAACATCATCTTCTTTATTCCAAATATAGCCTAATACATTAACTACAGAATTCGATGAATGAGTTTTACTTCTGTCCCAGATTTCTTGCACATCACGATCATTTGTTGACCATTTTCTCATGTTGAAGCTCCCTTCATTTAGTATTTTCCTGATATTCTCAGCTTTCTCAATAACTTCGTCTTTTGTGTCATCACCGGCAATGAGGTCGTCCACGTACAAGCAGTTCTTCAAAACAAAACATTCTTCTGGATAACGTGATTCATACTTCTCAATATGAAATTTTATGGTTGCGTTTAGCAAAAACGGACTTGATGTTGCTCCAAAAATCACCCGTGTCATTCTCAACGTTTTTAATTCCTTGGAATGTTTATCCTTCCAGAGAAACTTTACAACTTCTCTATCTGCCTCGCAAAGAGAGATTTGGAGAAACGCGGCTTCTATATCTGCTGTGATTCCAATTTTGTTATGTCGGAAATTCAATAACAGTTCCAAAATATCCGGGCATAAATTAAGGCCTGGTTCTAAACAGTCATTCAATGACAAACACCCTTTCGCACGTGAGGATGCATCAAAAACGACGCGGACTTTGGTGGTGTCTTTATTTTCGCGAATTATGGCCTGATGAGGCAAAAAATATTCTTTTCCCCCTCCCTTATATTCGGTTTCCTCTGATATCCCTTCCTTCAGATGCTTTTCTATCACTTCTTCATAGCGATCGTGAAGTTGGGGGCTCTTTTTAAATCTACGCCAAAGCGACTGAAAACGATTTTTTGCAACTTCGTAATTATTACTTAATTCGTTTGCGTTTTCTTTCCAGGGTAGACTAACTGTATATCTATTATTTTCAAATCTTATAGACTCCCGAAATTTCTTATAAACCTCATCTTCGCACTCGTGTTTCTTATCTGATTCATTTTCGATCCCCAAGACATCCAATTCCCACAACTTTTTTAGAGATTCGGATATTGACTCATCTTCGGGTTTATCTTTGATTTGTACTGCATTTTGCATAATACTAAGAGCCACTGAGGAAATTTCAGCGCTTTCCGTTCCACTTATTGTCCAACCCAATCTTGTTTCTACTGCTACCAAAGATTCTGATATTCTATTTACAGTCCCTATTACGATTTTCCAGTAATTGTCTAATCCTATTAAAAGCAAAAACTCTTCTCCTCTATTCTTAACGTACCCAGTATCAGATAATTTAATTCCCTTTTCATCACATAATTTAGCAATATTTATTCCTGGTATGTCAGTAGCCGTGCCACTAATCAGCTCTGTTTCAAAAGCCTCCATGTCTATCTTTATTCCACGATCAAATGGATTAATCAAAGTAAACCCCACCTTATTGCTAATTTCAGTCTGCGGTTTGTCGTTACCAAAAGTGAAAATGCTAATCATTTGCGAGTCTATAACTGGGAGATTCATTTCTCGAGAAATACTTCTTTTAATGAATGTGCGTTCTGCGCCTGTGTCAAATAAAATCCTTATCTCGCGCCTCTCTTCATTGTTTTTTATTTCTGCTCTGGCAGTCTGCAAAACCACATGGTTTTCAGTGTTTATATAATTCACTGACGCTTCTGTTTCAGAGGCCTCACTAGGCGAAGAACTCTTACTTCCCTTCAAGTTACCCTCCCCTTTTGTAGCATTACTGTCTCTGTAGCAGATTAATTTGTTATGACGGCGATTGCAATTTGAGCAATTAATAATATCTTTTTTATCACATTGACTCCCCAGGTGTCCTCTTTCCAAACACACGAAACAACGCCCACTCTTTTTTAATGATTGAATCTTTCTAGATACACTCATTCCACAACTGCTGGAACTGTGTTTACCAGTACTGCAAAATAAACACTTCTCGCCCAATACACTCAAAGCCGCAGCGCTTGGAAGTGACTCATTTTTTTTTTCGTTATGTTTTTGAAATCTCTCTCTCTGATAAGCGCTACGAGCCACCTGCAGATTCTCCTTAGCAGGCCTCAACACTGAATCCGTTTGAATTCTGTTTTCCCCCACTTGTTGAAACAAGAACGTTCTTTCCCGTGTTTCAATTTCTTTTTTGAGGAATTTTATTAATTTTGCGACATCCCAAGAATCATCTTTTTCGTAATGAGATCTGTTAAAATCTAATGCTATGGAATCGGGAATTAATTTCAAAAGTAAAGGGAAAAGTAAACTGCCGTATGAATTTAATTTTATGTCTAAGTTTTCGAGACCGCGTACTTCTATTTCTATTTGGTCGCATAGCTCACGTAGGGGTATTAATTGAAAGGCGGATTTAACGGGTTTTAAATTTAGCAACCGGTTAACGTGGGCTCTAACGAGAATTTCTTCTTTACCATACCTATCTTTAAGTATATTAACTGCTTCGGTATAATTCTTATCAGACACCACCAAACCTTCGATGCTTTTTAAAGCACGGCCCGTAAGAAATGCCTTCAGGTAATTATATTTGTCTACATTTGATAAACTCGCGTTGTTATGTATCGCACTCTCAAATTGTGCCCAGAATTCCTGAAAACGCTCCAAATCTCCGTCAAAGGGTTCAATTCTTAGCTTAGGTAGCAACACTCTAGGGCCTTCACTGGTATCTGACCTCATTGCCAAAACAGAATTATGACTATTAAGGCTCCCATTTTCGTTAGATGGAGCAACTGTTTTGCTGAATAATTTCTCTTTGTGTTCTCTGAAATATTTTTTTACTTTCGTTTTTACACTTGTTATGCGATCTCGATATTCTAGATTTGTTTCTACTTCTATTTCTAAATCTTTAACTTCATGCGTTAAATTTTCAATTTCCAAATCTAATTGAAAGATTAATTCAGCCTTCTCTTCCAGTTTATCTTTACATTCTTCTAATTCTCCTTCATTAACCGGATCATTTTGCAAAAGTTCTATAATTTTGTTCATCGATTTTGTTGCAGATTGTTTTAATGTTTTACGTTTTGTTTTTGCTCTTTCAAGAGCTTCTTTCGTTTTTGCATCCATTTTAATATGTCAATAATAACAATTTAATCACTGAATATTCAAATCAATACACTTCAATAAAACTTCTCAAATCAGTATTCAAATTATCTTAATAATCATATCAATATTTATTTCCTACCTGCGTCCCGCCGAGGGTACCATTGAAACGGGTGCGACGTTGCCTCTTGCTCCGTCTGCTTCCCTAAATCACTTAATTAAAATCACAAGGGGTTCGTGATGGACGCAGGCATGACTCTCGTGGCATGAACACACATTTTATTTCTAGGTTAAGATAAAGTTTACATTGATATTTACAAAACTCAGAATATATCTTATGCGGTTAGTTCTGCAGCATCTCACAGAGGTCTTGCCTCTTTCAGTTCTCCGGCGTCTCTCCTCTTCCCCGGAAGCTAGAGATGGCCAATGATTCGATGAGTCGAATCAGTGATTCGAATCTTGGTACTGAGTGGCTCAGTCTTTACACTCACTCTCTACTGATTCGAATCTCAAGCCCTCAAGTTAAATACATTCCAAGTGCGAAGGGAAGAAAAACTTATTTTCCCTTTGCCGTTCCCAGGGATTTTCCCTTACTCTTTCAACTCTTTTCGACTCTTTACGACTCCTTTCGGCTCTTTTCGACTCTTTACGACTCTGAGTCGATAGATGATTTGAAACAGTAAATGAGTGGGTGTGGGTGAGTTGGTCACTGAGTTGATGCAGCAACGATTCTTTACTGATTCAGTGTTTCGCTCTGTTTCGGTGATTGTATACTATCGTTGAGATTCGTTAGTTTTTCGAATCTTCTATCGACTCAGAGTCGAAAGGAGCCGAAAAGAGTTGAAAGGATGTTTCATTTAATTGGAGGGGTTTTTTCGAATCTTCTATCGACTCAGAGTCGAAAGGAGTCGAAAAGAGTTGAAAGGATGTTTCATTTAATTGAAGTTTTTTTTTCGAATCTTTGGTGTTTCATTTCTTGGTTGGTCGTCGGATTTTAAAGTTTTATCTGTCTGTGGGTGTGGAGTGGGTCGAACATCGTTTGCTTTTGGCGGGGGCATAGGCGTTACTTCCTAAGGGCAAGAGGGGTCAATCTCCCCCCCGAAAAAAAAATTAAGAAAATCCCTCCTTCCAACTTGTCTGACTGATTTAATATTTGTTTAAAATTTAATGAAACATCCCTTTTCTACTTTTAACTTCAATATATGTCCCCCTGCCCCCACCCTCAAAAAAAAAAAAAAAACGGAACGTTAAGTTTACATGGTGGCGGATTTTCATGTGAAGGGAAATAGAATGAAATAAAGTTAGGATTGTGCTTGTCACTTTTAATGAAGGATACAGGGGCGGTATTAAGCGCTCTCACAAAAGGACTTTGTAGTAAGCAAAATAACATTTCGCTTTATTGCAGCAGATTTCGTTTTTTTTTTTTTTAACCTTGTTTTTCGTTTAAGGGGAATGATTTTATTTTCTTTCGTAATTCAGAGAAATACAAAATAGGGCCTAAAGCAGTGGCGTAGTTAGTGTTATTGACAGTGGCGTAGCCAGGATTTTATTTCGGGGTGGGCTGGGTATCAAATTTAAAGATAAAGTTCAATTGTAAGCTAAGTAAAGGGTCCCATTTTTTTTGGGGGGGGGCAGCAGCCCCTCAGTAGGACTGGGCCAAAAATTGACATATCGGTTTTATTTCAACATCAAATATCCGATATTCCCATTTTCATTTCAGTGAAATCTCGAATTCGATAAAGGGCAAAAATACAGGCCGGCCAGGGACGCAGCCGGAATTTTTTTATGGGGGGGGGTTATGACTACTGCAACTCATATATATGTATACGTGTGTATGATAATGTAGTGAAGAATATACATTTTGTATGGCAAAAAATTCCTCATGGGGGGTTATGACCCCCCTAACCCCCCCCCCTTGGCTACGCCTAGGCCGGCGATAAGAAAATCCTGAGATCAATACCAGCTTGTGATGCTTTTGCTACTGCTTTCTCTCGGAAAGCTTCTTCTCTCATCGCAGAAAAAACAGCTCCATGGTTTATTAGTCTAATTACCATAATTAATTAACGTATATCTCGGAACCTATCCACCGGAGCGCGTTTTTATTGATTCTCGACCCCCCCTAGACTCAACACTCCACCGATACTTAAAATTTCGAATGCTTTGACACCAAACTTAACCTTTTAATCTTACAGGCCCAGGGGGTCATACGAAGCTCCCCTATATTTTCAATTTGGGCATTTTAAACACTAGCCTCCTCCGGCGGCATCTCCAAAGTCTGGAAACCATCCCAGAGCCAATTTCTACATGTTTGCAGTCCTTTTAAGCCTCAATCATGGTTAATTAGTCTAATTACCATAATTAATTAACGTATATCTCTGAAACTATCCATCGGAGCGCGTTTTTATTGATTCTCGACCCCCCCTCTGGGACCCCCATCGATACATAAAATTTCGAATACTTTGACACCAAACTTAACCTTTTAATCTTACAGGCCCAGGGGGTCATACGAAGCTCCCCTGTATTTTCATTTCGGGCAGTTTAAACACTAGTTTTACTGGAGCAAGGAGAGAGAGATGCTAACTGCCCGAGAACTCAGCGGAGAAGAAACCCGATGAATGGGTGAAGGGTGTTTAAATAGTACGGCTTTCGGCGCAGAGAGAGGGAAAATTTCTTTAGTTGTTTTATTGATTCAAGATTCGAATCACTGATTCGAATCATCGAAGTAGTGAGTGAGTCGAGATTCGAATCAGTAAAATGAGTCGAACCGCCCATCTCTACCGGAAGCCACGCGCTCCCCTGGTCGCCTCATACTTACGTCACGGCGTTGATGGGTAGCGGCTGGGCCGCAACACCCAGAATTTAGCGAAACCGTGAGCACCTTCGTCGAAACTCCCACCCCCACGGTTTCGGAGGAGATAGCAGAACAAGCTTTTGACAGCAGCCGTTACTTTTTTTTTAGAATAGCGATAAAAGCATAAAATTAAAATAAATACTTATATAATACAAAAAAACGTTTTTGAATAACAAAGTAGGGCCAGAACCCGCTGGTCCCTAATGATGAGCCACCACTACAAACAATCGTTTACTTCCCTGTTTTTTAGACATTTTAGAAATAATTTACAGGTTTTGTTATCATCAATCTTCACTGAAACTTATAAATATATTTTTTGATTAATTAAAATATATCTCGCAAATTCCGTTAACAGCTAATCGTGGAATATTCATTCCGCTTAACAGTATAAACTTTTTTGGCAAAATGGCTATTCTACTGAGCGGGTTCGATTGTACAAATAAAACGCGTTTTATTTGTAACTGAAATGCGCAAAATAAAAATTTAATTGAAAAAGAATTAAATGGCTGAAGTCTTTTATTGTGGAGCTTCAAAAAGTGTAGCACAGAAATTTATTCTTGAAAACACGTGCTATAAAGAAATGGAAAATTCAACATTAAGAAAATTTCAGAGCAAAATTATATGTTTCACTTTCGCGAGAGATGAAAATTTTTAAATATTTTAAAAAAGCGTTGAAAGTAAGCTTTAAAATCTAAGTAAGGAAAATTCATTACAACAACTGAATGAACTGATTATCGAAACTTATTTTTTAAACCATAACAGTACTTAATAAAATTAGTAGTACGATCTTTAAAATGCAAATATAGTAACTGCCAAGGCAAATGTATTACTTCTTTCCACTTCTAAGAAAATCGATAGCACATAGTTTTTTTTCTTTTCCATCCATAGCAAAACCCAACAAATGATGAATCCGGAACACGTGTTTTAAATGGTCGGAAATTACAAGCTAAAAAGAAAATAACGACGTATGGTTTCCTTCAATCCATTAGCGACAAAATTAACAGCACACGATGATTACAAGCAACTTTAAAAGAAAGCGAAGACAGTAATGATTATTTATCCTGCTATCTCCTTATAACAATGAAGTCATTAATTATGCTGTTTCGGAAGCTGAACGTTGAACAATTATTTTTGGTTGTTCTAGAGAAACTTTTGAGATGCAAAAAGTGGCTTGTTTTCCCGCAAATATCTTTAAAATGATTGATTAAAAATTACATCCTATTCTTTTTTAAGTCATTAAGTATATGGACAGTCAAATTAGTGGTATACTGTGTTAAAGCTAAAATTTATTTATTTATTTTAATCTCAAATGCAGCTAACAGTGGCTGCATTCGTAAACAACAAACTCGTTGCACGATTTTTCGTAAGAAAACTGGAATGCGTGTGTTTAGTGCTCTCAGTGGTTATCAGTTTCCTTTGACTTTACGAACAACTTCAGTTTATTTAGTTTCGTCGCCTAGGAGACGTGTTTGTTTACAATTCGCAAATGCGTTAATTCTGCTGAGAGTTTTTAGTACATACTCATTATAAAGTCAACAGGATTTTTAAAAGAAAGAGTGGCCATCATTGAAGTGCACAAAATTTAGAAATTTCAACTTCAGTTTTTCAAAAGTATTTAGCAAGAGAAGTACAAATTTCGCTAATAACTGATTAAATGAACTTCAATCTCAACACTAGAACATGCATTTTTGAATTTACTAAAATGAAAATTACAAGAAAATGATTATCTTTGAAAAATTATGTACCTTCGTAGTATTTTCTAATGTACGCATGAATTTCCTCCTCGAAAAAATAATATTTGCAGCTTTAGAAAACGTAAAATACTTTTCACAACAACATACTTTTCCATAACAACGGACGCCATTTAAAAACAACAACAACGTGCAGCAATTGTATCTTCTAAACAACTGACGAAACCTCAGCAGAGATCAGTTTATTTCGTTTAAAACTAATCGCACTCAGTTTTGTATACGAACGCTGTAGTTTAAAAACTGTATGCACTCAGTTTCCTTTACGAACGCCTTAGATGGAAACTCATTGCACGAGTGTAACTCGTTTGGCGTTTACGAATACAGCCAGTATTTACATAACTGCCAGCATGAACGGAATATAATTAACCATTTTGGCCCCGAATTTGGCTTATGGACTGCATACAAGAGGTCTCCGAGGAAAAGTTTAGTTAAAAAAATATCCTCTAAGCAGAGCCTGATTATGACCAACAGGAGCTCCGGGCATTGATGAGTTTGCCCCCTCCCTCCCTCCATCTATGAAATTTGTTTTATTTTCATAAAACTTTGATAAAAAAAAAATATATATTTCAGAACAATATTTGAAATCGGGGGCCCTGGGCAAAGTCCCGATTTGCCCATGCGATAATAAGGCCCTGCCTCTAGGTGGTGTTTTCAATTAGGGATGATCGCGAGACGAAAAATAGGCGTCTCGCAAAACAGTCTAAAAGCTTTGTCTCGTCTCGCAAATTCCCTACATCGTAATGTTAAAAATATGTGTCTCGTCTCGGAAAACAGCTGTAAATCTCTGTCTCGTCTCACAAAACATCGTCTCGAGTCTATCCCTATTTTCAATGGTAACATCAGCAGAAAAAGATGACCCAGATTAGTTAGTAATAAATGGTTAAGAACAACTGAATCAATGTTGAAATTGCTTGCACATTTCGAATCAGCCATTTCCATTGTTAAACTTGTCTATTTAAACGCGGAGCTCCGCTTATTTGAGATTTTACGAACTAAACTTTTCATTATTTTTTAGAATTTCTTGGAGCGCAGTTCATGTATAGTGTATTTACCCAATTTGATTACAACCCGTTAACCCGTTGAAACTAGGGATGGACGCGAGACGAGACAGAGATTTACAGCTTTTTTGCGAGACGAGACACACATTTTTAACATTACGATGTAGGGATTTTGCGAGACGAGACAAAGCTTTTACGCTGTTTTGCGAGACGCCTATTTTTCGCCTCGCGTCCATCCCTAGTTTAAACCACCCTGTATATCTATCCAAGTTCTTTCTAAAATAACAATGAAAAGCACCAAAACGCCCCAGTCCACATGCTCACTTGAAAGTGTGTTGGTAACCTCTTTGTTCCTATAAAAAAATTCTTCCTTTCAAGATGCCAACGCTCACCGGAATGTAAAAGGCCTCCGCCGGAGTGCAGCCACTCGTTGACTTCTAAATTGCGTAACAAATCTCGCTTCTCTGACAGCTATGGAGACGAGAGTAATCTGATGTGAATCAGTTGGCTGGAGTTTCGTGAAGGTGGCAAAATCCCTGTAGGTGTCACTGGTTTCATGGTGATTAGGGAATTGCTGGGAAATGACTGTGGCATTAACCCTTTGAGGCGCAAACCCTTTCCCAATGCTGAAAAAAAGGCAGCCGTTGCCATCGCTCGACTTAACTGACTGTGCGGCACAGCCAGCTGTCGCCAAAAAAGGGTCTCTAGATCTGTGGCACGCGATGAACGTTTCGATCTTCCGCCATCTTGCTGGTAGTTAAGTCGAGCGATGGCAACGGCTGCCCTTTTTTCAGCATTGGGAAAGGGTTGCGCCTCAAAGGGTTAAAACAAGGTAGATCCCACGCACAACATTTTCAATAGGGTGCATGTCAAAATACATAGGAATAACGTACAAAAATTTCGTATTAATTGATACGTATTAACGGCATGCTAGAGCCAGAACTCACAGACAGATAGACGACCACAGTCACAAACACATTTCAGATTGTGATTTTCAGTTTGCTAGTCCCGCAGTGGCCCAATCAGTATAATCCCGGTTTCCATAGTAACACCGAAAGTCAATTAGCACCGACCATGGTAAGCGCTTGTATGGGTGAAAACCCGTCTCGTCTGGACTGATCTAAGGTCGTGTACGCTAAAGGGAATAGTTCCACCTAAAAATCTGTAGCGGAACCAATGTCCTGCATATTCAAACGATTCTTGGTGCCAATCCAGGTGCTGCTCTCTCACCTGCTTTTTTTTCAACATTAAGAAACCCCGAGCTAATTGGTACTTCCTCCCACTGGGGCTCAATAACATTGAAGCCCCCAATATTTCGCCCATGGCTACAGGCCCTGATTTTCGCAGGGGCAATAGGGGCATATGCAACAGGCACACGATTTTGAGAGGCCCCTAAATTATTACAGTACGTGAATTAAGTTTAAGGGTTCTTTTTTTTCAATGTAGTAAATGCCTAATTTTTTTCAGTTATGAATTTATAAGTTACGAATAGTCAAAAATATTTTTATTTTTTATTTTTAATAATACCTCTCCATAGAAAAGATTAACTATTAACTATTTCTGCTAAAAGAAGTGGTAACTAGGATGGCTGCTAGATTTTAAGTGATTACGCAGTAAATTGCCGGACCCACTGAAGTTTTTTAAGTGGTGTACCCAGTTAAGTACCCAGCGAGAATGGGACACCCATAAATAGGAATTTGCGGATTATGATTGTTAATGTCATGAAAAAGTCAGGCTTTTAGTTACATTTTTAAGTCTTCATTTTTAATAAAGGTTATTTCATAATGCTGTTGTTTCATATGTTTATAATGTTCATAAACATTCTCATTTATCTAATATTAGTATATTTCATGTTGGATGCATTTAATCATGATAAAGATTCATATGCGAACACAGAAAAAGTACATAAAGTAGTTGTCAGACACAGTAACAGCATGTAGGGGACCCCCATTCAGAGTTCTACCCCAGGCCCCGGTTTGTCATAATCAGGCCCTGCAGGTCTATCAATAAGGAGGATCTCTTTGCTGCTAGCCAGAGGGAATTAGCAATGACAACTTTGCTGGAAAGTATTAAAAATACGCAGTTTTATTAAAATACTTACCCACATTCCTTTGAATGTCATTTCCTTAACTTATGGATTAACCTTTTACAGGTGATGTTGCCAATTAAGAACATCCAATTAAAAATTTATTCAAAAATGAAATTTTATCCATATTGACTTGAAAAAATTGACAGATAAAGTGCAAAGATGACATGACTTTTTCAAATAGAACTTTCATTTCTACCATTGAGAAACTACTACTACTACTAATAATAATAATGATGAAAATAGACATTTTTACAGAGCTATCTTTTGATACACCCCCCCCCCTTCAAACTTAATTCTTATCTTTACTTAAATTTAAAAATAAATTTTGTAAATTCTTTATATTTTACTTATTATTTAAACTACCCATCAGTATATACAGTTTTTGAAACCAATGTTAAAGTAGAGTCAGAAATAACCGCCATGCTCCCAATTGTAAACATAGTGAAAATTGTATTAAATAACTCGGCTGTTCGAGCCTCGTCAGGGGGAGACCCCCCAGACCCCCCCCCTAATTTTTTAGTTTCATTATTGCCATATTAAAACGATATTAATTGACTATGTCATTTTATCTCTCATCTTTTGGGTATTTCGTCTTGTAACCCTCTGTTGAATCTTTTATGATTGTAACCTATTTATAGAAAAATACATGGGATGCATATTCTACAGCTTACGAAACATTGTAACAATAGATTAAAGATGTTGTGAACTAATAGCATTTAAATATATGTAAAATTATGTCGCATTTTTATCTCGCTGTTTTGGGACACATTTTTTCGGACAATTTTCAATAAAGGGGGTGAGAGATAAAATGACATAGTCATTAAAATAATCATGAAAATAGACATTTTTACAGAGCTATCTAGATGCACCCTCTCCCCCCCCTTCAAACTTTATCTTTACTTAAATTTAAAAATAAATCTTGTAAATTCTTAATATTTCACTTATTATTTAAACTACCCATCAGTCTATTCAGTTTTTTAATTCAATGTAAAAATAGAGTACAAAATGACCGCCATGTTCCCAATTGTAAACACATTGAAAATTGTATTTAAAAAAATCCCATTCAAATTACTAGTATAACTTAACTAACGCATCAGAAGACAAAATTTGCACAACTAACTAATTTAAAATACGCCTGGAACTCAATGCGATCTGTAAAAGGTTAACACCCTTACAGACACGCGAATAATTCTTTATTCCTTTGAATATCATTTCCTTTAACTTATGCATTAAATTTAATCTGAAATTTAAATGAAATCAATCTCCGGTCCCTAAATGCCTTTCTTTTAAAAACATTGTAATACTTAAATATCAATTTTCATATTCCCTTCTGAAATTTTTTCGTTGCAGGGGGAAAATTCCTGATTAATGATCCCGAAATCAAATGTTAATGCAGTTAACGGGAAAATTGACATCCCTCCGGGGTGCGCTTATTTCTTCGATATTTGAATTTCTAATGTTATCCAGCGCAACGATTTAACGTGAGTGCATGAAGCGTCTGTGCCTTGTCTTATACCCTTTCATCGATTATTGATGCAAAAGGCTGCCCGCTTAAAGGCTATTAAGGGAACATTCGTTAGTTTAAAAAGAGATTATGTAGGTAAGTGTCACGTTGGCACAACGTGTATATTTTTTTAATGAAAAATTATTAATACAAATCCTAATTACTATTGTCTAAATTTAAACTAACAATCTATTCTAAATTTAATTTAAAAGTTTTTAACAGTAACTGTTTTTAACCCTTTAACGCGCGGTAAAGCCTCGCCGTGAGGACAGCAAACTCGAACGTTTTGACTGATGCCATTCACGAAGAATGGATTTGATTTCTATAAAAATAGTTGCGGGTGACATAGCTCCACAAAAATCCTTTACTTTTTAGCACGTCATTTCCGCGTCAAAAAATTGTCACAATTATTTTTAACAGCACTGGCATCTGCTGAAAAATAGAAGAACGCGAGAACAGCTGGATAGATTGCCCAATGCTGAAAAAAGGGCAGCCTTTTGCCATCGCTCGACTTAACTACCAGCAAGCGCACAGCCAGCTGCGTCAGAAAAAGGGTCTCTAGATCTGTGTCACGCGATGAACGTTTCGATCGTCCGCCATCTTGCTGGTAGTTAAGTCGAGCGATGGCAACGGCTGCCCTTTTTTCAGCATTGGGAAAGGGTTGCGCCTCAAAGGGTTAAGAAGATGTCTGCGTTTTTTCCACACCAACATCATGGGTCAACAATTAGTTGGCCATCTCCTTACGTAAGTGAATCTCCTTTGGTGTACCGCTATATGTTGTGATTTCCAACGTTCTCGTATAATCGGTAATCTCGTATAATCTCGTATATCTCGTATCGTTCTCTCTCAATTCGAAAAAAAAACCCCAACTAAGATGTCGTTTTAACAGAAATCTTCTTTCTACAGTGCTATATTTCGCCGACGTATATCTTACTACGCACTATGGATTTTCGACACATTTTTTTTTCTTAAATCTTTAATGCAGCAACGCGATGCTCTGCACGATCGTTCATGCAACGAGTGAAATTACGATCACGACCACCATACCTTCTTTTTCAGTATAGTAAGTACAGGGTTAGCAAGAAATGAGCCTCCCACTTTAAAGGTCACTGAAATTAGTTCTATTGATTCCAATGAGATAAAATTTAAACTGGAGATTTTTCAAATGTGCTTGACATTTAATATATAAAAAAAATCTGGAGTGACTCACCTCGACGTTCCGAACACTTATGATTAACCCATTTATGCCCAGCGTCACTTTTTTGGGACGGCATTATCGCTATCAGTCGAAAACGTTATTTATTTTTCCTAGTCTTTATTCACGAGTATTGAACCTCAACTCCACAAAATATTTTAACATGACCTAGTAGGATGTTGACACTTCAATTTTTATACATAAAGATTTTAAAAGAAATCATCCCTTGTTCAAGAAGTTGACATCAGAAATGTATCTATTACTGCTGATATTGGCGAAAATCGAAGAAAGTCGCAAAAATATCTAGGCACAAATGGGTTAAGATCGCTACCAAGCATTTAAATAAATTTAAAATCTAATAGATGAATAATTCAAACATACGAGGGGTGATCCAAAAAAAAAGTTTACAAGACAAATGAAAAAATATTTATTAACAATACAAATAAGATACAAATGGGAATCAAGAGACACATCTGGCCTTTACTTTTCCACATAGTCGCCAAACCTGTTTAGGCATTTCTCAGAACATTCGACCAACTTATTTATCCCGTGTTGGTAGTAATCAGGGCCCTGCTCATTGAGCCATTTCTCGGCAGCTGTTTTCACTGCATCGTCTCAGGTGAACCGAGTTCCGGGGAAGTTTCGCTTCCACGCCGGAAAAATGAAATAGTCACTTGGAGCCAAATGGGGGCTGTATGGGGTGTGATTCCAGACCTCTATGCGAGACCACTTTTCTAGACATCGTGCCATTGCTGTCGCTCCTAAGTGTCTGCGTACTGACGCTACTTACTAGTAGAACCGCTGTAGGGCAACTAGCGCCATCTGTCAACCACCCTGGTCGGAAATATTCAATCCACAATTATTACGTTGCAAATGCTTCTGCTTGGAAACTTTTTTTTGGATCAACCTACGTATATACCAAATTGGAGGCCAATCAAATGCGCCATTTAAATGCTAGCGCACTTTCAAGAATTTCTCCCCACATGCCAGAATGGCCAGAGTCGGGGCGTTAAAGTAGGAATCAACCCAAGAAAGACAAACACCGAACACTCGTGGATTAGGATGCACATTCCAAACAATATTTAAAACGGTGAATTATAGTTTGAATATACTTGGCGAAGATTGTAAAATAGTTTTAGTAGACGATTTTAAGATAGATTTCGATTCCAAAGATGGATTTTATGAAACAAGGAAGAAAAATACTCCACACTCATGAATAATGATACACATTACAACTTAATGGAATAAGGAAGAAAAATTCTGACGACGCATAAATTATGATACGCTTTTAATATATAGCATTTCAGTGCGCATTTAAAATCTGAAAACGTTTCCGATTTTCTTCGCTTTTTTTTTTTCAGGTACATATACATATGTGTGTATGTGTACATATATGGGATATTTTATAATATTTTATTAACGCATATATGTATGCCTTAAAAGATTTGTATTCTCATACAATGGTGGTGAATAATTAACATTCTCTTTTTAAAAAATCACATAAGGAATTATCATTTACAGGATTTAGAAAAAAGGGAAATAGAAAATATTCAAATATTTTTAAAAATTTATATAATTTAATTAAAGCCTGCGTCTGAAGTCTTTGCTTACGGGTCACATAAAAGTACGTTTTTCCGGAAACTACTGCTGAGCATCACTGGGCGGGAACAGTCCCGCCCTCACAATAAAATGGTTTTTGGTGAGATTAGTCGATCACTAGCCTGTGTCTGTACAACCACAACATTTGGATCAGAACCAATGAAATCGCTTCATTCCCCGAGAGCAAAAAACGTCACGAGAGAACGCCAGGGTGAACAGACGCGCCAGAGATGTTGGCGAGAATCAAATTCTGCATCAGAGGCCGGAACCGGAGGACACATGGACTTATCGTATGCCAACCGTGCTCGACATGGAAACTTGTTCCATAGGTTGACATGTCCCGCATCTGAAAAGAGAACATGTATTTGGCGCCCTATTCCTAAGCAATTCACTTACAAAACAATGCACTGTAAAAAAACGGTGAAACTTAGAGAGTGCGCATGGAGAAATGATTTTTTACCTCCGGTAAAGCGTGGGCCGCTCAGTCAATAGCCGGAAGGGGCCGGGTCTTGTGCTACCGTCGTCGTCGTATTCTTCATCTGTAGGAAAGTTGCTCGCCGCGCGCCCAACACGACTCTTAACAGCGGCCGGAACCGGAGGACACATGGACTTCTCGTATGCCAACCGTGCTCGACATGGAAACTTGTTCCATAGGTTGACATGTCCCGCATCTGAAAAGAGAACATGTATTTGGCGCCCTATTCCTAAGCAATTCAATTACAAAACAATGCACTGTAAAAAAACGGTGAAACTTAGAGAGTGCGCATGGAGAAATGATTTTTTACCTCCGGTAAAGCGTGGGCCGCTCAGTCAATAGCCGGAAGGGGGCCGGGTCTTGTGCTACCGTCGTCGTCGTATTCTTCATCTGTAGGAAAGTTGCTCGCCGCGCGCCCAACACGACTCTTAACAGCGGCCGGAACCGGAGGACACATGGACTTCTCGTATGCCAACCGTGCTCGACATGGAAACTTGTTCCATAGGTTGACATGTCCCGCATCTGAAAAGAGAACATGTATTTGGCGCCCTATTCCTAAGCAATTCAATTACAAAACAATGCACTGTAAAAAAACGGTGAAACTTAGAGAGTGCGCATGGAGAAATGATTTTTTACCTCCGGTAAAGCGTGGGCCGCTCAGTCAATAGCCGGAAGGGGGCCGGGTCTTGTGCTACCGTCGTCGTCGTATTCTTCATCTGTAGGAAAGTTGCTCGCCGCGCGCCCAACACGACTCTTAACAGCGGCCGGAACCGGAGGACACATGGACTTCTCGTATGCCAACCGTGCTCGACATGGAAACTTGTTCCATAGGTTGACATGTCCCGCATCTGAAAAGAGAACATGTATTTGGCGCCCTATTCCTAAGCAATTCAATTACAAAACAATGCACTGTAAAAAAACGGTGAAACTTAGAGAGTGCGCATGGAGAAATGATTTTTTACCTCCGGTAAAGCGTGGGCCGCTCAGTCAATAGCCGGAAGGGGGCCGGGTCTTGTGCTACCGTCGTCGTCGTATTCTTCATCTGTAGGAAAGTTGCTCGCCGCGCGCCCAACACGACTCTTAACAGCGGCCGGAACCGGAGGACACATGGACTTCTCGTATGCCAACCGTGCTCGACATGGAAACTTGTTCCATAGGTTGACATGTCCCGCATCTGAAAAGAGAACATGTATTTGGCGCCCTATTCCTAAGCAATTCAATTACAAAACAATGCACTGTAAAAAAACGGTGAAACTTAGAGAGTGCGCATGGAGAAATGATTTTTTACCTCCGGTAAAGCGTGGGCCGCTCAGTCAATAGCCGGAAGGGGGCCGGGTCTTGTGCTACCGTCGTCGTCGTATTCTTCATCTGTAGGAAAGTTGCTCGCCGCGCGCCCAACACGACTCTTAACAGCGGCCGGAACCGGAGGACACATGGACTTCTCGTATGCCAACCGTGCTCGACATGGAAACTTGTTCCATAGGTTGACATGTCCCGCAT
Source organism: Cheiracanthium punctorium (assembly GCA_038373885.1). NCBI lineage: Eukaryota > Metazoa > Arthropoda > Arachnida > Araneae > Cheiracanthiidae > Cheiracanthium > Cheiracanthium punctorium. Next base: position 360 of record JAWZYV010012979.1, on the reverse strand, counting down.
CTGAAAAGAGAACATGTATTTGGCGCCCTATTCCTAAGCAATTCAATTACAAAACAATGCACTGTAAAAAAACGGTGAAACTTAGAGAGTGCGCATGGAGAAATGATTTTTTACCTCCGGTAAAGCGTGGGCCGCTCAGTCAATAGCCGGAAGGGGGCCGGGTCTTGTGCTACCGTCGTCGTCGTATTCTTCATCTGTAGGAAAGTTGCTCGCCGCGCGCCCAACACGACTCTTAACAGCGGCCGGAACCGGAGGACACATGGACTTCTCGTATGCCAACCGTGCTCGACATGGAAACTTGTTCCATAGGTTGACATGTCCCGCATCTGAAAAGAGAACATGTATTTTGGCGCCCTAATT